>CM053786.1:142265901-142763401 GCA_028749045.1 Cupressus sempervirens
ATGACCTGGGATGCAAGTAATGCTAGTTTTTTCAGATTTGATAGATATTTTGCTGCTAAATTGAGATGCCTCATATTGAGTGACAATCTCAGAATCCCTAGGGTACTAATGAGTCTCATCAGGCCTATGGATAACCCCCATGACTTGAAAGTTTCACATAATTGAGGAGATATCATCCCCTACCCTATTTCTATTATTTTTAGAATCTATGGTTTCAAGGGGAACCCTCATGTTTTTCCTTACCAAGTTCCTTTGAAGGTGGGAATGGCTGAAGTTTTATGGCAATTAGGGGGAGTGGAAGAAATGTTTTTGTTGAAAAGGCAATTAGGGTCAATTTTCCCTACCTGCACAATGGCCCATTAGTTTGTGATTACAAAAGGGGGATGGATCTTTTTGCATAAAATTTTGGAGTAGTATATGATGGCTGTCTCTCATCCCCGTTTTTGTGATTCTGAGGGATTTTTCAATCAGATGTTGAGGCATAGAATCAAGTTGGGACCAGTCAAGCACAATTCTTATTATCCAGAGGATATTATAAGGAATGAATTCTCATTACAGGAGTAGGAAACTAAAAAGGAAAAATGGAGAGTTTATTCCCGGGTCTTAGAATTCATTCATTGTTTTGATAATAAATATGATCCTTTAGATAATGCTATTACAGAGGCTGACAAAATAAGTAAGCTCATGAATACCTTCCCTGAAATAATGGAGGTCATGAATGAAAAGAAACAATTTTTTATTGATTCATATCTTGATAAGGCCAGAGAGGTCATGAGGAGGTTGGCTTTCACTCCAAATGTGAGAACTGATAAAATAATTGTACAAAAGAGGCTCGGATATACTATAATTCAGAATAAAAGGGTTCCTATAGACAAGGGAAAAATAATAATAGGATCTACCAGTATAGCCCAAGAGGAGAGACCTAAAGAGCCTAGTCCTAAGAGGCAAAAGGTAATGACAGAAGAAAGGCCTCAAGATGAGGAATATTCACCCACCCAGTCCCCTTTGAGGATTGGAGAAGAGCAGCTCACTGGTGAACAGGTTGAACAAATAGGATCACAGGGAGATATTTTTATTACTCAAGCAGAATTAGATGAGGGTAACCCTCCAGAACTTCCTCTCTCAAGTTTGGATCTAACAATAGCTGATTATAGAGGTAGGGAGTTGGACCCTGTATTAGAGCAGGCAAGTTGTCAATTTTTTACTGATGAGAATTTTGTGAAATCAAGGGCTTTTCAGTAGTTTGCATGGAGGACAAACATGAACGTTTTCGAGGAGAAATGTAAAAAGATGAAAATAGAGCATCCAAAAATGGATGAAACTTCCATGCAAAACCAAATTAAAGAAGAAATGATGAAGGAATTGTAGAATATAAGCTCTGAGGAGGGGAGGAAAATGATAAAGGCATCTAACATTTTATTATTGCCCAATTGGGATATTGCAGATGCATTAATTTTCAACTCTGTTTCAAGTAGATTGGAGTTGCAAGACCCAAATAGAAGAGACTTCCAAGGTACTTCATTCATTGAAGATCAAGTTGCATTGGTTAGTTGGTCATTGAGAAAGGGATCTAGAGCTACACCATCACAATTAGATGAGTCTAGGTTGATGGGAAATATACTTGTAAGAAGGGTTGCTGACACTTCACATGTACAGGCAGCATATTGGAATGTGGATTCTTCTAAGTTTGTGTTGGCCACTGCTAAGAAGGAGGAACAGGTTATGTCTAAGTTATAGAATAAATATGAAACACTTCTTGAGGCCTATAATAGGGAGGTAAAAATGAGAATTGAACTTGAAAACAAGGCAATGGGGAAATCCACAAGGCCAAGAATAACATACCCCCGTCCTCCAGTGGAACCTTTTAAATCCACCCGCCTTGTAGAGATACCAGACACACCTCAAAGGCTTGAATATTATACAGCTGAGGAATTTGAAGAAGAGAAGAGCAAACTATGGTAGAGTTAAATACATAGTATGAGGATAAGCTTAGAAAGGCTCTAATGTATTTAGCGGACAAAATTGAGTGGCCCTTATTCTTTGATCAATTGGTAAAAGTAATAGATATATGGGAGGAATTGAAAACTCATGATGATACCCTGAAGCCTATTGTTAATAAATGGGGAAGAAGGGAAAAGGAAATCACCCTTCTATGTTATTCAGTTATAAAGTCTTCCCATGACCATGTTGAAAAATTGTATGATATTGCTAATGACCTGTCTGATTTTGATAACAGGAGAGTTGCTCTGCAACTGAAAATTGTTTCTTATTTGAATAAGTACAAGAATAAAAAATTTGATCTATTTCCTTGTGCCTTGGATAGAAAGAAGAAATTGAAAAATAAGGAAGAGTGGAGTAAAGAATTGGATGACCTTTTCTGCACAAGGATAAATAAAGTTATTAATGAAAAGGGGCATGCCTGGTGGGCCACCACGACAGAGGAATTGGTTAAAGTCCAATTATTTTTTGATTCTTTGAAGCAAGAATTTGTTGGTTTTGAAAAGGAGGCTAGTTATATTATAAAAAAGCAAAATGATATCCACAGTTCAGCTGGCCAGATGATATACAATTTGACACTTGGATGGCAGATCTTCTATTGGACAAGCAGTTAGAGGAGGACAGTTCAGATGATGATGAGAAACTAGAAGGCAAGGTGCAAGTTATTGACACCTCTGCACCAGAACTGAAAAAAGAAGAAGGGGAAAAGGTAATAATGCCTGCTCAGGGTTAAAGCAGTGAGAACTCGTAGGAGAAAACCGATTTGGAGGTATCACAAGATCATCCTTCTTTGGCCAGCTTGGTAGCCACGTATTCTAAGGAGCTGAAATAATGAGAAGCAAATCAAAAGTTGATGATTCACAAAAAAAACTGGAACAGGCCTACCTGAAGGAATATTTGATACGCCTGGCATTCTGTTGTGATTTTTTTTGTCTTTTGTATGATGTTTTGTTCCTTGGACACTTGTCAGATTACAATTTCCATTTGCTTGTTGCAACTCATGCTATATAAATGAGTTTTCAAGGCATTGTGATAGTCTGAGACTTGTGCAATTTTTTGTTTCTTTCAAGAAGAGTACATATTCAGTCAGTCCAACAGTATGTAGAGGTTTTGAGTTTTCTTCCAGTGTACTTTCTGATAAGCAAATTGAAATGACAAAAATGGCAATCTATTATGGGCATTCAATTGGTTATTGTATTAGTCATATGAAAAGGATAATACAAAGAGGTATTTACACTATATCTATGGATCATCAATTTTTGTCTCCAGTTTATGGGTTTGTTTACTTTGAAGTCATTTAAATAAGGTTTATTTGGCTGAATGCAATCTGGATGGGTTGTATGTTGGTTTTATTATTGCTTTTAATTCAAGCAATTATATAAATGCTTCAGTAAATCAGTAGGGTTTATGAGTTCATAAAAGGGATATTGCATAAGAATGGAGATGGGTGATTGCAGTTGATTAATTCTTATACAAGTTATTTGAATTAGATCTCCCACCAATACTCAATTTCTTGCCCAATGGATAAGGCACTGGTCCTATAAATCAGAAGTAAACAAGGATGAATTCTACTACTGCATATCAAATCATCTTACAAAATCAAAATTATTTTCAATCTTGCTCAAGAATTATAAATGCTGGTCTCAACTCATTTATATCTAATTCCTGAGTCTTAGGTAGCTACTATTTCTAGGAATATTTGTAAATTTTAGGAGAATTATGACCAGATCTGCTGATAAGGGATGTGTATAAGTTTGAGAGCATTGAAGAATTGAAGTGAGTTGTGTATGTATGTGAGGGTAATAAAGGAGAATCAGAATGAAACTAAGATAATTTCATTTTTGAATTCTACTGCACCATGAACTTGTACAGATCCTTTCTTGTTCCTCTTTGTGCCCACCACTTAGCCCACATTATTGAGTGTCCTATACAAGAAAGTCTTATAGCAAGCAATTTACCCAAGATTCTTGGAGTTGTTCCACTATAAGATATGATGAAATCATGAACTAATTGCCTATTATTTAAGAAAATGAGAAACGCTATAAGACACTTTGTAGTGCTGCAATAATAGCCAAATCACCAAAGTAGGCATGCTTTTTGGATCATATTCTCTCTCAGACACAGATGTAACATGCATTTTTGTTGCAGGTGATTTCTAGGAGCTTGGGGTTCACTATCAATTCCAACACCTTCGACTAAATTTTTTGAAAAAGTCAAAAGTTGTTCCACTATAATGATTACTAATAAACTTTATCATTGTTCAAGTCAAAATTTTATCATTAGAAAAAATGGTAGATAATTTTGTTCATGGTCTCAAGGAAAAAAAAGACTGCTTGACAATAGCAAGAAACAACACAGATGACTTAGAAATAGTCTATCACAATGAAAGACATATTTTGCCCATCATAACACTAGCAGTGCTCTACTCTCTCATTTTTGGTAATAGAGACACCCCCCAAACATGAAGGATTCACCCCCCAAACATCTTCAAACATGAAATGATCCACTGTCTATTAGATTGGTGTCTAATCCAAGCTAAACCTCCATCAGCAATTACCATCCAACACTGCACTTGCACCAAGTTTTCCCACTCTCCTGCATTTGGTTAATATAGTACAAATAAATTATCACAACCTCATTGTCTCCCACCAATAACAGTGACTACAGGTGGTAGGAGAGAATCTACATTGAAACTTCAGAATAAGTATAGTTGACTGTGCCTAACCAGTCACTAGTTTGAATGCACCAGTCTATTATTCCTTACTCGACCCGTAATGAAAATTAAAAGAATGCGTGGACAAGATAAAAATAATAATAAAATGTTCTCACATTAAATATTAGTCAAAATGCATTTGATACATCATAGGAACTCACTGTTCCATGGGACAGAGACTGAATTGCAGAGAACATGATTATTTTATTGATTATAATTTTTTCACAATGCCTTGTCTGACCACCCCAACTCTACTTCTCCCCCAAACACTCAAAAAATCCCTTCTAAATAACCAAAAAACAGTAAACAACCACTGTTGTCTAACTATCTGGTATTACCAGTTAGTTATAAACTAAAATTTGTTGTCTAGTTGACACAAAGTGTCAACTTCAACAACTTACAATCATATATGCCTTTAATATATTTCACTAACCTTTTCAAAGGTTTTATAACTTCACTAACCCTTCCAAAGACACCTAGAACCCTTACGAGTTGTACTAGGCCTAAAGACACCTAAAACCCTTACAAGCTTTTCTTTGCATTTTTTCTACATTTGATACTTTTCTTATAGGTGGACATGTCTATCACAAACATCCAACATGTCTGTCCTTAGACTTCATGGAAAAAACCCCACAAACAACACAAAAAAAATAAGGACATGAACCATCCAAACATCTCTAATAGCTTGTGGATATCCCAAAGATGCATAAGTGCATGACTTGTGAAAACCAAAAAGATAAGACTAACTTGTATAACAAGCGAATAACCAAAATGATTTTATGTTTGTGTTATGTTTGACAATGACAATGATATTTGGATTCAAGTATGAGGAAATTTGTATCAATCAATTCATTAAATATCATTTGAATACAAAGAAGATTTTAAGAGATTCAAGAGCATAATTATAAGCCAAATTTGTGGAAGACCTAAATCAAACCTAAGTGAACAGACATGTGAAGACTTATTTTGAATATGATGAGCAGATCTAAGGCAAAATTTTTGTGAAGGTATATTCCAAGTTTAGAGCATTTATTAAAAAAACAATATTTCAAATCTTGGTGGATTATTCATAAGTACAAGGCAGATTTGTTGAAGACCTCGAAGGAGATCTAAGGCAAATCTACCTACATTATAAACACTTTGCATTTCAAAGGTTAGTTCCTTCTGCGTTGCAGGATTTGAGGTTGGTGTCTCTTGCTAATTGAGTCTACACATTTGTTTGAAGTTATAGACATACATACATATATGTGTGTGTGCGTACATACACACACAATTCACCTACAAGGATTTCCATGCTAAATAGTATATGCATCGTGTCTTCTTTTGTTAGACATCAACTATTTGAATGCCTTCTACATTGCTTTCAGTTGACTAAATATATATAATAAAATATGCAGGTTTCTATGCCAAACTAACTCCAATGTGGATAAATATCTAATAATTGGGATTTAAACTAAGCAAGAACTATATGTTCAAGGAACCAAAAGATGACTGCAATGAGACTATTACAAGCAAAAAAAATTCAATCTCGTTAAAGAGAATTGGGATGTGTGTTTGAAGACTTAACAAATTTGAGCTTCACTTGGTTTCAAGAATACTATAATATTCTCTACTTAACAAGGCCAACCACGTGAAGGTGGAAGCTCATCTGGCCTAACCCGCCTCCCCCTAACATCAATCTAAAGTACCCATTATCATCTAATTACATACTTCATTCATTCATTCATCCATTTATGAACTATAACATTCAATCAATACAATCACATAACATTCATTAATATGATATAAAAATCATTAATACAGAATACTAATCAAAACTTCATTAACACATAACAATATTCATTAACATAAAATAAAAATCTATATTAACACGCATCATTCATACATAATTACTTAAAACAAAGTTCTTTCATTATCCAACAAGGTTTATCAAAGAAGATTTTTAAAACATCATTTTTTTTTTTTTTTTTTCTGAGCTCTCTTAAGAAAAGCACTCATAGGGACATCCATATCTGCTTCAGTCTCCTCCTCTTCTGGCATGTGTAATGTCAAATTATGATGGCTTTTTCTCTTTGGAGGAGCAGGAGGTTGTTGCACTAAAGGGGGCTATGTTGCAAGAACAAGTGAATGTGATAAATTGACATACTCTTTTTCTTTTTCTAACTGTTGCAAGTTTGTAATTAAGTACGAGTACAACATAAAATGCATTTTTCTTACCTGAAAATGCCACATCATGTACATTAACATTTTGATCTGCCACCGCGTCAACATGTTGAACACTTGGAACATGGTCCAGTCCTTTAGCATGATGTTCAACATGCTCTGAAATATTTAAAAAAAGGATACACGTCGAATTCCAATTGAAGATGTTAAATTGTATTCGTGATTGCATAATTAATTTCCAATAGCAAAATAATACCTCCAACACTATAATGCACATCATGGCCTTCGTCAGGAGCAGGTTCTGTGGTAGGATATGAAGGCTGGAGTAAAATGTTATGTAGTCAATTTACATTTAAAACTAATACCAAAAAAGAATCTTCTCAACTATTTAATTTCATTTACTTTTCATCTGACCAATTTACCTGTGAGATATCATTTGGTGAACTGGATTCTTGGGCAAGGCTTACAGATTCTTCACGTAGGCGTGCAACCACAACTTTATAGCCTTCCTTCAAGGAAATTTTTCTATCTTCATCTGTGACCTCCACATTGAAATATGTGCCCTATGGTTTGTGCTTGATAACGTCAGTTTTCCATGTATGGTTTCATTAAACAAAACTGTTTGCAAGATTATATTAAAAAAAAAAAAAAAAATTCATTGCTCTACTTACAAGTCGAGACTGCAGATTCATATAGCCACCAAAGCCAAGTTTGTGTTGGCCAACCTTTTCTATTCTCGATTTTGTAGCCACAGATGTGTCCTACAATCTATGAACAATTTCAAACATCTTAGATTATATATTTACAAATATCAATAATTAGTGCATGATTACAATGTACTTAATACTATAATGACATACCTCTTTTTGCCTTGTGCTGCTTCATTATCTCTATCTTCACATAGCCTTTTCTCCTTTGCATCTTCTATTATTTCATTCCACCCCTTTGGTGGAATCAAAGGAGGATGATCGTACTTTGGGTTATCCTTAAGACCCCTTCTATATTGATCCCTCACAGTCTTTATATGCTTTGCTACTCTTTTCAGAAGTAGGCCAGTGTCAAAAATGTTTTTCCCAAATTTCTCCTCAATGGATGTAATTAGCTGAACTTTTTATTCCCCAGCTTGTAAATTCCACCTTTTTAAAAACAAATAGATTGTTAGATCAATAACTTTAATATATTACAATAAATAGAAGAAAATACAAATTATGTAGCAATGATATGAAACTACGTACCTTTTACGTATGGTGGGTCCAAATAGTCTCAATGTCATATGAAAAATATGTTCAAAGAAAGCATTATTACCTACAAAAACATAAAGGATTTATCAGTCCAAAATGAGTAATGTAAAAGTAAACTAAATTTACAATTGAAAAAATATCAATTTTAAAGCACCTAGAAGCTTTTGTTCTCTTAATGGAAACATAGTTTTCTTATTCAGCAACAATGTCCCTTCATACAAACTAGTACTAATCACACGAACTGCTCTAGGAAATGGACCAGCTTCAGTAGTACTGCTCTCTGTTGCTCTATCAACTGAAACATCATAACAATTAAATGACAATTTTAGTACTGCTCTCTGTTGGTCTACCTCCATGCCTATGTCCATGTCTCTCTATGTGTGGCTATACATATATGTGTGTGTGTGTGTGTGTGTGTGTGTGTGTGTGTGTGTGTGTGTGTGTGTGTGTGTGTGTGTGTGTGTGTGTGTGTGTGTGTGTGTGTGTGTGTGTGTGTGTGTGTGTATGTGTGGTGTGTGTATGCAAGCTTCTGTAGACATCATTTAAGCACTAATGTGCTACTTCATTTTTCATCAACTTGTAGAAAGACATTACAAAATATAGCAAAACAAGGTTTTACCAGTTCTATTGGGCATAGACGATGATGTTTGCATGGTCCTTGTTGCTGACAATGCAACAAACAATAGTGGACCACCAACCGAAGGAGGAGTCTGCACTTCATCATGAGCTGAAGAATAGAATATTGTTAGCAAAGATATTTGCAATGGATAAAGATCAAATGAGATACTAGCAAGATACATCGACAAAAAAAAGGTAAGTGTTATAATGTTGATCAAAACAAACAAAGTGTTGCTTACAAGAAGGTACTGTGAAATAACCCTGACCATGTTCAACATGTGATGTCGCAACTGGAACATATGTCTATACAAGAACACATAAAATCAGAGATCATGATCCATAAAATACTATAAAATATTAATATCTATTGAACTTCTATTACTGCTTTAGTCGAATTACTACTTACTTTCAAAGATTGGATTCTACGGTCCAATTCTATTCTCAGTGCCTCTTTCTCCTCACTTCTGTCACCCTTGATGATAATTTGAACAAGCTCATCAGTGTATCTTTGTGTAATTTTTTGGGTGATGAATACAGGGTCAATACTAAGGCCAATGTCATGTAGATATGACGCCTGTATTTTAGATTGCATTTGATCAGCGATCATTGTAGCTTTTTCCTATAAGTTGTGACATCAAATATTCATATACTTTCATCAAAATAACTCTAAAGCCATAAAGAAAAGAGCATAATAATAGGACATTTGTTTCTATATTAACATTAAAATTTACAATAATTAATGTTTACCTCTACTGAAGGTGTCTGACATGGTGCATCCATATCGCCCTGTGAAAAAAATTAGTAAGTCTTAGAAATCAGCAGCGAAATTAAAGTAATAGACTTACCAAAAAAAAATTAATAATAAAGTAGATTGTATATATAAATCATTTGTCTTAAGTTAAAAATTTAGCATAACTAATGTTTATATCTAAAAAAATATTTGGCATGTTCTACTTAATGTTTATATGTGCACATATGGTTTGGAAAGAAATATTTGGTCATACAAGACCCCATCATAGTTGACATTGATCGTACTTTAAGATTTCATTGATCATCATGATCATCATCCATGTCATCATCATCATCATCATCATCACCATCATCGTACTCATCACTTTGATCATCGTCATCACCACCACCATCTTCATCACCATCATCATCCTCTTGATCACTATCATCATAATGACCATCATCACCATGATCATCACCATCTTTATCACCATGATCATGATCGTTATCAGCATCATCATCATCATTATCACCATTATCTTTAGCATGACCAAAATCATCACCATCTTCTTCTTCTTCATCACTGGGTAACTGTTGTTCCTGATAATCATTTACTTCCTCTTGTGCTTCTTCAATATCTTCTTCTTCGATCACATTATACTTTACCGGCCTTCCTCTTGGGTCATGTCTAACAACAAATGACCAACTTGGTTTGTCTAGAACACCAAAGTAAAACACTTGCTCGCATTGACTTGGAAGAACATAGGGCTCATCTCTAACTGGCTCAAATGACCTTGTATTAATCATAGTAAATCCACTATTGTGTTCAATAATAGTCCTATCAGGATCATTTCAATTCAGTCGTAACCTAAACCATTTGACAAAAAATAGAACTATTTTGAATGAATTAAAATCGCACTCAAGTATATCATCCAAAATTCCATAGTATTGATTTTCAAATTGTTGAGGATGTATGTTAGTTCTAGATAAAATATTGGTGACCGCGAAGATAGCACTTATCCCGAAATCACACGTTTTCTTCGTTTCATCTAACTTTTTGTGCAGAATTTATAGCCATGATAGTACATAGATTTGTTTTGTTTGACTTGCAATTATTCAAACATGTCAAGAATCTTCTCATTGATCTGTGAGTTGATATTAAACTTATGTCTCATGATTAGTAATCTTATGCATACCTTTGTATCTCTTAAGCCATATATTGGATCAAGTACCATTGGCGTAACATTGGGATCTCCATTATGATGAGCTTCTTTAACCAACGATGCAACACCATCCCATGTTAATGAGTGACCATTTTCTTGAGACTGTTCAATCCACACTGTCATCCAATCAAGATTGTTTGCAATATACAAGTGTAGTGCATCCCACTCACGACCAACTATAAAGAAGATAATTACACCAGTTAGAAACAACTTATATATATTGATGATGGATAAGAATTGTTAAATTACAAAAAAAAAACTTATAATTACCTCTCACCCTCCTCAATCTACCTTTCCCCATCTTGTACTCCCCTTTGAATTTGTCATTACAGTTGGGATCCCAAATGCGATCTAGATGGATACCTACTGCAAACTTTGGAAGATATTTACTGATATACACCATGGTCTGGTATGTCATATATCCCTCTATCATAGAACCCTCAGGACATGCTCTTTTTTGAACCAAGCCCTTCATAAATTTCAAATGCCTCTCAACCATCCACATTGATCTAGCTTGTACAGGTCCACACAATTCAATCTCCTCAATTTGATGTATGAAGTAGTGTTCTTGAGCATTGAAAAATGTTAGAGGTAAACATTTTTGCATTTCACACATAAGCTGTGGAATTTTTCTCTTCCAATATTTTATATCTTTTTTATCAATTTCTTTAGATGATAACCACCTAAATGAGATTCAACACGCAAAAACACATAGAGGAGATTTCAAATAAAATTATACAATAGATTTCAGATAAAAAGCTACAAATTTAAGAAAAAACACTCTTCTAACCTCATGTATTTTTCAAGATCATATATAACTTGTTTAATACTGTTGTCAAACTATTGTGAAAGGGATAGAGGTAGGACGAACTGCAATCATTAAAAAATGATCATTTCAACATATTATTAAATAATGCAACTGGTACTACATTCAATCTTACAAATATACTATAAATAGAAAACATGACTTACCTTGAGGAAGGTATGCCAATGATGTGTCTTCAACCCTTGCCCAAAATCACCTTTCTTTGATAGAAGAGTGCTTATATTTACAACAAATCCTGTTAGAAATTTTGTTTTTTTTATGACTTCTTTTAATGCATCACTTTGTTGCTCCGTTAATAACCAAGGAAGGGCACTTGTATTTATGCGATCTCCATTCCTATTTGATTCAATGAAAACTTTTAGTGCATGATTAGATTCATGAATGTCAATACAAATTTTAGCAATTTGTTCTCTATCATGCCTTCCATCCAACATTTTCCATAGTGTCTTTGTTACATTCTTTCCAATATGCATAGCATCAAACAAATGCATGATTGGGAGATCCTTGTAGTATGGTAACCTGCTAAATTGAGTAGGATAACTTTTCATTCCTCTAAGAAGTTGGTCATTGATGCCTTGACGACCTTCACGAGCATCAGTTACAGCATTAGTAAATATAAGACAATATCAAAATACAAATTGTAAACTTTGGATGACAAATTGGACATTACCTTGATGATTTAGTCCATCGTATTCCAACTTCCATAAATGAGGTGTCATTCTTCATGCCTTGATGATGTCTCTTCTTTCCCATTGAAATTTTTTTTTTTGGAAATTTGACACCTATGATTATTGTGGAGAAAGTGTCTAAACTCATCAAACACATGCTTTCCTAAACTTCTCAAATGATGACATTTCATCTTTAGACCACAAACTGGACATGCAAAATTTCCCTTTGTCTGAAGACCTAAAAGATCATCTATAATTGAATCATGTACAATTATCATGCGCAACTTAGGCATTTGATAGTAATGTGTAAGCACTATAACAGACAAAAAATATGTGATCTTAACAATATAACATACACAGCAATGAGTTAGCCCAGGGGCATCATGTATTGTCCATACAAGCATTGCATGGAATTGAAATTGTCGATGTCCTATCGGTCTAGAGATGTCATACATAGTGATGCCATTCCATAACTTCAACAACTCGTCAATTAGGGGCTCAATATACACGTTCATATTTTTAACTTGGTATTTACCTAGCAATTGAATGAACATAAACATTACGTAATTATTATAACCATTTTCATGCACTATTTATAAATTAATTTAGATAACTATAAAAAAAAAATACCTGGCACAATCATTGACAACATTACGTGCTCCCTCTTTATGGACATCCAAGGAGGAATGTTATTGTTAATAACAAAAATAGGCCATATTGAGTAAATAGATCTCATATCTCCATATGGATTAACACCATCCGCCGCCAATGAAAGTTTTAGATTACGAGGTTCTTCTTTAAAGTGTGACCATGTTTCTTCTATCTTTTTAAATGCAGAACCATTGGCAGGCATTCACATAATGTCATCCTGACTTCTATTGCGTGCATGGTAATCCATAAATTGTGCCAAGCTAGCGCACCTGAATAATCGTTCTAGACGTGGAATAATGGGAATGTACCAAAGAACCTTGTAAGGCACTTTTTTTGTTATTTGATCTGACCGATATCTACTAACATGAAAATTAGGACATTCTGTTACAAATTCATGTTGTTTATGATATAGAATGTGATCATTGGGACATGCATGTATTGTCTGATACTTCATTCCAATCTAATCCATAATGTTAGATAATTCTCGGTACGAACAAGGCAAAATGTTTGATGGTGGTAACAAAAACTCACTAATCAACCTACAACAACAAATATGCATTGTTAATATAATGAATAGTAATTGTATGCTAACCTTGAAGATGACAAAAATGACATACCTTAGCATACGTGACATTGCTACATTGGATATGCTATTCATAACCTTTAAGTTCACCAACAACACTATAGCCGACAGTAGAGTTGTTTGGGAGCCTGGGTATAAGGGCTTGTGTGCCTTCTCAAGTAAAGGTATATCAAGACCATCTTCATCATTATTATCAGATTCACTAGTACCATCATTGTGAGCCTCTTCATCACTTGCCCCAATACCATCTTCTTCAATCATGTCCTCTAGAACATTATCATCTTCTTCCATGGGAGCGTTATCCTCATCTTGGATATTCACACCTCCATGTTCCTCCAATAGGAAATCCACATTCAGCAATGGACGAAAATCGTGCCCCCCTTCAACATGACCATATTGCCTATAATGACTCTGGGTTGTTGTGATTAGAATTCTTCGATTCTTTAAACCCTTACACTTTTTGCAAGGACAATAAAATTTATTAGGTTTTCTTCGAAATTGAGCCCAAAATGAAGCCATTGTCTCATTATTTTCTTCTAGATTCATATTGTTAGGCATGATCTTTCTTTATAGGAAAATATACCTACAAATAAATTGGACATGTTGTGATTAATATTTATATCTTCACATATGGTTTTTGTTAATTAATGTTTTCAAATGTAACTAAAATGATTACAAACATATCAAAAAGGACCTTCACATGGTCTTATTACATCAACTATTCTAACATGGTCATGTTGGTTATCTTGAGACCTTAATGTCTACTCATGCCTTCAACCTTGACCTTGATGCTCCTACATCATTCTCCCAAGGATCAAGGAAAGTTGGTTCATCATGGAATTAAGTAGGTAGACCTTCTAGGAAGTTGCAATACTTCAACCTTGTAAGTATCATGTCAATGCAATGGGTACTAAACAAACAATTTAAGTTGATGAGAAATGGTTGTCATGAATTCAAATTGTAAGTGTCACCTCAATGCATTGGGTATTAAACAAATAATTCAAGCTGATGAGTATGGGTTTTTATGAACCACAACTCATGAAATATGCATTAAGTCCATACCTGTTGTTTACAATGAGTATGGGTTGTTTTCCTAAGAACATACCTGTTGTTTACAGTCAATAATTTTCTATATCCTCTAACAAATTTGAAGCAATGAGCCAAAGTCACACGGTTGAAGATGATCATTGTCCCCTCAAAGCACTATCGTTTGATAAATTTTTGCATTGAAATATGATCTAGAAAGGGCCTTTCCACATAGTATGTTGGCACTATTTGGCAATCATCGATCATGTGGTTATTGCAAAGAGGCTAAGGACCAAACATGGAATCATGGAGATAGTGCACGGATGTACAAGGAAAATTTGTTTCTCTTTGTGGAAGAACGTTAAGTTTTTATCCACCAAAACATGAGTAAAATTGTATAAAATGAATGTATTTTTAAAAATAATGTCAATTCCCTTCAAAAGAAATATTTTGCATGCAACTTACTTGCTGAAGATATTTCAAGTTCAACAACTCTTTAATCACAGGATCCACAATAGTTGGAAACTTTGACCTGTCTGTCAGCTGTGGCTTGGCCTGCAGCAACAAAAAATTCTTAGTATATGCATTTCAACATTTAAAAAATACATCAAGCAATTCAGGTCAGTTACAGTCTATAAATTAATTGGCATTTGTTTCTTCTTTAACATATTCGACAATCAAGTACAATTAATAGTAATACAAGAGCAAAACTTGGAATTCTACTAATGTCATCAATGTTAATCTTGGGTACTAGTACAAAGCCAGTAAGAAATCTGCAGTTGTACCAACCAAGACATTTACAAAACTTGATCACAAAAGGTTCATTTAGCACAAAACAACTTCAAAAATATTGTATATATACACTCTTTGATGCTGTCAAAGGGAACAATTATTTTAATGATGTTTTACGTAAGAATTGCTAGAGGAAATGATAAGCATGAAATATATTCAAGTTTTGACACTAAGGAATTGAAACATCCACACTCAGGAATTGCATGGAGTATTTAAAGAGTGTGTATCCCACAAATAAAATTGGTATAAATGTTACAACCACCAAATTTGGAGGGCATGGAAATTCAGTCATCATTATCCTATGTAGTACACTTAATTTCATATGTTGGAATCATTTTGTGACTTGTACACATGATAGTCCAATAGTTTTTAATGTCATCTTCATCACGATTTTTCTATGATAGTCTAATAGTTGCAGGTGGCATCTTCGTCACAATTTTTCCATGATAGTTTTGTTGGTCTAAATTTTTGCATAATCGAATTCCTTTATCTAAGGTATAGAAGAATTTAGATTGGGATCCACCTATGGTGAATAGGGTTTCTAGACAAGTCATATTTTGTAGGTCTTTGAAGCAAATTTTTTTCGAAACCCTAGGTCTTGTTTTCTTTTAAATTTTTTCGGCACAAAACTAAAAATATGCTAAGATTCCCATCCTTTTCAAACTTTCTATGCCCTGAGTCACATCTTTTCTTTTGTGTTTCTAACTGCCTGATCCCTAAAAGATCTATGGCAATCACTATCTTGCTATGAAAAGATACAAGTATTTTACCCTTAGCGACATAGTGACCACTGCTAAGTTGAAAAGTGGTACCATCAAGTGGAAATACGATGACTGAAGATTATATTGTTTCAAAGATATTTCATCACATTTACAACAGACATGTCAGAACCTAAAAAGGAATTACAACATTGAGGTACAAAAGGCATCAACAAAAATCTTAGCTTTTCTGATTAGTCGCTTTGTCGCTATCGAAGAAATTGGACACTTCGTCATTAGCGACAAAATGCCTTCACCAAAAATAATGGCCAGCTGTCACTTTTAAATTTTTTGATGATTGTAAGTTTTTTCAGGCTGCGTGGTGCACGTGTTATTTTATTATGTGTCAGATGCATTAACGGGGGTAGTTATGACTTCACTTGCCTTTATCTTTTCGACCCTGAATTTTGATGAGTCACCAAAAATTGCTATGTCGCTATCAGAGAATTGGTGTCTCTCGTCCTTAGCAACATAGCGCCCAGACGAAAAGTAGTACTGCGGCAACTTTTCAAAGTAAGTGGGTCCCAGAAAGTACTCCATTAGATATCAATTATAAAGCTTTGGAACATGCTGGCATCTAATGGGCTACACGTATACGTCGAAAAAAGAAAAGACACTGGGATTCGCTATGTCGCTATCGGGAACTTGTTCTTCTTGTCGTTAGCGACATAGCGCCCGATCGAGAAATAAACTAATATGGGCCCCAAGCAAAAGGTAATATAGCCACAATTTCATCACGTCATCAATGATTAGACCCACGTCCTGTTCACAAAATATATGAAAGATTGATCATCAGATCTATCTCAGATCCATGATCGTCGCTATCTCGCTATGGCGAGTTGCACGAAGGTTACGAATAGCGACATGGTGACAAGGAGCCCACCATATTTCTTTTGAGCAATGCATCAAATGTCATCCGCATGATCAAATCAAGATCAATGACAGGCGCTATCTTGCTATGGCAAGGTGCTCACTCTTTATGTATAACGAGATAGCGCCTAAGTGACACGTGTCCTCAGAGTTCTGTGGGTCCAGTTCAAAGGTGCCAAAAATGAAGGAAAGGTACACATGGAAAATTTTCATTGGGTTGACTGCCAGCTTGTTAAGAGGAACATGAGTCGTCTTTGCTTGCATCCCTGGATCGTAGGATTTTTCATAAATCCATGGTGTAAATTTGAATATAGAAGGTGATCCCACCCTATGCATTTATGAGAGATGAAAGCTTTGTGTGTGAAGAAAAATAGAGTATAACATAGAAGATTTTCTTAATTCCACCGTACTCAAACAAAGATTCAGAGCATTTCTAAGCAGAAACAGTTGTTAAGAAGACCGTGCTTAATTCAGTAAGATTGTGAAGCAGTTTGTTCACAAAAAGATTGCAATAACACTGAGAAGAACTAGAGTGAAATTCAAAGTAAGTACTTGCATTATAATCCTCCTATTGTTTCAATTCCTTCGAGAGTTAATTAAAATGGCTCCAAAATAGAAAGCATTTTTTGGTCAAGAGAACTATTTGGATAGGAATGTCCACGATGATTTGCTTGAATTGCTCCCTTCTTCCTCTATTGAAACTGTAGAAGTTAAGAGGCTAACTTCATTAAACCCTAGGCTAAAAATAGCAGATGGGCTGTATGACAAAGGAAACTGGTTAGGGATGCAACAACTTCACAGACTGGTCTTGTTTTATTCAAAAAATGGTTTTCAAAGAGGAACCTTTTTGCCCCACATGCCAACATCTGGAATTTTGGTCTAGGGAAAATGGTGGTTCCCAGTGTTTTCATGGATTATGATCTTTTGGAAGCTGTAGCTAAGAATTACGACCAAGCCCTTAGGGTAGTGAGGAGAACTGATGGTGAAATCTTGATTACAATCAGTGCAGAGGAGATTAGGGAAGTTTTCAATTTAGGGTCTGTCACTGATTATCATGTGCCCATTGATTTGAAAGGGTTAGAAAATGAGTATATGTCTAAGAGAGATGCAGTTAGGCAAGGAGCATTGAGCGCACACATAGGTAGAATTGGAACACTGCCAGCAATAACAGCATCCTTCAGGGAGCCTTTCAAAAGGGTATACTTCAATTCTAGGGCTATATAAATATATAGGTCCTTGTGTAAAGTTTTTGGGAGAGATGAAGAAGAGTTCATGCCTATGGATTTTATGTATATGATTACTCAGATTTCCTCTTTTGGTGTGGATATAATTTTTTATTTTGCTTCTTACTTAGCTGAGGAGATTCACATTGGACTGATTGGAATTGCTAGGGTAAGGTGGAAAAAACTTTTGGCCATTATTCTCTATTAATGCACATGTTCTTATTCAAGGGAGTAACATATTTTAGTAAAGAAATGGAATTAGACAGAGAAGAGAGTGGGGAAGCATTACCAGTTCAATTGTGGAGTGTAGATATGACTTGGGATGCAGAGAATGCCAGTTTTGTCAAGTTTGATAGGTATTTCACTTCAAAGATGAGATGCCTCCTATTAAGGGACAATCCCAGAATCCCAAAAGCATTAATGAATCTCATTAGGCCTATGGACAACCCAAGTGGTTTGAAAGTTTCACATAATTGGGGAGATGTCATTCCATATTCTGTTTCTACTGTATTTAGAATATATGGTTTTAAAGGAAGCCCGTACTACCCTACCAAGTGCCTTTGAAGGTAGGAGTTGCTGAGATATTGTGGCAGCTAGGAGGAGTGGAGGAAGCCCTTCTATTGAAAAGACAAAAGGGGTCAATTTTTCCTACTTGCATAGTGGCTCATCATTTTGTAATCACAAAAGGAGGTTGGTTTTCTTTGCACAAGATTTTGAATCCTTATAACATGGCCACTTCCCATCCTCATTTTTGTGATTCTGAAGGATTTTATCATTTGGCTCTGAGGTAGAGAATTAAGCTTGGTAAAATTGAGCATGAATTTTATTTTCTTGAAGACTTAATAAGGAATGAGTACTCCTTGCAGGATCAAGAGACTAGGAAAGAAAAGTGGAAAGTCTTTTCTAAATTTTTGGATTTCATTCATTGTTTTGATCCAGATTATAGTCCTTTGGACGATGTAGTTACAAATGTAGATAAAATGAGAAAACTTATGAATAATTTTCCTAAAATAATAGAGGCAATGAATGAAAAGAAGCAATTCTTTATTAGGTTCTACACGGATAAGGCCAGGGAAGTAATGGGAAGATTGGGTTTTACTCCCAATATAAGGGCAGGTCAATTAACTGTCCAAAAAGGTCGGGATATACTATTGTTCAAAATAAAAAGAATACAGTGGACAAAGGAAAACAAATAATTGAGTCCACTAGTAGGGTTTTGGAAGAGAGGCCTACTGAGCCCTCCCCTAAGAGGAGGAAAATAATAAGAGAGGAGGATTCTCATGTTGAGGAGTATTCACCTTCACAGACCCCTTTGAGAATCGGGGAGGAGCAGCTCACTATTGAGCAAATTGAACAAATTGGATCACAAGGGGGAGTTTGTGTCACTCAAGCAGAGATCGATGAAGGGAACCCCCAGGAACCTCCTTTGCCAAGCCTTGAGCTGACTGTAGCTAATTTTAAGGGAAGGGAATTGGACCCTATTTTGGAACAAGCCAGCCAGCAATTTTTATCAAATGACAGTTTTGTAAGGTCTAGGGCTTTCCATCAATTTGCTTGGAGGGAAAACATCCACAATTTTGAGGAAAGATGTAAGAACATGAAAAAAGAGCATCCAGAAATGGATGAAGCCTCCATCCAAAACCAAATAAAGGAGCAAATGACGCAAGAATTCTAGAACATTACCCCTGAGGAGGGAAGGCAAATGGTAAAAACTTCTAACATACTATTGTTGCCTAATTGGGATATTGCAGATGCATTGATTTTCAACTTTTTTTCTAATAGACTGGAGTTACAAGACCCAAATAAAAAGGAATTTGCAAGGACTACTTTTATTGATGATCAAGCTGCTCTTGTTATGTGGTCATTAAGAAGAGGATCCAGGATTGTATCAGCACAACCTGATGGTTCAGGACTGATAGGGAATATTATTGTGAGGAGAGTTGCTAATACCTCACATGTACAGGCAGCCCACATGAATGTGGATTATTCTCAGTTTGCCTTGGCTACTGCTAAAAGGAAGGAAAAGGAAATGTTTGAATTACAAAGTAAATATGAGGCAGTTGTGGATGCCTACAATAAAGAGGTAAAAAGGAGAGTTGAGCTTGAGAAGAAGCTACTAGGAAAATCCACCAGGCCTAAAATAACATATCCTTGCCCCCTGTTAAACCTTTCAAATCTACACCCCTCATTGAAATACCAGACATGCCCCAAGGGCCACAGTATTACACTGCTGAGGATTTTGAAGAAGAAAAGAGTAAATTGTGGGCCTTACATGTAGAGCTGGAATCTAAATATGAAGATAAACTAAGAACAACTCTTACATATCTAGGAGACAAGGTTGAATGGCCACTAATCCATGATCAATTGGCTAGGGTGATTAACATCTGGGAGGAGTTAAAAGCAGATGATGAGGCTCTAAAGCCTATTGTGAACAAATGGGTGAGAAGGGAGAAAGCAATAACCTTATTGTGTCTATCTGTTATAAATAATTCTCGTGATTAGATGGATAAAACCTTTGACATTGTTTCTGATCTTGCTAATTTTGATAGCAAAAGGATACATTTACATAAGATAATAATAGGCTACTTAGACAAATATAAGAGCCAAAAATTCAATTTATTTCCTCATGCCCTAGATAAGAAAAATAGTTTGAAAAGAAAAGAGGAATGGGTGAAGGAACTTGATGATTTATTCTGTTTAAGAATGAATCAAGTCATAAATGAAACAGGGCATGCATGGTGGGCCACCACAACAGAAGAAATGGTGAAAGCCAAAATATTCTTTGATTCTTTAAAACAAGAATTTGTTGATATTGATAATGAGGCTAATTATATAATAAAGAAACAGAAGGATATTTTGCAATTCAAATGGCCAGATGACACATTATTTGACAGGTGGATCGCAGAAATGCCTTCTAGTGAACAGTTTGATGTAGATGAAACTGAAAGTGATGAGGTGCAGGGTGAGGAAGTCTAAATCATTGATACCATCACTACTCAAACCCAATCAGAAGAAGAAGACAAGAAAAACCTGTCACTTTTAGTTGCAGAACTGGGACCACAAGATGCCAATACAATTAAAGAAAAGGAAAACGTAGAAGTTGTCCTCACCATGTAGAATGAAGGTGGTGGAAGCTTGTAGGTGGAGGTTAATGTGCCCTCATCATAACAAGCTTCATCATTGGCTAATTTAGCAGTTACATATGAAGATGAATCAGATCAATAGCCAACTCAGCAACATTAGAACATGTAACAGAAGCTGACCCACCGAAAGGAATGATTTGATTTCGATATCTTCTGTTACCCATAGTTTTGTCATTTTGTGATAGGTGTATGTAGATATTCCTTGTAAAAGACACCTGTCAGTTTCTCTTAGCCTGAAGCTTGTTGCATTTCACACTATATAAGTGAAATTCCAGGGCAAGAGAAAAGGTTTGAATTCTATTTGCTAAGTGATACACTTAGTCTGTTTTTGGTCCACCATTTTTGAGCAAAAATTCGTGATGTATTTTCTTTATCAGATCTTGAGAATACATGAATATAGAATGATCTGTGTTTCTTTCTGAAGGTCATTCTGAGTCTATTGTAAATTGTATACAATTTTCAAGGAAAATGAATACAAATTATGAACTATCCCCATATTAGTTCTTTCTGAACTTTGTCTCCTTTTGATTACTTGGTTATCTTGATGTTGTATAAGTAAAGGCTTGTGCAATTGAATGCAGTTCAATTAGGTTGTATATCTGTTTATCATGGTTGTTAATTCAATGGATTAAGTAAAAGCTTTGATGAATTTGATAAGGTTGTTGCAGTAGTGGAAAGGATTTTGAATGACGATTTCTGATAAGAATTGCTGATAAAATTTGTTGTAAGGCAACAAATTAGATCTAGAGATTTGTAGTAGACTCTGAACCCCAATGGATTAGGCACTGATCAAATTTAATCCAACTGAAAGAGAAATGTGTCACACATGATTGTCAAAATGCAGAATTATAATCAACTTTACTTTTATTTCTTGTAGATCTTCAAAGTTGGCCTCTACTTGTTTGTATGGAATGTTTTAGCTTTAGTTAGCCATTATTGCTAAGAACATCTGCAGATCTATAGAAGATTTTTGGCCATATCTGTTATATGGGATGTGTTTATTAAAGTATCAAGAATTGTACATGTATTGGAGAATTTGAGATGAGAATCAGAATGAAACTAAGATAATTCTCATACAGTTTTCCCAGTCTTGTATCATCCTTGGGTATACCCACCCTAGTTTTGCAGAGCCAAAAGAGTAGAAAACCACCCTTGGTTTTGTAAAAATTTGGCCCAAATGGTGTGCACATACAATTGATAATAAGAATTGGCTAGTCTTTAGACTCTGTGAGTATTGTCATATCGGTATTAAGCATTTTGTTGCTTAGTAGTTTTAAAACACCAACAAGTTTGTTATTCATCCAAATGGAAACCCTTGTAGGAAGACCTAATTGCAATGCAACAATTAAATGTAATGTTGAAATATAGGAGAGAGATTCTTTTGGTTGAACTAGAAGATAAATCATCTTCTAACAAAATGGCAGAGACTTTCGGTGAAGGATCCAAAGTACATCAATTCAATTATAGTCTAGTAAATTTAGGTGACATCTTCATCCTAAGTTTTTGAAGATAGTCCAGTATTTGTAGGTGTCATCTTCATCAAAAAATTTCCATGATAGTCTATTAGTTTGAGGAGTCATCTCCATCACAAGTTTTCCATGGCATACTTGAAGTTAGAGGTGCATTGAAGACCTTTTATCACTACATGAGCTAGTACTAGATGGTGATTATTCATTATCATCATCATCATCTAACATAGAATCACATGAATATCATGTTTTATAGCCCACATGGCCTAGGTATTGAGGGTACAACTCCAAGCACTAAACACACCAGATTTCAAATTATTATCTTTATGTGTTGATGTTTAAGTTGAATGTTCTAGAGTTGAAGAGAGAAATACACTCAATTTTTTTTCTTTTTGTTCTTTTTCTGAATATGAAATTGTTGTCTAAATGATACAATATAATTATGTATTATTAAAACAAAAATACAAGGAAAATATGATACCAACACAACTATATTTATAAAACAAAAAATTTGTCATTATTATTTCTTCTAAGCTTTTACAACTACAGCTTCTGCATATACATTTCCTTTCTTTTCTTTCATTACTATAACAAAAAGTATAATAGTTGTTACAATAGACCAACATTCTAAATGATAAATCTGCATCTACACACTTTCAATAAAATGAAACAACAAGTACATTACATTCTTTTTGCAACTAGACTCTTTTTAACACTTATCATCAAAACATCACTGAGAAAAAACACGAGTGGAGACTCCCATTTATATTACACAACAGTGGCTAAACTTTGGCATAAAAAATAATAATGATAGTAATAATATTCACTTCCATCTTCAATATTATCATAAAAACCTACAACAAAAATACACATGTACCTATGGAAATATGCTCGAAGAGAATCCCTCTCCTCGACCACCGATGATGCAAGTGTGATTGGAGGTCGTGAATGGAACAGCTTTTGAAGTCAAGCACATTAGGAAGAATGAAAGAAAGATAATATCGAGAGTTTCAAACTACTATTCCACCCCCCCTATATTGATGCAAATGTAGGGCCCCCTTTCATATTATTCCCAGGGCTAGCAGGCGTCATTAATCAAGTGGGTGGAGAAAACCTGAAACAGAACTGGGCTCAGAGAAAACCATGCGAAAATGCAGAGATAACCATGCGAAAATGCTCCAAAAATGTCAAATGAAACCGGGCATGAAAAAGGTAATTGGGAAAATGTTTTTTGAACTTCACGGATGTATAAGCCCTATGTTGGTCGAAATTTTGACCAACATGGGTCTTATATGTAAAAAAATTAAATTTTTGCCTTTACATTTCGACCACCCTAAATTTATTTAGTTGATGGTCAAAATTTTTGGTCAAAAAATGATGTTAAATGTAGTAGTGTCATTTTGCCAAAATGACAAAAATCAACTAACAAGTAATTTTCCAATTAATCAATTTGGTAATCATAACTTCCATTTCACAAGATCATGATATCAAGAGTATGTAACTAACCATTACAACATCTATAACATTATTTTTAAAAGATAAAGAAATTTGGGATGTAACATACTTACACAGAATTTGCCAAACACCAAATGATGTTTAGGTTCACTTCCATCTTTTTTACAATGATTAGAATGTTGCATGGATGAGGAAATAACATGGATCGTTGTACCAAGGATTGCAGCTTTTTTATTGAGAGAGGCCCTGCCGAAGTTGTATATATTGTTGTTGTAATAAAAAATTTATTTTTAACAAAAGAAATTTTTTTTTTATGAGGATCATTACAAATGTATTAGAACTGCCTATACGATATGTGTTTTTAAAGTACAATGACTACTTGTATTTATATTGAGAATAAATTTAAAAGGGACATGTCTATTCCTTTATATAATGATAATTTAAATTTTATACACACACACACACACATATTCATTTAATAGTTTAGTCACATAGGTTTATCTGATTGAAGCTACCAAACATCAACACTTCCTCTTAGCTAGGGAGGATAAACACAAGATTACCTCAATGTAAAATCAAGAATGGCAAGATTTAAGGATATATTTGATTAGAAGATATCCACCAATTAGATAACATCTCATGATATCAAGAGTAATGGCTTTAGAATATCAAGTCACATGATATTCGCCAAGTACTCAAAAATTGTTATAAATAATGTACCCTCAATAATACTGACCGTAGAAAAATTCATGGTTTGTATAAGAAACTTAATCCACCATGCAAGATATAATATATCTCAGACATCATAAGATGCCCATCACAATAGAAGATCATGGTCTATATAAGGAACTTAATCCACCATGCAAGCTATCATTTATCATGCTTTGCTTAGACATCATAAGAAGTCCATCACAAGAGAAGGTCATGGTCTATTTAAAGAACTTAATCCACCATGCAAGATATAATCTATCACAATCCGTCTCATCCATCATAAGATGTCCATTACAATAGAAGGTCATGACTTTTATTTAAGGAACTTAATCCACCATGCAAGATATAATCTTTCATGATATGTCTCAAACATCATAAGATGTTCATTACAATAGAAGACTATGGTTTGTTTGAGGAACTTAATCCACTATGCAAGTTATCATCTATCATGATTTGCTTAGACAACATAAGAAGTTCATCACAATAGAAGGTCATGGTCTATTTAAGGAACTTAAACCACTGTGCAAGATATAATCTATTGTGATTAGTCTCAAATTTCATAAGTTATCCATCACAATAGAAGGACATGGTCTATTTAAGGAACTTAATCCACCATGCAAGTTATCATCTACCATGATCTTCTTAGACATCATAAGAAGTCCACCACAATAGAAGTCCAAGGTCTATTTAAGGAACTTAATCCACCATGTAAGTTATCATCTATCATGATCTGCTTAGATTTCATAAGATGTTTATCATAATAGAAGATTAAGTTATTGAAAGATTGTCACTTTCAACAACTTATACATATACGAGTGATAATTACTTGAAATTCATCACTTCCATGTGATGTACACAGTGGGTAGGCCCATTAAAATTATGCAGTCACACACATGCATTTTTAGACTCCCTCTAAATATGAATCTTTTGGGCTCCTCATCCAATGTTGCCTTAGATGAGGTCTCAGACTCCCTCTAAATCTAATATCAATCTTCCTTTTCCTACGAGAACATCCTCAACGAGAAAGAAAAAGATTGAGGCAAATAGCTCTTATAGTACATATTGAAAAAAAAAAAAAAAGAGAAACTAATATAATACTCAAGGATAATAAATAATTTTGCATAATAATATAAGACCATTCTAATATAATAGAGATACATATCTAATTTAAATACATACTTTGAACATATATATTTTCAATTATAATATCTCATATGATATTGGTATAGAAATTAATATTTAATAAAATATCAAGACATATCTTTACAATGTAAACTTATAAGTTATTATGGCACATGTATATCATTAAGATACATCTTCATATTCATCATATTAAATATGTATTTATGTTGATAGGAATTCACTATTCATATAAATGTAATCATATTATTATAACCAAAATAACACATTGGCCTATCTTAGTAGGTATGTCCCTTGTGTACCCTTGCACCTACATTACCTATCTATCTTAGCCTGGGGATGGCGTGATGACCATGCCACTTTCCTCGCGAGAGGTCTTCATACATGCCAAAGGATCTCCACTCCCATCAGCCTTTTCTTGATCTTTGCATTGAGTAGTAGGACTTCACCCTTATTTTTCTCAATTAATAGGTGCAATGAGCCTTTACATGACTTAAAAATAATGAAAGAGGAAGTAGATAAGAAGAAGGAAGCTATAAGAGGATCTAAGAGTCACTAGAAGCTCTAAAAATGGAAGCCTGACCTTCTTTAAGCATTTGTAGGAGTTAAACTTTTGTCAGAATATATTTTCAGTGCATGGAAAGCTCTAAATTAGTAACTAGCAGTTAACTGTTGGTGCACTATCACTTCTTTAGAATATCGGTGCACCTCTAGAATAGTGCACTTTGTGCACCTTGATGACAAGTTCAAGAAACCCAAAATTTTCCCCAAGTGTCAAAAATGGATTTCCAACATGTGGGTTTTTTCTCTCTTTACCCCAATGTGATGTCTGGATGCTTGCTTTTGAATTTCTCTATAATCTCAACTACTTGGGAAGCTTATGAAAATACAAGGCCTCATATTTATGCCTAACTTTTTTTGATAATTACTAACATCCATTGGAGTCTCTACAAAATTGTCAATTCTAGTGTCTAATTCCAACAATACCTCTTCAGTCTTAAATGCTTGCCTAATATTTTCATCAAATGAAGCATCCTTGAAAGTTCTTTGGAAATTTTTGACCAATTATTGCACTAAATTGAGCCTTATTTTTGACTCATCTTCAAAAATCTCAAGGGCAATAGCATCATAATACCAATCTGCTTCAAAAATTTGCTCGAGTCCAGTCTTTTAACTTCTAAATATCTTCATGAAGTCCTTCCATGACCTTATTCCCCACATCTATCTTCTCAATCCAATCTTCTAATTTGTTAAGCTCTTCCATCATATATACATCCATGAGAGTGTGATATCTTTGACCCTTTATTATTGTCAAAACTTTAAGGTCCTTAGCCCAGGTCTGCACTTCACCCATCAAACCAAAATCCTCGTTCACTATAGATACTAGTTTCTCCACACTAGACTGAATGTAACGTAACAAGTTCAGGTTCCTGTATTTTTTGTACACCTTTCTCATCAAAGTTGTCATGCCATTGTTGACATGCTCCCAAAAATGAATCAACTTGTACATTCCCTTTATCTTTCTTCTCCAATGTCACAGAGAGAGTAAGTTATGGGTGATCTTGGTCCAAAGGGCCTACAATTTCAAGCAGATAGCCTCTTAGAAGCTCATTCTATTTGTGCAACATCACCAATTCAAACTCATTTTCATCTAATTGCTTGAACACCTCCTTGATGCCCGTAATGATCATTACTTTAGTCATGTCTACTGTGGGCTTTCCTAATAGGACTTTTTTAATCTAATAGTTCTTAGGAGTCAAATCTTTAGTATCAACATGTGTAGGAGGGATGGTTATACAAACAAGTAAGTCCTAATCTTGATTCTTCATTATGAAGGCCAATTTTTGCACATCACCCATAGGTGGCTTAGGCTTCTTGATCACTTTTACCAACTTATCCATACTCTCCTCAACAATCATGTCCAACTGCCTCTTTTGTTGAACCATAACCTCCCTCTTCAACTATGTTGGTATAGTACCCATTGGAGACATGTATTTGGTTGAAGAGTGGGTTTTTTCTGTAGGATGCTTCCCCTTATCACTCCTCTCTCCTTTTGAGAAAGATCTAAGCTTGGAGTTTGAGTATTTTTTGTAGACAAGGTCCTAGTCTCCGTATCAGAAGGAGTTTGTTGAGGTTCATCCAGTATTTGTCCCTCCTATGATACTTCATCAGTCAACCTTTGTTCGAGCTCTTCCTCTTCTATTGTATGTTCTTCTACCTAGGTGATTGAAGGAAATGGAGTGACCGAGCCTTTGTCTAGGAAAGAAGAATCTTGGAATGATGGTAGAGGTGGTATTTGGTTCCAATCCTCTCTAAAGGGTTGATTCGTAGGTGTATCTTGTATCTTATCACCCACCATCTCAGTGCGTATAGGCATAAAATCAAAATCAGATAAGTCAAAGACATCTATTTACTCCCCTTACTAGTCATCAATCCACTGTTGCTGCTCATCTTTAGAAATAGTAACCTAAATAGGTTCCTTAGGAATAAATGATGGTGTTATGGTGGAGCTTCTTCTTCTTATTTGTTGAGCAACTCTAGCCAAGCAATTTCTTTGACTTAAGGGAAGATTATCCTCTTCTTCTTTGTCATCTTTATTATCAGCTTTAGGGATTGTATTTGGAACTAAAGGAATGGAAATAACTTTCTTCTATAATCTCCCCCTTCATGTTCTTTTCACAGTAGGCCCAACCTTAGCCTTCTTAGCAGCTGAAGGAGTATCTTCTTCCTCTTGACTAGGTGGTGACACCTCTTGTGCCTCCTGTTCAGGTGGGGGCACTTGTTTAGTCTCTTGATCTTGAGCTACTTGCTCATCTTAAAGCTCTACTTTTTTTGGATCTTGTTGAGTTTGTTGAGATAGCTAGGCCTAATCAATTTATTCACTACCCTTTGTTTCCCTCTTTATTTTATTCTTTCCCGTATCCACCCTAAAGTACTCAGGTTCCCTCTCATGTTGATGCATCATTTTTTATCTAACTAGGGATTGAGTAGGGAAGTTGGTACTATAACTTTTGCACCTTCACCCTTAATTGGACGTGTTGTGGCTTGAAGGATAACTGCCTAAGGAACTGGGTCAAGTTTAAAGGGTTTCTTAATCCATTCTCTTGTTAACTGGATTATATGCCTAGCTTTGTGGTTAATATCTGCATTCTCATCCCTATCAATCTCTACATTCATAATTGACATGTTGTATATCTTGTCACAGTTATACAAGGGATCCAAGACATCCTTAGTGTCTTGCTGGACAACCTTAAGTGGGATCTTCATTTTCAAGGTGCTTCTTTCCAGATATAGAGTTATCCTACAATAATACCTTATTTGGATATCATAGTCATCAATTGCATTAATCCAATGGTCTTTTATGGAATCTTGGTGCACAAATGGCTTCCCTATTAAATGTTGAACTCTACCAATATTGTCAAAATAAGGACGAGGGGAGTTGTAATCCTCTAAGGGATATTGATCCCATTCTGAATCAAAGGTCATGATATCCTTTTTCTTTTAACCTCAAATGCACCTATGGTGAATGGCCATACCCATCTCTTCTTATGTTTTTTCCCCACTCTATCATACACAGATGTGAGTTGTCTAGCAATTTTAAATAGAATGAGTCTATTTGACGAATATCTTGAGAGCTTCTTTGGGTTGACTTGTGTGCTAGCTACCCTTAGATAAGTGAATGTTTTAAACTGGATCTAATAGGCACCAATCTCTGTGATCCTTGATGCTGCCTCTACTAGCATCCTCTTAGCATAATCACCCTCTATGAATTGGATGATTACTAATATGAAAGCATCATTCACTGTCTGGTATTCCTTGCTCTGATTTGAGAACTTTTCCTTCACCAATTAAGGGTATACCACATAAGGCCATGCATTAGCATCTTGCATGCTCCTCTTCTTATAAAGACCTAAGTAATCTATCATTCTAGCCGCTAGTAAATACACCATGTATGATGTCATATAGAATCTTGGATCAGCTTGTACTCCTATGAGTTGCTCATGCAAATTATCCCTGAGGATAGTAGCCCAGTCTATTGGCATTTTGGTCATTTTGATTGTATCTATGAAATGGACCATCCATATATTAAGATGTCTAGTTGTTGGTAAGCTCATGACTTGACTCAAAGGCATAATAACGTATATGATGTCATCCTTCATATATCCCTAAGTCATGTCTACCTTTCCAGCTCTACGTCCCATGGGTGTTCTATCAATAAAAAATGAAGATTGTATCATTTCTACAACTTGCTTTTCATTCTCCCTATACCATCTTTCTACTTGGTCATAGGTCATAGGTTATCTTCACATACTGATTAGTTCTTGAGAAATGAACTACTTTCTCAATGTTCCTAGGTCTAAGGTCTAGGACTATCTCCCTTGTAATGTTCTTTACCACCTTCTCTTTACATACATAGTTCTTTGCTAATGCCATGATAAGTTTAGAAGACTGCATGGATGTGGGATGTGATGTTGCATTCACTAATCCTAATCTGATCATTGCTAACACCATGGCAGACCTCTCTCTAGGTTTGTCGCATATTGTGAGGAAAATAGTCCAATCGATGTAGCCAAGCTCAGCATCTCTAATCTCAGAATGTCCATCCTAAAAATGGGGTCTCTTGGATGTACATTGAAACTTGAATACAACAAGCTTTGGAGAAATCTTCTCTACAAGTGAAGATGATAAGGATGCCATTTTATTTTCAAAAAATAGAAAATCATTAGTTCAAAAAGTTGCAAATTAAACCATAAACAAACCCTAATTACCCAAACATCAAACCCAAAACACCAAAATAATAGAAAACTAGCTCAAAGTCCCCTTTTGAGCCCTTAAATGAAAATTAGTGCACCTTAATAGGTGCACTAGGTGCACTTAATAACCCTTACATGGTCATTTTGTGTGCAATAGTGCACCTATGCAAGTGCACACCTTGATGGGATGCACACAAACTTAATCTTTCTTACTTTCTTGAGGTTGCACACGTGTGCACCTAAACACTTAATGTTTAAAGCACACACAAAAAATGGTGCGTAGATGCACACCTTGACAAGGTGTGCATCTTCGCACCATTATCTCTGATGTTTTGTGTTTGTGTAGAAAGATGTGCATGTGCACACCTTGGGGAGATGTCACATGCACACCTTTCCATCATTTTCTTAGGTTCTTTTAGTTTTAGGTTCCTTTTATGTTTTTTGCAAGAATAAAGATGCGCACATGCATACCTTTAATAGGTGCACATGTGTGCACCTTTATTGCTCTAACTTAATGTTTGCATTGGTTATGTAGGTGCATGTTTGGAGCACACATTGAAGCTTGTAAATACCTCCCGTACAGCTTGTAAATCTTGTACCTCAGCTTGTAAATCTTACACCCCAGCTTGTAAATCTTGTATCATCCCTTGTATCATAGCTTGTATATCCAAATCTTGTCCAAAGCTTATACCATATTCCAGCTTGTATGATATACCAAAGCTTGTATCCTAGTTTGTATCCTATCACATGCACACAAAGAACCCCATTTTCACTTAAGCTTTTCACAAACCATCTACCTATCCACCTATCAACTATTATAGACATCCCACCCTTCACAAACATTTCCATCTCACAAAAACCAAAACATGAACAACCTTGTACATTTGTAACATATCTTGGTCTGTCAGCTTGTACATCCTCTTTAGCTTAGTACCATTGTATCTATCCAGCTTTCGTGTCAGTTCCTCCTTGATCAGCATCTTGCACACATCACACAACCCTTGGTTAGCTATTCCAATGCATCCTTTAGCTAGATCTCTTGTCACCAAAGTGTTATCCTTCTTAGTTTAGCTTGTCAGATGCATCACTCATCCAGATCCATCAGCTTAGGTGCTCTCTGATAGATCCTTGTAGGATATAGCTTTCCTCATTCTGATCTTGGTCCATTAGTACCTTGTCTCACCCATCTCATTGGCAAACAGTTCTCTTTTGGATTTTTGCTTTCTTTTGATATGGAATCTTCCCTTTTGGGTCTTGAAATATCTTTTCCAAAGAATCCTTTTGTTCCCTCCTCAAGGTTACCATGATCTTCCATATCATGGTATACTACGAATGGGGCAATCTAAGCATAAGGTCTTGATCAGGTCTTTTGTTTGTTTTTCTTTTCTGCTTGTGGGTTACCCAATGTCTGTTCCATGCTGCTACCTCTGGGATTCATGTGTGATGTTGGGGCAATCCTTGCGTGTTTGTTTTGAGTCAATCTATCAGTCCTCTGGATAGTTGGTGAAAAGGCCTTGATGTTCTTGGTAACCTTGGTAATTAACCAACAGTCCTATAGCAAATCTAGTGCTCAACTACATGGTAATACTTCTCTTTGAAGTATCCCCCTGCTCAAAAAAGCTTCAATGGTTTCCCTTCATCTCCATTATCCCCCATCCATATCCAGTATTTGTCTCTCCTACCCCAACTTATGCATTAGTATCTCTTTGAATCAATCTTCACTTTTAGCTTTAGGGATCCACAATCCTAGTCTTAGGGATCCATCAATCCAATCAATCCACCAAGCCTCATCTTTCGAGATCCACAATCCTAGTCATAGGGATCTCTGAAACCCATCTTCCGCTAATCTGGCTCTTTGAAATCCTGTTGCATCAACTTTATAATCCCATCATCCCTCCCCTCCTCTTGGATTCCTTTTTATAGTGCTCCGCTCCTTCATCCTGCCCCCAATCCTAGAACTTCTTAAGCTTGCTTCCTTTTGAGCATCTAATCCTCCCTTTATCATTCTCCCATAGTGAGAGTTTGAGCTAATTCAGCCCCTTCTCTTTGCCAATGTGTGTCTCTACTCATCCCGGATTCTTATATTTTTCAAGAAGCCATCGAGCCTCATTTTCTCTCCCTGTCGCCTTCTTGAGGGGGCATCGCTAAGTCTAGTCTCTCCTCTTCTTATCCGAGACTAGGGCAACCTTGTTGCTAAAACACCTTCCTCGTGTCATCTCTGTTCGAACTTCTTTGAAATAGTGTTGTCTCAACACTATGTCAAAGAGGGGTAAAATGTAGACACCTAAATTTGATTACACCGCTTCAGTAATCTTATTTAGCTATCTCTAAAAGAATCATTAATTAAATTTCTATTTAATTAATCCTTTTTCCATCCCCTAGCTGATTAATTTAATTAATCATCTATAGTCCTAATTGATAAATCAAATAACTTATTATTTATCAATTAATCCTATTCTCCTAGCTAATTCCAAAACTCTCATTTATTAAATAAATCTATTTGATAAATAAAGCCCTCAAATATAATAACCCCTAAACTATCCTAAATCCTCCATTTAGCCTAATCCACCCCATCCACCCATACTAACCTAGCTTAGCCACTAACTGACCCGCCCTCATGAATGCCATCCACTTGCATATCTCTAACAAGCCTAATCTAATCCTAAATCACCTCTAATCCCCCCCTAACCTTTTCACATTCCCTAAGTAAGCTTAAGACTTTCCTAAGCCAAGCAAAGTCAACAATCTCAACTCCCTCCAAAATATCCCAACCACCAAGCCTTCATTGCTCTTACAAAGCTATAAAGACTCTTACAAGTCCATTCATTGCTCTTACAAGCCATTTATGAGGGTCTTTAAGGCCTTGAGCCTCCTTTTTTGACTCATCCATCCCCTTGCCTCCATCCACTCACCCTATGACATATGTCACTCTCTGGTTGGTGCTAAACAAGCACAATCCATGTGCTCCACTTTGAGTGCATCCTAGCCCTCCTTAAGCTTTCATCTCTCCTTGCATCTTAACCCTCCATCCCTCAAGCCCTTAGCCTATAAATTGGATCCCCTCCCAAGCCGTATCATCACAATCCTTGAGTTAAAGTTATAATGCTAGTTTAAGAAGCCAAAAGCCTTTAACCATACCCTTATAATGCCAAATTGAGAGCTCACAAAGCTACCAATTTGTCATTTTCCATCTCCATTGAAGCATAGTTTGAGAACCTTGAGCACACATACTAAATACCACATCCACAAATTAGACTTATCCCCAAATCAAGAGAATAATCTCATTGAGAGAGCCCCTTAATGGCTCACATTCTCATTTGAGTTTGTTTCCTCTTTGTCTCTCTTAAAGGTTATATTAGTGTTGTTAGTTAATGCTTTTTTCTCTTAATAGATTAGCATAAGGCCTTGAGCCTCCTTTGTTGACTCATCCATCCCCTTGCCTCCATCCACTCACCCTATGACATATGTCACTCTCTGGTTGGTGCTAAACAAGCACAATCCATGTGCTCCACTTTGAGTGCATCCTAGCCCTCCTTAAGCTTTCATCTCTCCTTGCATCTTAACCCTCCATCCCTCAAGCCCTTAGCCTATAAATTGGATCCCCTCCCAAGCCGTATCATCACAATCCTTGAGTTAAAGTTATAATGCTAGTTTAAGAAGCCAAAAGCCTTTAACCATACCCTTATAATGCCAAATTGAGAGCTCACAAAGCTACCAATTTGTCATTTTCCATCTCCATTGAAGCATAGTTTGAGAACCTTGAGCACACATACTAAATCCCACATCCACAAATTAGACTTATCCCCAAATCAAGAGAATAATCTCATTGAGAGAGCCCCTTAATGGCTCACATTCTCATTTGAGTTTGTTTCCTCTTTGTCTCTCTTAAAGGTTATATTAGTGTTGTTAGTTAATGCTTTTTTCTTGCTAAAATATTAGTATATACAGTGATTACAATAAGAATGGGCAAATAACAATTCTGGAAAATATTTTGGCTTCATCTACAAATCAAAAGTTGCTAAATTTTGAGAATAGAATATTATTCTTGTACATTTTATTTCTAAATATTATTGTTAAAGATCATTGCGTCATTTACTATGGAAGCTTCAAGACTATAGTTGGTGAACTATAATATTCACATGTGTTTGAGAATAATAAATATCATCCTGGTTCATTTGGTGTTAGTTGCTCATTTCATGCCGGTTCAAGGAAGAATATGCTAGTCCACATATTATCAACTTTGGAATACTTGCATCGATTCATATTACATTAAATGGAAGAACTATAATATGCGAACAATTTCTAGAGATTTCATAAAAAATAAATTAAAAAATTGAACGCATCAGAAGGATGGGCCAAAAGGTTCTTGTCTGGATTGCACATATATCAATAAGAATCCAAGGAAATTTGGACATTGGTGTGGGTAAGGATTGTATGCAAAAATAGTAAGGAATTTGATAACAAGAAATTTTAAATATGACATCACACTACGGAGCATCGGTTAGGCATATCTTCAATTCTACATGATTGTGGGTGCATATAGGTCCTTTGCATTTAGTTCACATTCTTTATGATCCGATGAGACTGACACCTCTGAAAACTTGGGATTGCACAAATAAAATATTGTGAGAAATTGTAGTGAATTAGGTCACATATTTCCTACTGTGGAAATTATTACATGGTCATTTTTGTGTTAGAACTACACCCCAAAGCTTGTCGTTGTAAAAGCTTACAAGATTTGACAACTAATAAATGAAATTTCTTCTAAAGGGAATCTAGAGACAAAAGGAATGGGAAAGTAACCCAAGACACATTGGTATGGGTGACATCGATCTGGACAAGGAGTTTGGTGACAACAACCTATGCAGAAATGACACACCAAATATTGTGAACATGGAGACCTCACCACTCCTCTCATGCATTGATCATGGAAGCACAAGGTTGTCGAGAGTATGTGTGACAAGAAGATGCACCCAATTCTCAATGTGTTTGGGGTGGTCAATAATATACTATAAGCGGCTAAAGTTGGGAGGTGAGCAGGCCCCAAAGTGACAAGTACGGTGTAATTAATATAATGAAGCTTCTCTTGTAAGTATACTATTATTTTTATGAATGATTACATACATATATATATATATATATATATATATATATATATATATATATACTTATATATATATATATACTTATATACATATATATATATATATATGTATATATATATATATATATATATGTGTGTGTATATATATATGTATATATATATATATATGTATATGTATATATATGTATGTATGTATATATATATGTATGTATGTATATATATGTATGTGTATATATATATAATTAGAGCATTATGAATTCTCATTGTATAGATGTGAACTTCTTCTCTCACAATTGTAGACTAATGAAAATAAATCAATATTTAAAGTATATATAGGAATATATACAATCAAAAATTATAATATCAATAATGTAATAATGATAATTTTTGTTGTTGTTAGTAATAGACATGAGTTAAACTACTTAACATTCTTATTTATACTATAAGAGTTATGTGCCTTGATCTTTTCCTTTGAGAATGTTATTGCAAGGTTGAAATTTAGAGAGAGTTTGACATTTCATTAGAGGCAACCTTGAAAGAGAGGGAGAAGATAGAGGATAGGATTCAGTGAACCTTCGTTGATCTCAGTCATATTGTTTTAGAAGGAGTAAATAATGTTGAGATTGATTCTCCAATGATCAATAAATTATAGCAATCAAGAGGGCTATGATTTATCAATATACTTTGTGAGTATGTGATTTTAATGGGCTTACCCCTATGTACATCATGAGGAAGTGACGACTTCCAAAAGATATCACTTGTATTTGCAGAAGTTATTGAAAGGTGATGATCTTACAATGACTTAATTTTCTATTATGATGGATATCATATGATGTCTATGGAGAACATGATATATTATACTTTGGATGGTGGATGTTTATATGGTAAGCATTCTGAGAATCTATGTGCACATACCTTATAAACATTTTTTGAGTACATGGTGAGTGTAATGCAAATTAATATTCTAGAGGCCATTACATATAATACTTGGTGAATATCATACAACTTGATGTTCAAGAGACTATTAGTCATAGTACTTGGTGAATATCTTGCATCTCAATATTTTGAAGGTCATTACTCAAAGAGTATTTGGTCAATACCATATATTGTTATTATGGAGACCAATACTCAAATGTGATATCAAAATGGTGAATATCATATACTGATATTTTGGAGACCATTGCCTTATTGAGTACATGGTGAATATCAAGTGTTAATATTCTGAAGGCCATTACTCAGAGTTCTGGTGAATATCATATGTTGATATTCTGAAGGCCAATACTATTGATATCATATGTGATATCAAAATGGTGGATATCTTATGATCAAAGATATCTTAAAAATTTTCCATAACTACCAATGGTGTAATATGTGTCATGTGTTTATCCTCCCTAGCTAAGAGGGAGTGTTGATGTTTTGGTAGGTTTAGTAGAATAAACTTGTGAGATCAAAAAGAAATATATATCTACACAAATGCAATACACACACGCGCACGCATATATACACATATATATACATATATACATATACATAGACAAATATATATACACACATATATATACATCACTATAATTAAGTTTGTCATTATATTAATTATATTGATGAATAGACATGTCTCATGAAGGGACGTGTCTGTTCTCTTGATTTATTCCTCATATTATTAAACAAGAGGACGTTGTCATTTGGAAAATACAAACCAAAACATTATGGTAGTGCTTAGTACATTTGCAATGATCCTCAAAAACTCAACACTACTTCCAAACAAAAGCAGTGAGTATGAAATCACCACATCATATTATCATCAAATATGATTAGTTTGTTAAAATAAGACTCTTTAGAGGGATGTTGCATATCCTCCTCAACCTTGTGAATCATCCTCCTTGATGATTGTGACACAAAGTTAACAATAGATACATTATATAAGAAAAAGAAACATAGCTCAATTGATCTAGCTAATTATATGTATTTAAAAAATAGGGAAACTAGTGATGCATTTCATTGTAATAGGTGGCATTGTCCTTCTTATTAGACCTTGTACTATTTAACCTCCTTATTTTGTAAGTGAAGCTTATGTATGTCTAACACCTTGATGGGCTTGACTATGACTACCTTGAAGAGCACACAATTATACTAAGAGGGGGGTGTGTGGAAGGGGAGGGGTGGCGGCGTGGTGCATTAGTATAATAACATGTTTTTTCAATTTAAAACTTTTTATCTAGACAATTGTCTTAATAACTTTAATTATTGAAATCAATTATTATGCATATGAACAGAATGACACAAGATTTATGTGGAAATCCAATGTGGGAGAAGACCACGACAAATAATTACTTTTATATAAGCTTTTTTCTTTTACAAAGATGTGTAGGCTATGACCTACTAGAGACTCCAACCTCTATGTTTATGAACATTGACTCACTGGAAGCTCCAACTCTCAAAATTCGTTGGCACCGATCTACTGGAAGCACCAACCCCCACTGCTTTATCTTCTTAAGCACCAATCCACTGCACACAAAATGTTTGTCCACCTTGATAGTGTTGCTCACTCAACTAGTGATGGATCTTTTTATTGCATGATTTTCCCTTCTTATAAACATATGAATGCTTACACTCCTCTCCTTTTGTGAAGTTAGCCTTTAATTAAAATATATATAAATTTATCTTTTATACACATACTTATATATTTATATGAATTAGATTTTCAATTTGATTATGTATTTCCTTATATTTGTTTTATTCTCTATTTCTTTTTTTATTTTTTATTTTTTTCATCTACTAACTTTTCTTCTTATACTTTTTATTCCTCTATATACTCTTCTTTATTCTTATTCTCTACTTCACATCTCACCAAATATTCTTCTTTTATATTTTACACTCCTTCATCACACCACTCTCTATTACTCTTCCTCAAACATTTCTATATTCTGATTTTACACACTTTCACTTCACATTTATGTGTGTGTGTGTTAATTCCATCTTCACTTGATATTCTCTTCTACATCAACTTCTTACACTGCATTGTATATTCCCATTCATTCCTTATTTATAGTTGACTACATAAGATAACATGACTTTTCATGTCAAGAGTCATGACTTTCAAAAACAACACTTGTTAATCACTCTTGTGTTTTCCAAATTTAATTAGGTTAAAGAAATGTCATCGCTATGTACCCTTCTTGACTCATATGCATAAGAAACACTCTCATAAATCTTGGCCACCCTTAAACATCACACACTATGGAGAAAATTAAGCTTGAAAAAATAAGTCAACTTTGACTATTTAACAATTTTACTCTTGCTTAGTATATGATGTAAATAAATTGTCAGAATAATCTCAAGGGATATTTTGTTTATAAGGCGGATAATTTTCTGAAGGCCCACAACTGGTCCTTTAATATATTTGTTTAGATCTTTAAATATCATACAATGTGATGCGGAAAGACACATCGCATATTGACTCTGAAAACCCAATGCAATTCATACCGTGTTTATTATATGGCATTTCTTTCACACTCTTTTACACCGCGTTCGTTTGTTTGTGTATTCCGCTGTTGTCATGCACACATTCGAACTATGTGACGTTTAAGTCCTCATTTCCCATCAGTGCGCTTTGTCATCTTATGACTGCATAATCAAATTCATAATCACCACCCTTTCTGACTGGGAGTCCCTCAACAACGTCAACATCGTTTATATGTTTCTGAGCTCACAGGAATATTTGAGTAGTCGCTGCTTAGTCATTGTATCATAAGGAATTAACTGATTTTCCTTAATTAAATATGATAATTCAGAATTTTAAATTAGCCAATGTTGTTTCAAGTTGATATCTGACAATGGTTACGATATACCTCTGCAACTGAGATTTTTCTATCGAATCTGTAGATGATCGCAGCTTGTGTGTTTACCAAAGCCTTGCATCATGTTTCGATATGCTTATTTGTATAGTCGCTCTTTATATCATTCTCATAAAAAGGAATCTCAAACATCTGAATTGATATTCAGAGTGCCACATATGTCCATGATCAATGTCTCTTCTTCAGTCATTTCACTCACTAAATCTTTTTACTTCTGGTCAATAAGACACTGTCTTGTAACACAATAAATATGTTACATCTTTATGTGCTGCACTCTCCTTGTCTTGAACTATAATGCAATGATTTCAATGACAATCTCAATTGAGCATCTTTGACATCAATGATAATACTTCTATCATACCCCTGGGGCCCACACTTGCAAAGAGTTCCAATCTAGATTATATGAGATAAATTTGACACATATTTCATTAAGTAGTAAACATGAAACACATTATGCATCTAGGCTAGAGCTAGAGGTAGAGAAATTCTATATATGATCGGGTTGATAATTTCTAGAACCTCAATGAGTCCTACAGATCTAGGAGCTAATTTAGAGGATTTTTCAAAAGAGATGACACTTTTTTGAGATTTAACTTATAGGAATACTTCCCCCAACCCCGTCCCCCCACCTCAAATTGTTTAGGCATTCTCTTTGCATTTACATATTTCTTTTGTTGATCGTTAGGTTCTAGTAACCTCTATCAGATCAATTTAACCTATACATTTTTGGACCCATGACCACCCTATCTTCTATCTTATCCCAAATGATAGGAAGTTTGCACGTACTTCCATATAATGCCTCAAATAGAGTCATCTTAATGCGACTAATTGGTATTATTGTAAGAAAACTCCAATAAGGGTAGGTAGTCTTCCTATTTGCATTGCTTGTCCATATAATACATCTTAAGAAGGTCCACTAAAGCCTAGTTGACTCGTTTAGTTTGGCCATCTTTTTTTGGGTGATAGGTTGAACTAATGTTCAATTGAGTATGTAATGCTACAAATAAGGCTTGTCAAGGCTTGGATGTTATCCTAACATCCCTACTTGATATTATCTTCTTTGGCACTTCGTGAAGCCTAAATATTTCGTGGATGAATTTTTTAGCTTTAATTAGAGCCCCATCAAATTCAAGTACAAAATTGGCAACTCTAGTTAATTTGTCCACTACAACAAGTATAACATTATGTTTATGGCGTGACATGGACAGTCCGTGGATATTATCCATGTTGATTACTTGCCACTTCCATTTTGATACCACATGAGGGTGAAGCAATCTTACAGGGTGTTGATGGTGTGCTTTAACCCTTTGACATTCTAAGCAACTAGATACAAACCTTGTAGCATCCTTTTTTATACCTTCCCAAAAGTACAAGGGTTGAACATCTTCTGAGAGCTCGGTAACTCCTGGATGCTTGAACTATCATTAAATTTTGCAATTATGTGGAATTAGGAACGTACATTCTACCTTCAAACCTAAGTAGGCATCAGGTTCAAACTTGAACCATCGTACCTATGGTCTTGAGGGTTTTCCTAAAGAGATCCTATCACTTCATTATAGTACTTATCACTTTGTGAGCTTGTAAGAATTGTTGTCTGAAGTTTTTTCAAATGGTCAAGGCCTTGCTAATCTAGACATCACTCCATTTGCAAATATACTACCAAACAATGGAGACCTATTTTTTGTCTCTCAATTGGAGAAGCTTCATGAACTTGTTGATGGTTATTTGACATAGCCAAATGAATGTATTAGCGAGCTCTTTGTAAGGAATTTACCCCCTTTGGTAGAAAGTTGTCTATAAAAATGGTTTTCTCCATATAATATTTCATCTAACCTTTAACTCTAATGTTCTATATATTTGTGGGTCATCATTGTCTACATTAACAAAATATGGATACCTTGACCAAATCATCCTATAAAATTTGGCATAAATCATTAAAATATAGGATCTAGAACTTTGACTATGTTGTGATTTAAAACATTTAAGTTAGAGAGTGCATTTATAGGCTCTTTGGCATCTATGTATGTATGTATGTACATATCTACAGATGTATACATATACATTCATACATATATACATACGTATATATACTTACATATATATGTGTGTATATATATATATATGTGTGTGTATATATATATATATATATATATATATATATATATATATATATATATATATATATATATATATATATATATATATATATATATATATATATATATATATATATATATATATATATATATATATATATATATATATATATATATATATATATATGCATGCATGCATGCATGCACACACACACACACACACACATATAATATAGTAACTTTATGAAAGTCATCACCTACACATCTTATAAGAAAAAAAATAAACTAGGTCCATTATAGTATTCCATAACAATTTGTCAATAGTCCATGATCCATGTATAAACCCACTCCAACACCATAACTAGAAATAAGTAGGAGTGGTTTGACATAAGTCACATATGGAATAATACAAATAGCCTATAAAGCTCCACATATAAAAGAATTACATTTACACATACAATCCTTTATAATTACAAAATAATAATATATTTCAAAATTTCATTAGTTAACTCAAGTAAGTGATTAGCCCAAGGGTAAGAGTTTGATGAGATATTGAAGTATGAACCATGCTTTTAGGCAAGTTTGGTGAGTTTTAATCTCATGAATGCTTCTATATTACCCAAGATTATGATGTTGAAAGCATGAAATCAACTTACAATTTCCTCCATAAAATCAATGGCTTATAACACACACACACACATGTATGTATGTATATGTATGGATATGTATAAATGTTTTGATTAAGTAAAAATAGGTTTTAAAGGACCTGAAACCTTTTACAAAATAATGAAAGTCATGAAAGAAAAGCCTAAAGCTAGCAACAAAGTTTAAAGCACATATCAAAATAAAACAAACCTCCTAATAGAGTATAGAGAAACATAGATATAGGAGGCTAACTAGAAACAAAGTTGAAAAGAACAGCAAAAAGACAGTAAAAGACCAACACCCGAATAGCTATATAGTCTTTATCAAGTCAGCAGCCTAGTCTGCTAGAATATGCATATTCTTCGCAATGGCCTTCACCTCTTTCATCTTGTTCATATCCCCATTCTTCTTGGAATGAGCCCGAGTTTGTTTGCTAGGACCCTAGTTGTCAACCACAGAAGAGGAATCCTGTCCTTTTTCTTGCTCATGCTTTTTCAAGAGACAGTTCATATTATTAGCCATGTTTTTTAAGGAATTACTATTATTATCTACCATTTTCTTGATCATTTTTCAATATTGTTTAGCTTGGTCTCCAGTCTGGTCACCTTCTTCTGATTATCACTATTGGCCTTCTCCAACACCCTGTTCTTAGCTTCAATCTGTGGAATCTTGATCATAAGGTTTTTAACCTCTTCAGCATTATCAATTACCTTAGAAAGTTGGTCAATATGTTGACCCAAAGTGTGCTCCCCTCTAGCCAGTTTGCTTACTTGCTCAACCTCCTTCCCAATTAACTACATTTGTTGTTTTAGAATGCCAATCTCCTTCAAAATGGACCCATGATTTCCTAATAGGCCAATGGTAGAGCCAATCTCTCCCTCAACCCTGTCAAAATTTAGATTTTGGTCCTAATCCCCATAGTCCTCTCTTTCTAGCTTTGCATTCTTCATAGTATTATGGGTCTTCTCCTACTGCAATCTCATAGATTTTTGCTTCCTCTCCATTATGTGGGCAAGAAGTTCATCATCTGATGGAGATAAAGTTGTATCATCAATATTACCCTTAATGCCTTTACCCCTACTTCCACTCCTCTTCTTCTTATATAATCTCTCACCATTTCCTCAACAAAATCACTTTCATGGCTAGAGTCGCTCCCTCCAACAATCTTCTTCTTCTTCTAAAGACTGCTCCCAATACCCCCTTTCAAATTCTTATTACCCCCTTCTACATCATCTTCGGTGTTTGAATTAGAACCTTTCTTCGAGAGACTGCCCTCCTTCTCATACTCCACCGCCTTCAAACTGCCCCTTGGTTTATTAGCCTTTTTTATTTCAAAACATTCATTATGAGAACCATAAGAGTGTCATGACACACATGTTCCCCATTTGGATCATCTTGTATAGCTTGGATAGAGAAACTCAAAGATTGCCTCAAGTAAAAAGGGAAATTGATCCTAACATCATGCCTAAAGTGATTAACTAACATAAAATGATAACCATGGAGCTTTGTAAATCAGCCATCCAGAGTAAGGCATTCCATTATAACAAACAATACAAATCTCCAAGGTCGAGAAATAGAGGCAGGGTTGTAATATGAGTTACCAATTTTCACCAGTCGACTTCACTCTTTTTCTGACTCCACAAATTCGTCAATAGCCCTGTTTGATGATTTCCTATCACAATAGAAGTTAATGTCATCCATATCCAACTCCATGGCTCTGCAATTACCTCTTCAATCACCTCCATTCTCTAGTTTCCAACCAAAATAGAGTCATCCTGCCAAGTTTTGATGAATTGTTGTGTTATGAGGGATTGTTACCTTTGAGCCTTTCCATAAATCCAATAAAATTTCTGCATCTTAGCATATCCCATATCTACTCTTTCTTCATCCATTCCTTATAACTTGTCGGTTCCACTCTCTTCCTTTTACCTCCCATATTCTTCCCTACAGTGTCATTAAAGAGCTTTCTCTATAAAACCCTATACACACTATCACCAAAATGAAATCCGCAATCGAAGGAAATTTTGGAAATGACAACCCATAATCTGTGTGAAACAAAGCTCGGCATTCAAAAAATCATCACCCACCATAACCAGATTGTGATCAACACATAATTACAAATCTTTGACAAAATCATTACTAAAACATTTTTGCCTACACCTCAATTTATCATAATCAATAAATTGGCAACCATCAGCAGGTAATGGATCATTATTATCCCAAATAAATTTTTGCTCACTTAAGCATGCAACATTAGCAACCCAATCAGTAGCACATTTAGCTTCCCTAAAGTTATGGGTAACAATACATATATCAAAAGATTTGATAATATTACTAGCCCGGAGAATAATATTGCTAATAGTCCATGAAGGTTTAGTAATATTATTAAGACAATTAATGATATTGAGAGAGTCTCCTTCCACCCAAACCTTCCTCAAATTTAGACTCTTAGCATAAATAAGACCATGGAGTGGGGCACAAGCTTTAGCCACATGATTAGTTTGACACCCAATAGGAATAGCCATACATCCCACTTTCTCACCATGAGAGTTCCTAATAACAACTCCATAGCCAGTAATGCCCGAGTTCCCTTTAGAGGCCCCATCAAAATTTACCTTGAACCAATCCACCGGTGGGTTATCCCATCTAGCATTGTCCCTTAGATTAGGGTCCTGCTTGTACTTACACAAGCTGCCAAGGTTCCAATTTTGGATCACCCTATCTTCCCAATCATTGAAAGGTTGTTGTCTAGAACTAATAGCTTTGATATTCTCTATAATTAGAGCCTTTATTTTGCAAAAAACTTGATCTGCACTGGATTCAACACTCTAAAGACCCTATCATTCTTCTAAATGCCCCAACAAAGATGGTGAAGAATAAAATCCCATAGTCTTAAAATCAAAACATTCTTGGAAGGGGATTTCCAGCTAGAAAAGAACATTTGAATAGTGACTAGAAAGACCCAAACCATATTCAGCAAGTTACACACCTTATCCCATAGCATTTTGGTAAAAGGGAAATGAAAATTAATATGGTTGACCAATTCACAATCATTCTTGCAAAGAACACACCTATTAATAATGATGAAACCTTTCTTCTGTAAATTGTCTAAAGTCAAGATCTTATCCTACAAAAGAATCCAAAAGAAAATATTAATTTTAGGTGTTAAACCTTTTGCCCAAGCCTTAGCCCAACAAGGTACTTGATGCATATCAAAATAGTTAGCATAGGCTGAGGAAATAGTGAACATTCCACTAGGATCATGCTTCCATATCAATTCATCCTCCTTTTGACTTAAAAAGATAGCATTTAGACTCTTATTAAGGTCAACCAAGTTTTCATTCACCCTGTTAAGGTCCACCCACATCTCATTTCTCCAATAATCTACCACACAAATACCAAAGAGATTCTTGCACTTCTCCATATAATTATTCCACCTTGGATCCTCACAAAGTGGATTATCCAAAATCCAAGTATCTTCCCAAAAGAGAACTATTCTTCCATTGCCCACCTTCCATCTGACCCCTTTCCTTATTATGTGTTTGAATTTTTGAGCATTTTTCTAGATCATGGATCCCCCTTACCCCACATCATTATGAAGGAATTAATTAAAATCAATGTTAACCCTATTGTATTTTTCAACCCAAATATTCTTCCATTCCCCTTCCTCTTTGTGCCATCTCCATAAAAGTTTGGCCATTAAAAATTCATTCATAGTTGTAACTCTTCTCGAACCAAGCCCACCCTTATTAAGGGGCATACAAAATTTCTCCTAAGCAATCAAAGGTAACCTTTTTTTAATCTCCGTACTTGTCCATAAAAAGATCTTTTGAATTTTTTCAATAGCCAGAGTAAACTTCTTTGGAATTTTGAAAACACTCAAAGCATAAAGCAGGAGACTTTGGAGGATAGATTTCAGAACAATAACCTTTCCAGCCTAGCTAAGGAGGGAGCCTTTCCAACCAACAAGCTTCACTTGAATTTTGTCAATCAATGAACTCCAAAAGCTATCAGGTGGGTATAGACCTAGAGGTAACCCCAAATAGGAACTAGGGAGAGAGCCAATCTCATAGCCAATAATCTTTTTAATTTTATTTTGCCTAGGCTCATTGACATTAATAAAGTATATCACACTTTTGCTCCAGTTAAGAGTCTGTCCAAAAGCTTTCCCATAATCCTCCAAGGCTTTTTTGAGATTTCTTGTATTTCTAACTGAGGCTTCTCCCATAACAATAAAGTCATCAAAAAATTGCTGGTGAGAGCATATCAAAGTAGAGGATGAAAGACTTAGGCCTACAAAGTCCCCTTCATCACCATTTTTTCCACATATCTCCCCAGGCATTCAACCAAAATTATAAAAATAATAAGAGAAATCGGGTCCCCCTATCTAAGACCTCTTGAAGCTTTAAAGAAAGGGGTAGGAGATCAATTAAAAAGCACCAAAAAAGTAGCAGAAGAGACCATCATGAAAATCAAATCCCTAAACCTCATATTAAACCCAAAAGCTTCAAGACCATGGAGAAGGAAATTCCAATCCACCCTATCATAAGATTTGGAAAGGTCCAATTTAAGAAGAAAACCTTCTTTCTTAGACACTGAAAGAGAGTGAATATTTTCATGCACAGTAATAATGGAGTCTAGAATCTATCTACCAGGAATAAACTCATTTTGTTGTCTAGAAATGACAAAAGGAAGGAGAGGCAGAATTACAAAGGCTGATAGGCCAAAAATGATCCAAACTATCTATCCTGGCTTCTTCTGGATAAGAGCAATGAACGTACCATTCACTTCTTTAAGAATATTTCTAAATCCAAAGAATTCCTTAACCCCATTACAAATATTAGTGCTAATGATATGCCAAAACTTATGAAAGAACTAAAGAGGAAACTCATCAGGTCCTAGGGCTTTATCTCCTTCAAAGGAGATAACAACCTTAGCAATTTCATCAGTAGAAGGGATGAAGGTAAGAGGATTATTCTAATAATTAGTAACACAATTTGGAATACATTCAAGAAACAAGTCCTACTTAGCCATATCCAAATTGGGTACACCTTGAAGCAAGTTACTAAAAAATTCCACAACTTCCCTTTTAATAGTCTCCTCATTCTCGGTAACTCCCTCTTTCATATTAGCTTAGAAATTCTATTAGCCATCCTATGCTTCAAAGTGGACATATGAAAATACTTAGTATTCCTATCTCCTTCCTTTAGAAAAATATTTCTTGACCGTTGCCTCCAAAACATCTCCTCCTTGGAAATGATATCATGAATCTCAACTAGTTTTACACTTTCTTCCTCCCTAGAGACAACCTCATATCCATCCTTCTGAATCTTATTCTATATTTCTTTTAGTTCCTCCAAAATCTTACTCTTATTCTCAAAAATATTGCCAAAGGTTTCTTTGTTCCATTTTTTGATGTTTTTCTTGACATTTTTTCAGTTTGGCTGCAACTTTAAACATTGTTGTACCTTCCACAGTAATACCCCACCACTCCTTCAAGAGGTCATCCAAGTTCGAATGGAGAGTCCACATTTTTTCATGCCTAAAGGGGAAATTTCTCTAATGATTAAGCTTATCAGCCACAAGGAAAATTGGATAATGATCCAAACCCAAACGAACTTGAGCACTAAGAGAGCATTTTTAATTAAGGAACCAATCAATACGTACAAGAGCATGGTCCAACTTGACTTGAATGAGATCATTTCTAGTTCTTTTGTTAGTCCAAGTCTACTCAACCCCATGCATGTCAAGATCATGATGAAGATGATTATCAATAAAGTCCATAAGGTCTATGTATGCAAGAAAACCTACCTATTGGAAGCAAGAGAAAACAAGCAAATGTTAGTTACAATAGATAATATCAAGGATTCAAAATAAAATGAAGCATTACTAACACTTGCTTGAGTTTTTCAACTCAAAGCAACCAAAAGGTCATGTCCTCATGCAACCTCAAATAGCTCAACGAAGGCACCCATGAGAGGCCCTATTGGTGTGTTTTTGATTGGAGGTATGTTGGTGTGCTCTCCCAAAACACAACTATGGTGAATCTCTTGGTAGGAAATGAAAACAATGAGAATGAAACTATGCTAAATGAGTGGAGAACACTTCAAACAATGGCTATGGAAGCATTCATGTTTCAGAGCATTCAAAGGATATGGAGATGGATGAAAGAAAGAAACTAATCTAATAATGAAAAATGATATGAACTCTATCAACTACCAAATGGTTAGTAACAATGCAAAATCACTAAGAGCTCTAGCAAAAAACTAGCATGATAACAATGCATATGAGGGAGATGGAAAATGCTTGAGACAAGGGCTCTATTTATAGGCTTGAGAGAGGCCTTGGTGAGGTGGCATCTATGTGGCATCCACATAGGTGCCACAAGGGAGACATGTAAGTAAGTCATGCAAGTGGTCAACATTCAAAGTTTTCTCACACATGTGTGAGCAAACTTGAAGGAAGGAGTGGGGGACAAAGGTGAAAGAGGTGTGGAAGGCATGAGGGGTGTGGGAAGTCTGAGTATTCCTCACACATGTGTGAGCACACACTTAGGATTAAAAGGGGGTTTAGCAAGGTGTTTAGGTTAATTAAATGGGATTAAGAAGTGGGTAGGCTTAGAAGGATGAAAGTGATGGGGGTGAACTAGGTTTAAGACTAAATTAAATAGGATTTAATTTAATCGTAGGTTTAGAGAATTTTAATGGAAATGGAGGGAATTAAATCAATGAGATTTATTTAAAAGGGGATTTATGGGGGATCATGTATTAAATAAATTTAACACATTAGGGATGGAAGTATTTAAATTAAATTTAAATACATAAGGAAAGTGAACTTATTTAATAAATTTAATTAAATAAGTAGGAGAATATGATCAATATAATTAATTAATAATTAATTAATTATAATGTCAAAGTAAATATTAAATAAATTAATATAGTGTTTTGGACAATTTTAAGTGTCTACAGTCTAATCTATTATCCAAATTCATCTGACTACCTCCCCATTTTTCAACTTCTTTAAGAGGGGTGTTGAAGTCCCCCATAACAATCTAGTTCTCATTATCAAAAGGCTTTCTCTAGTTAGAAATTTCTTCCCAAAGAACCTTTCTTCCCCACTTTGAATTAGGAGCATAAACATTAGGAAGAACCCAAGTAAAGCCATCCTTGGAGTTAGTAAATCTAACATTCATCATGTTTCTATTCTGAGAGATAAGATCTCCTTGAATCCATCTATTAATCCAAAAAATTGCCATACCTCCTGATGCTCCCTTAGAATCATTCCCTATGATCTTCCCACCCCTAAAAATTGGAAGACCTTCCACTTTTTCCTTCAACATCCTAGTTTCCTGAATAACCAAAAATATCTGACCTATTATCCCTAATCATATTTTTCAACATGTCATGTTTGTGAGGATTATTTAACCCTCGAATATTCCAAGAGATAATCTTCATATTTTATGAAAATGTTTTGATTCAAGGATAGTCCTCTGACTATCATGCACAATACTTCTAATGGTCTCAGCAGTTCTTTTCTGCATGTTAGAAGGTCTTCACACAAGAGAAGGGGAAGAACCAACATCCCCATTCTTGAGGATCAACCTTGAAGGAGTTGAGGAAGGATAGCAATCTCTGCTCTTGTTATATTTAGAATCCCCTTTTTTTGATTCTAGGTTTGAGGATGTACCAGAGATGGCCCCTTTCTTATTCCTAGATTTGGTATCAACAATCTCCACTTCCTTTTTGTTATTACCTACTCCTTTCTTCTTGGTTTTAGATTATTTACCAACTGGGATCTAGTTGGCACTAGAGGTCTCCTACTCCCACATTGCTTCTTCCTCTTGTGAAACAGTTAAGAGATCCTCAACATTTCCTCTAACAAAGCTACCTACCAGAATAGCAACCTGAGCCGGAGGTTTAGAACTCTCAACACCAGACAAATCCTTATGGACTAACCCATGACCACTGTCCTCCCCTTTCTTGGGGAAAATCTCGTCCCTTCCTTGGGTCTTATCAATATAGGTAATAATAAGATTTAGTAGTTTAGCCTAAACTGCAACCTCAGTCCCTGACACTAGCTGCTTAACTTCCAAGCCAAGTTGAGGGACATTCACACCCAAAGACTCACCTCCACTCTTAGCATTCTCAAAAGCCCCACCTAAGAGCTCATCTCCACTCTTAGAAGTCTCTTTTCTATTGATCTATCCTTGTGGGAGAGAATCCACTACCAAGGACTCACCTCCACTCTTAATGTTCTTAGAAACATTGTTCTATGCCTTTCTCGCTCACACTTTCCTTACCTTCTTGGGAGCCCCCTTCAAAGAAGGGCAATTTTTAACCCAGTGGCTAGATTTTTTACAATGAAAATAGACAAATGGAATAGATTCATACTCAATATGTTGATTCCAGATACCCAACTTAGATTTGAGCGAGACATATTTAGGCAAGTCAGTACCCTAGAAAACCCCAACACAAAACCTAGCATAGTTCAATATTCTCTAAGAAATTGTCACAAGATCTAGTGAAAGAAGCTCCCCAAAGGTGTTGGAAATGCCCTAAAACACATCCTCCACCCAAAAATCAAGTGGGAGGCTAGTCGGTCTAATCCAGACAAGGGCTTGAATAGAGGAATCATCCAAAGAGTATAAATCAGAGTCCATTTCTCCAATATCAAATTATGCTTCCCCAAGACCCGAGGGTTGTACCACAGAATATCCTACTTGTCTTCTTGGAAAGAAAAACAAAAGAAAGAAACCCTTTTTCCATCATTAAAATATCAACCTAGCCTTTCAGCTTCCATTTCTTACTCACAAAGGCCCTAATGACTTCAATGTTGGGTCTAGCCCCTAAAAACCTTCCAACCAAAGTCAAATCCATACAAGAGATGTTCTTATCGATGATTTGATCTAGAATTTCAATAGAATACATACTTTTGTCCTTCAAGGAAATATCCTTGACCAGCGGGAACACAAATTTTCTAGTTGGTTGTACCCCAAACAGGCTGGACCATTTTTTATTCTGCTTGCCCCCCACTGCCCCCCCACCGAGTCCTCCAAAGACCTTCCTTCTTTAGGATCACAAGTTTTAGTAAAGGAATCTCTGGCTCACTCATCTTGCACTCCAGACCTAGATGAACTAGTCACGATTTCACTAAAGGAATTCAAAACCTAATTCCTGCTCACCCCCTTCTCCACTCTCCCGCTTGCCATAAAATTTTATTAACCCTTGGTTGTAATCACTACAATCAAGAAGCCCCCCTATTTCACTAAGGGTTAATGGAAAAACTTTCTAAATTAAGATCCATAATAGAGAATGGCCTTGTGGGGACTTGAACCTTGGTTGTAGGCCCTACAGGTAAGAAGCCCCACCATTTCACCAAAGGAACAAGTCAAAAAATTTAATAACCCTTAGTTGTAAGAAATATAGGCAAGAAGCCCCATTATTTCACCAAGGGTCAATGGAAAAACATTCTTAATTAAGATCCACAATGAAGAATAGCCCTATGGGGACTTGAACCTTGGTTGTAGGCCCTACAGGAAAGAAGCCCCACCATTTCACCAAAGGGACAAGCCCAAAATTTTATTAACCCTTGGTTGTAAGCACTACAAGCAAGAAGCCCCACTAATTCACCAAGGGTCAATGGAAAAAAATTCTTAATTAAGATCCACAGTAGAGAATGGCCCTGTGTGGACTTGAACCTTGGTTGTAATCCCTACATGCAAGAAGCCCCACCATTTCACCAAAGGGACAAACCCAAAATTTTATTAACCCTTGGTTGTAAGCACTATAGGCAAGAAGCCCTACTATTTCACCAACTTGGTTATAACCACAATAGGCAAGAAGCCCTGCTATTTCACCAAGGGTCAATGGAAAAACATTCTCAATTAAGATCCACAGTAGAAAATGGCCCTATGGGGACTTGAACCTTGGTTGTAGATCCTACAGGTAAGAAGCCCCACCATTTCACCAAAGGGACAAGCCCAAAATTTTATTAACCTTTGGTTGTAAGCATTATAGGCAAAAAGCCCCACTATTTCACCAAGGTTCAATGGAAAAACATTCTCAATTAAGATCCACAGTAGAGAATGGCCCTGTGGGGACTTGAACCTTGGTTGTAGGCCCTACAAGTAAGAAGCCCCACCATTTCACCAAAGGGAAAAGCCCTATATATGTACAAATGTTATATCCAGATATATATATGTGAATATATATGTATATGTAAGAATTTGGTATAGCTCTAATACCATGTAAGAATTTTCCTTAGGGCAAGATTCACCCAAGAACTAAGAACTCAAACACAAGCACAATTGTAGACCAAAAAGGAGTATGATCAATATATCAGAGTATGTCCTCATACACTACTTTGTATTGTATATATGATGAATGTACACACTAGGAGTGCCTGTATATAAAAGCCTCTTAGGAAGCACCTAAAATTTCTCTAGAAAGAACTAGGAGATAAGATAAGCATGACAACTAAGCACACGTCTTATCCATCATTCTAGATGAGAGGATAAGAATGATAAGGTGTATCTCAAGTGGAAATGTTGTAGACACAATGTGCTTAATCAGTGTACTAACTCCTATGTTGTAGACACCATGTGCATAAAAGAGGTGTGAACTCCAGTGTTACAAACATGACAACTCACAAGAGTGCAAATACTCCTAGGTGACTAATTAAATAAATATTAAAATAATGCATTAACCTAAGTAAACTTAAGCAAGTGTAAATAGTGAATAATTATTTACACCAACATCCCCCCTTAAGTGCAACTTAGGGGAATGCCCTTAAGCTCAAAAAAACTAGAATGAAATGCATAATGGGTCCCGACTACTAGGCTATATTAGGTAACCATGTACATAATGAAATGCAATCTCTCATAAAGTGGAGAAAGAGGGAAAACCTCATGGGAAAAACCTTCCCCCAAAAAGAGAGATGAAAAGGGATGCATGGATGGATGGAGTAATCAAGACCCCCCATTATGACATACACCTAGTATATACAAGAAAGAAATAGGAGAAGGACAAAACCCCCTAAGAGGAAAAGTCCCCCCCCCCAAAAAAAAGGATAAGAAGGAGATGAGGTAGTCCCCCCCCTAAAGGTAGTGTGCTGATTAGTGAGAAATGCTCCAATGTAGAAGCTAATCCATGACCTATGAATGATGGTCCTCCCCTTTGGAAGAAACAATGACAATGGTACTCGTGAGATGATTTCACTTGGTGTGGAAAGAATCTTAATGATGTAAGGTATGTCTGAAACTTGTTCAAGTGTCCCTTTAGCAATACTGATGGTGATTCCTTCCAAAATTGTTGAGAAGTGTAGATCTAGCAAGGATTGTTGTAGAACCTATTTCAAAGAACCAACATTCTCCTCAAATGATAGAGAGAGCTCCTGCACTTGCTATACATAAGGATCCACAATCACATCAGCCTGTAAAGATTGATCATGTAGAGAATAGACATGAGGGTCATAGTGAGCCCTCGTAACAACTATAGAAGGATCGTCCTTAGCAAAGAGAAGTAGAATATCATCAAATAAGTCCTCCAAATCTATTATGTATGACTCCATGAACAAACCTAAAATGTCTGCCAAGAAGTCATCATCTGAGGCAGGAACTGAAAGACAAAGTGTAACCTGCTATGCTAAAGTACATGAATCTATCACTGTGAAAATAGATGAAGAATTCACCTCAAAAAGAAGACAACTATCATCAAGGATATCCTCCACATCTTCAATGTGAGACTCCATGAATAGGCCTGTAAGGGTGTGAAGGAAGTCGTTGCATGAAGGTAAACTAGGAAGACATAAATTGTCCTACTGCATTGAATCCAAAGTATTTGTGGCTAGAACAAGATCAGTAGGAGCAATAGGAGCATCTAGAGGTGTGATCTTATTCGGAGTTGAAGAAACCATAGCTAGAGTGATTGAATGTAGAGTGTCCTCTGGAGATGGAGGAACACATGGATCTCCATATGCTTCCCAAATAGACATCCAAATATCATATGGAAAACTTTCCATTCTAAGAGGAGAAAAAGATTCCTTACTCATACAAAATATTCCTTACTCATACTATTATGTAGAAAGTGAAGAAGGTACAGAAGATGTGGTGGCAATGAATAGAGATAAGGAAGCAATTCTTGATGGTCTCTTAGATGATCAAGTATCAAAGCACTCCATTTGTGATAGTTCCTTGTTGTCAACTATGGTCTAATACTAGAATAACATATCTAACAAGACTTCATGAGATAAATCAATAAACCTCCCAAAATGTTAAAAAAACAATCAAAGAACCCCCTCCCTAATGTATAATTTGGACACTCTATACTTAATGTGATTATAATAGCCAATTTAGGGCCTATTTTTGAAAGCAATATTTCTATCCATAGAACTATAATCTAATTGTAGATCTGGAAAGCAGAGAAAAATATATATACTTTCAAAAAAAATAGAACCTAATTTGGAGTCTAGATGAGCCCGTACTAAGTATTTTAAGTGGCAAAATTTGGGATTTGCAAGTTGTAGAAAAATTGAGGAATAGAGATCTCAAACTGCCTGCACCAATGTGTAGATCACAAAATTCTACCCCAAAACAAAAACAAAAATTGCTCGCAAAAAGGAGTTTATATGAGGGAGATATCGCTATTTGAAAATCGTTGATGCTATTTTTTTTTTTAATCGCTGTCGTCGTGCCTCCAAAAATCAAATGGCTCTAAATTTTGCCTCAAATGTCCATTTTGGATGAAACAAAAGCCAATTTGGGGGTTTTTTGACCTTCTAAATGTGATGAAAATATCTGATTTGCACCAAAAAGCGCCAATCTTCACCTGCCAAAAACTCTCCTATAGGCCTGATGGCCAAAAATTTTGTGGAAAATAATGCAAATTTGAAAAAAATAGCAGAGATGTAGATGAAATAAAATGCAAATCTAAAAATTAAATGTACAAATCTGAAAGGATCATACCAATTCTGCAAATCGGTCCTTTGGGTGCCAATTTGCAAAAAAAATTGCCTCACAATTGACTTCAGCCTAGGGTAGGCAACTTTATAGCTGATTTTCACCAAATCAACATTTCAGACACAATGGCGAGGTCAGATCTGGTTCTAGACGCTCTCAATTTCTGTGATACTCTAGATTTAGGCCAAGGTGTTGAGGCAAGAAGATGGTCTCGAACAACTATGTGTAGAGAAATCCTTCAAGCTCTAATATCATGTAAGAATTTGGTATAGCTCTGATACCATGTAAGAATTTGGTATAGCTCTAATACTATGTCAGAATTTTCCTTAGGGAAAGATTCACCCAAGAACTAAGAACTCAAACACAAGCACAATTGTAGACCAAAAAGGAGTATGATCAATAATCAGAGTATGTCCTCATACATTGCTTTGTATTGTATATATGATGAATGTACACACTAGGAGTGCCTGTATATAAAGGCCTCTTAGGAAGCACCTAGAATGTCTCTAGAAAGAACCAAGAGATAAGATAAGCATGACAACTAAGCACACGTTCTATCCATCATTCTAGATGGGAGGATAAGAATGACAAGGTGTATCTGAAGTGGAGATGTTGTAGACACCATGTGCTTAATCAGTGTGCTAACTCCTGTGTTGTAGACACTGTGCATAAAAGAGGTGTGAACTCCAGTGTTATCAACATGACAACTCACAAGAGTGCACATACTCCTAGGTGACTAAATAAATAAATATTAAAATAATGCATTAACCTAAGTAAACTTAAGTAAGTGTAAATAGTGAATAATTATTTACACCAACAGTATATATATATATATTTATTTATTTATTTATTTATATACTCAAGAGGTTATAACACAATGATAAATTATGAGCCTCTCATCTAGGAGGTCTTAGGTTCAAATCTATTCTAGCTTTATTATTATTATTATTATTAATTAATACAATGCATAATAATTAATCATGGCTTCAACCTCTTATCGATAAAAAATAACAATATATGACAACAACAATTTGTTAGCCTCTTTTCTAGAAAGTCTTGGGTTTGAATCTACTCTAACTTAATAAATAATAATAATTTAATTAATCACAACACACTATAACCAATCATGGATTCAACCTCTTACTAATAAAATAAATAACAATATGTAATAACCCCAACCAATTATAACTTCGTGAAACACCAAATTCCTCTATAATTTAGTTGTTTGACATTTTGTCAAACACTTTGCATGCAAGCTCTGATACCAATGCAATAACCCCAATAGGTTATAACTTCATCAAACACAAAGTCTTCTCTAATTCACTTGTTTGACATTTCATCAAACACTTTGCAAGCAAGGGATATATTGCATATCTAAATTATAATTGTTTCCTAAATGCCAAACTTTAATAAATATGCTTGGAAAGAACACATCAAACATCAAACAATGAAGATGCAATTGTTTTTGCATAATACTGATTACAAATAGGAAAATATGCATCTACATCAATAAGACATTAGGGCAACAAATTTTGATATAAATCAAATTACAAAAAAATTTACAAACCCTATCAATGCCCTAAATATCTACTCTCAAACAATAGAAAATGTAGTAAATAAAAACTTGGAATTGCTCCCAAAATATGAATTTTTTTGTAGCAAATCACTATAGAAATTTATTGTAGCAAATCATTGTAGCGACAACACTATAGCAGCGGTACTGTAGCAAAGTTACTATAGTAGAGTTCCTATAGCAATATCCAACTTATTCCTTCTCCACAAATCTAGCCCTAGACCAAAAATTTGGCACAATGAAAAGATTGATTTGTCTTCTCCAACTGTCGTAACCCTTCAAAAGATATCTCAGCTCAGTTATGAAAATTAATGGGAGTGTTCATTCCCAATGATCAATGTAACAATTGCAGAAACCCTTGGCTCCACAAGCTATCTAGAGAGTAGATGACAACACATTTGATGCTCAACAATGAGGCTATCTTCCCTATTTATTCTTTTCCTCCAATAGATGGATCTCCTTCTAGAAGAAATAAAATAATATTTAATTTCTCCTCCTAGAAGATTCTTTTAATTTATTTATTTAACTTTAGTCACTTTTAATTAAATTAATTAAATATAAAGTCACCTTTTAATTTTAAATTTATTTAATGACTTTATAAGAAATTAACTTAATCAATTTCTCTGTATTTCCCCACTTAGCCTTCAGAGAATGTAAAGGCTAAGAACTCCACTGAGATGCTAGAAAGATGGGGACATTACAGTCTGCCCTCCCTAAAATTGCTTGTCCTCAAGCAATGTCAACTCCGAATGCTACAAAATTTCCTCGCCTTCCCAAGTACCATCCTCAACCAGCAAGTCCTTCCATTTGATCGGATATTCCCTGATAACTTGTCTCCTCATTTGTTTCTCCCTAACATCCAATACAGCCTCAAGTATGAAAATCAACTTTCCCTCATCATCTAAGGGAGGTAGAATTGTGAAAAGGACCACACAATGTCCTAACACCTTCTTGAGGCGTGACACATTAAAAATATTATGGACCTTACTATCAGTTGCTAACTTCAACTCATAAGCTACCTCACCCACACACCTAATGATTTTGAAGGATCCATAGTATCATGGCTTGAGCTTCCAGGTACCATTCTTCTTTAGTGTAGAATGTCTATAAGGTTGTAGCATCAAGTAAACCATACATCCTACCTAGAATGAATCTTCCACTCTTTCCTAATCTGCATATTGCTTCTGTTGGATTTGTGCTCCCTGAGTATTCTCCTTGAGAGCCCTCATGATATCTTGATTTCCCTACAACAAAGCTCCAACACTAGGCACTCTACTATCACTCATCAATAAATAAATAAAGTTGGGTGCCTCATAACCATACAAGACCATAAATGGTGTCATCTAAATAGAAAGATGGTAGGTAGTATTATAGTAGTATTCACAAAGACATATCCACTTAACCCATCCCTTTTGTTTCTCTATAATATAGTTTCTAAGATATCCCTTCTTGGTTAGATCAGAAAGTGGTGTTGCATGTCATGAATGTCCATTAACAAATCTGTAGTAAAAACCACATGAGCCCAAAATTCCTCTTAGTTGTGTGAGACTCTCAAGTATAGGCCACTCAATTATTGTCTTGACCTTGTCTAGATCCATGCATACTCCCTATGTGCTAATGATGTGTCCTAAGTACAACAACTCTCTAGAGCCCAACTCACACTTGAATTCCTTGACATGCAAGGTCTCTTTGTCAAGAATACCCAAACCTGTATCAAGACATAGAATATAATCCCTCCATAATTTGTTGTACACAAAAATTAATACAAATTGCCTCACCTATTGTATATCTAGATGATAAACATGTTTTTGTTGCTCCTCATTTATTGGCATCAAAACACAATCTATGTCATGAAGCCATGTCATCCGCAATACCATATTAGCATCTCCCATGTTTAAAACATAAAAATCTGCATTAAACTCAAAGTTATTCAAATGCATGGGCAAATCTAAAATCTTCATGTCACACCTAAAAGTGTAGCCCTTTGTAACATTTACTCTTATACCCTCAAATACCTCTGTCTATATGTTGCGTCTCTCAACCAACCAAGCATCAATGGAATTATGTGTGGCTCCTGTATAAAGCAAGGTAATGATCTTCTACACAACTAAAATTCCATGCATCCTAAAGGATCCTTCACGCTATATGTTAGTGAGATGTGCTTCATGTAACTGAACTGACTCTTCCCTTCTAGCCCTTTCTTCCTCATGTTCTAATCCTACTAGCTCACACCCTTCTTGATCAATTTTCTAATCTAAATTTTTATAGTCAGAATTCTCATTATATGCCAACATAACACAGTCAATCTTCCCCTTACACCTTAATGGAAAATCATGGCTTGCATCATGTGCCCCTTTGCAATAAAAAAAAAACTTCTTTCTACTCAAATTATTAAATGTTTCTCTATCTAGGGGTGATGTTGATTCCCCCTTTGGATCTAACTTTTTTTGAATTGATCAAATATGATCCTCAATTTTTTTGTACATCATGTCATGATGAGATAATGCTGCAACAATCTCATCCTTCTTCACCTTCAACTGAGTCTCCAAGCTATGAGCAACTTCAGCTGCACATGAAGAACCCTCAAACTGTTCTTGTTTCTTTATGTTTGGAATCTTTACCAAATCTTTTAATTGACCAGACTTGTCAACTTCATTGTTATCATCGAATCCAAGTACATTTTTAGATTCATTCTCTATTTGAAATAAGAGTCTTCTAATGTTATCCATCCTCTTTTTCCTTGCTATGTTGAGGAGATTGACCTTTCTTTTGACTTCTTAAAGATGTTGTCTTGCATTGGCAGCCACCAATTCAACATTTTTATCTTTTTTTAACCATTTGTCATTCATTTATTTAAACTTCTTCACCTCTTTAATGCCAAAATGTGTTATACTATCTCTTGTATAATTGATATCTTTCAGTTTACCAATAGGTGTAAGGCTACCATCAATGGATGTTATCATAGTGTTGACATTTTTATTATATGGACAATGTTGGTGCATAACACAATTATCCTCAAACAAATTAGTAATGATATCATGCCATTTTAAAGATTTACCTTCAACATGTGTAATCAAAATACTTGAGGCTTCTCCACTATGTAGAGGATCAACTTTCATATCCACCTTAATTGGCTAAATCAAATGATGAGGTCTTTATAACTGCCCATTCCAAAGCAAGCTCCCTAACTGAAATGAATCTAAATTAGACACATTATGTTGTGTGTTATCGTCCATGTGCATATCAACATCCAAGGTACTACTGCTATGTCCTTCAACAGATAATTCAACTACATGTTCCTTTAGCTCACAATCCTAGGGCTCCATGCCAACTACTAAATCTTCAAACTCATTTGTTAAGGTCTAATTTGAAGAAGCAGACTCATCAATGCATGAATCTGCATCATATATTGTGTCATTAATAGCCCTTTCTTGAGTACTACCAAGTGACATCTCAAGGATAGGATTTGGCCCTTGTGGATGCAAGGTTTCATAACTGATGTCATAAAAATCAGAAGTATTTGTGAAATCTCCATTCATGGTACCAGTATCTTGAGTGTCAACACCCATGGTCACTTCCATATCCTCTTGTGAAACCTCTTGTAAGGATGATGTAGACAAATCATATATAAGGAAGCAAAGGTGCATAGAATCGCTTCCTACACTAATCTTTGAGACGATGATTATTCAAATTCAACTAAATATTGTAGAGATCTCAAAAAATGCATAATAACATAATCAAAATAACAATAAACTCATAACATAATGATTACCATGGGAAAACCCTTCCGGGAGAAAAACCCCACCCTCCAAAACCCACACAATGTATTCTCAAATCTAGAAGATTACAATACACTTGCAATGTAAGTTCTTATAGGAGTGCATCACCACAACTTGAACTTGGACTCAGACTGAGAGAGATACTCCTTCTAGCACCAGTCTTGCAAATTGAACTCGATGATTCAAACACCTCCCCAAGCCCTCCTTTTATAGTGATTTGCCACTTGGAAACCATTTGTGGTTTTACAAAAGCATGAGCCAAAACCATGGGCAAAACAACCATGCCACATGTTACCCATTTGTAATTTGTAACTCCAAGAATACCATTTTCGTCCATAATTTTGTCCTCTAGTTTAGACCCCCCTAAAAGTCATATAATGAGTTGTTTACAATCTAAAAATAGCCCTTCTACATTGTTCTAGAGACTAGACACATTTTTAACAACTCATACACCTTTTTCCAACTCATAAACATGTGGAAAACTACCACAAACAAATTCTAGAATTTTCTAAAAAAAATCTAGAGTTTTCCAACTACAATTTTCTAGATTTTTCTGAAAAAAGCACTTGCAAGGTTGAGACACAATTCTCAACATCATAACCCAAGGCTGACATACTATTTTCCTAATTCAAATTTGCATGTCCATCAAATTCATCTCCTTCATTGGGTGATTTGTATATCAAGTTCTACAATCAATTTGCATCATTTAAATTGGTCATTAAGGATTGTAAAGGTGGTCATCATAAGTAGTTTTAGATGCACATTTTATATCAATTTTATAATGTCATTTCTACTTAGTTTTTTTGGGGTTGCATAGCCAAGAGCCTTGGAATATTATGTTAAGAATTGAATTAGAAAATATCTCACTAAAGGAGAGATAAGTTGTGGGTCTATATATTTGATGTAATGTGCATATTTATATCTTTCATGATTGACATAATAGTATGCATGCCAAGTGTTTGAAAAAATACCAATTGGTTGTAAGTGCACATTTTTCATTTAGAATTCATCTATATGCATTTGAAAAGCCAAAAGAGAATTGCATGTGCATTTAGTTCTTTTCTTAGATACAATAGTAATCAATTAAAAGCTTTAAGATTTTCTTTGATATTATTTCAAGCAAGCACAATCAGTCTAAAACTAAGAAACAACAAGCATAGAGATCGTATTGGAAGTTTTTGACAATATTCCTTGACCTACAAATCAACAAGTTAAGGTTCAAATTGACAAGGGATATTACAGTGGTATCAGAGTAGTTTCCTGCTATCCTGTGGGGTAGGAAAAGATTAATTATTGTTAGATTTGTTGTTGCATTTGGAGTGACCAGCACTTTACCATTTTCTAGCCATGAATGGACATAGAAGGATTGGTAGTTCTAGAAGTTAGTGGAGTAATGATGAAGTTAGCATGAAGATGAATGCTTTATAGGAGAGTATGGAGAAACTTAAACTTCATCAACAAAGACTAAGGGAGAGCTTGTTGGATCCAAAGATGATTGAAAGGGTAGCGAGGTATATGGTTTTTGCCTTTAGAAGGTCGACATTGAGGTTGTAGGGAAGAAAGCATGAGCTTTCCCTGATAGGAGTCCCTGATGTAGATGTACCTATATTTAGTACAGCACCTTCTAGTCCTATCTACAGCATTGATGATGGACTTAGTGGCACCAAGCTTCAGTAGGTTAAGGCTCCTAGAGTTGTTGCTATAGTTAGTGTAGATACAATTATGCAATTGTTACCACTGATACTTTCAGCTCTCTTATGAATAGGATTATTATTGGAGATTTGTATGTGAGATCTCATGGTGTCACTATAGTTCAGGAGTTGCTTCCTTAGGTGGGATTGAGAGACGTATAGAGTCACCTAGCTATGATGTTGGTGATGTCAGTGTTTCAGCAAAGTCAGTAGATGTGGGTTCATGCTCTAGTATTATTTATTCACAACCTAGCATAGAGTCATGTGTGCAGAGTCAGGTGATAGTAGTTGAAGCTCTATTAGTAGATGTTGATACAGATAGTATGGACACATATGATGATCCATTTGATGATGCTATGAGATGTACTGAGTATGAAACCTCTTGTCAGATATTAGGTGATGACTCCGAGGAGGTTTTTGATGGGTCCTAGGATCAATGCTTACAGGATCTTACTATTGAGGTGGAAGTTGAGATGTGTGAGGAGATTGATACAACAAGGGCTTCCATTTCTTTAGATGAGGAGTCGATTGAGGTACATGGCAGTTGTATGTTAGATGTAGAATTGTGTGGGGAAGATAGCAAATGTATGAGCAATCTTGTTGTGGAGAGTTATAATTTAGTTTCCTATCTTAGTGTAGTTAGTGAAATAGAGAGCTTGCATAGGAGTTAGGGATTACAAAGGCATCATGTGACTTGTCAGCTAAAGGTGAGTGATAGTAACATTTCTTTAGCCCTTGACCATTATGATGCTATCTGTTAGATGTTAGCTTCATCTAGTTGGGGTGCTCCTATATTTGATGAGCATGGCGATAGTACTCTTTCTCTACCAAAGGTTCACACACTTCAAGAGACTGTTAGGATCTTAAAGCATAGTTACTCTCAGTTAGTTGTTGATAGGGATTACCTTCTGGAGTGGGGTAGCATCTACTATGAGATGTTGTCAGGGAAAGAGGAGAAGGTATCTGAGCTCACCCAGGAGCTTGAGGTGACTATGAACTCTCTTCAGTATACTCAATTGGCTTTTCAGGAGTCACAGTCATAGTTGGATAAGGTAACCATGGAGTTAGAATGGGTATAGTCAACACCAAACCTAGAGCTTGTTCAATTACATATTGTGGTTGGTGGTGAGTTGTCTTCTACGGTTGAGGATGGGGGACGTGATGATGTGGCAAACAAATTTGTCTAGGATATGGTTGTAGTATGTATAGAGGAGGTGAGAGCATTAATGGAGATAGGATCTCATGGTGATTTTCTTCCTTCTACTGGAAGTGAATCTATTTCTTCTTTACATACAATTGGTAGCATCAAATAGTTGGCATTGTCACATTTTTAGGGGGATCAATCGTGGATTGTGGGGGAGCAGGTTGATGCTTCTATATATAATTTCTACTACACAAATTTCTTTATGGATTATCTATTAGAGAGTTTAGATGTATAGGAGGATTCATACAGAGTATGTACTCTCATTTGGGGCTCTCATGCTATAAGATTATTGGTGAGGAAGATTGTAGAGACCTTGGCTATAATGCTTCCCAATAGGGATTTTATTGGATTTTTTTGAGAGGGTTCCCAAGGATCCTTCTTAACCAATGGTTCAAAGTTATAGATTGGAGTCATCTTCTAATTTCCAATTTGATGATGATGAGCCCTTAATAGAGATTGGGGTCTTTTATTGGCATTACACTGTGAGGAGTGTTCATCACTTTTCTTTTGATCCATAGGTAGAGGACTTGGTTTTTAGCATTATGATTGGTGATATAAGGCTTGGAATTAATTATACCTATAGAGATGTACTTCTCTACTAAGGGATGGAGATTCAAAGATATAGGGTATTGGGAAATCGTTGGATGTGCTAGTGAATGAGAAAGATCAAAATCACAAAAAGATGACCCAACTGATTTTGAATCTAATATTTTAGCAGAGCATGATATCATTTTTGCAAAGAGTGAAATGTGATGATAATTCATGTCAGATTAAGTCAGAATATGTAGTTGTTGGCATGAGTTCCCAGGATCATGTATTTGATAGTGATGCAACAATAGTGGGAGTAGGAGCATGCGAGGATACTATCATATTAGCAGCCAATTTTGTGTTAGTTGAACTATCCAATGAGGAGTTTAGCAAAATGCATGCAATTGTTGATGTGTGTTCTAATGATGGCACACATGTTGATGATTATGAGTTTTCATCAACTACAGATTCGGTTCAATTTTATGTTGCAACAATTAGTGTTATTCCTGTGTCCATATATTTTGATGTGGCTACACCTATTGTTGATATAGTTTCCATGAGTGCATATGGTTTGCTTGTAGATACATCTTTTTCAATGCATGCTAGTGATGATCAGGATTCCAGTCCAATATATATTATGTAGGTGGATATAGGAAAGAAGAGGTTTCATAGATCTTCTACAAAGTTTCCTTCTGGTGGCATTCTGACTTCTACATCATCAACACAAGTTTTGAGTGCTAGTCTGTAGGACATGTGGTTGGTCCTAATGATGCTAGTTTACAGTTGGTTTAGTGTCCACAGGGATGTCACATACTGTAATGCCCTACCCAAAGATCCTTGGAAACAAGGATAAATATAAGCCAGGATAAAAAAAATTTGAATAAGTATGAATGCATACAGCATACAACATATGAGGATTACAATGATCACAACAAAAGACTAACCAAACATCCTGACACCAACAAATCTCCAAACACCACTACTAGCCAAAACAACTAACAACGAAAGATGTATAACTAAATTCAAATCGAAAAATTTTGAATTCAAAATGCAATACCAATGGATTGAAGAGCACCTAAGAGGGTAGCCAAAATACTTTCCAAAAAGTTTGGGTCTTACCGAAAAGTGCCTGTTGTTTGCCTCGATAGGTTTTTGAAAATACCAAGTGATAGTTTAAATCAACACTGGGTGACACTTTCCAATATCATGTGACATTTCCCAAGAAGGGGTGTGGCACTTTTAGGGTTTAGGCAACACTTCTCTCAAGGGTGTATGATACTTTACAAGTATTGTACGACACTTCTACAAAGGGGGTGTGATATAGGAAAGTATCACACAACATTCTTCTAATAGGCCTATGACACAATCAAGGAATGCACGACAAAATTTTAATGGGCATTCAACACAATATTGTATCACCCCATGCTAACACATGGTCACCTAGGAAATACAAGAAAACTCTTAAGGATGAACAATAGGTTTAAATTGAGCTCAAAACCTCCACACTGGGGAGTACCAAATACATAATTCGAGACCTGAACACTTGAACACACTATTGAAAGACATAAGCTACATCTAACCATCTAAACAAGCAGTGAAGGAAAAGTATGGAAGGACACATCATAGTGTACTAAAGTAGCATCACAATAATGGAAATTACATCGCAATAAATAGAACAACCAAACTAAGTACGCAATTTCTCCCAACCATAATAGCATCATAAGACCATCGTGGGTCCTAGCCATACCCCGCACATAACATCCCAAGCTACCAAATAGATCATTGGTACTATCATAAAAGGGACATCACTAATAGAACATGCTACAACATAAGCATAAGGAAATCTAACATGCTAGAAGTAAAGCATAAGATAATCTTGCAAATATAGATAAGATCATCTATCATATGCTAATCATCATAATAAGGAAATGTAAAAATAACTAGCATCATCTAAACATGATATACAAGAATCCCTATGAAAGCATAAATCACAAGAAATTATACTCCCAAACCCAAAGTACCAAGTGAAAACATCTAGCAATGGTAGCCCTAGGACAAGAAACCATCTCTACATAGTGGTCCCTAGCAGTGGTATGGGTAAATATGCCTCCCAACCATGTGGAACCTGCAGGACCACTCCCATCATGCTAATGGAGATAATGATCTAACCACAAACACACACAAAGCAAATGTTCATGGCTAACACACATGCCAGATAGTATGATGATTGAATCCAAAACAAAGGTAATGCATAAACTATAGGTCCTAGTCAGACACTCAATGGGCTACTAAGTAGGGGTTGACATCATGGAGAGTCACTTGACATCAACAAGCCGAAGCTCAGATCATGTGTTTCAACTCCTCAACGGAGGGCCCTGCACACACATTTTATTATCTTAACTTTTATTACCACCCAGTGTTTTCCTTAGATAAAACTTCCTCTGCCAACCCTATGGGACAAGGTCACTAGGCTGCGAGATAGAAGCCCCATCCATATACTACCCTACTCTACCTATGCTCATCCAATGATGAGTGCCCATAGGCATGGGAATTCTCAACCTAACCCCAATGATCATAACTTCCAAAAGTAACACAGAATATTGAGACTTGCAAGTCACTTGACAAAAGTACGTGCACATACTCATGTGTGATGCAACACCATCACAAAGATCATAACACAAGGATTGGATGAGAACACAAAAAAAAAATTACTCAACCAAAATTAGACTCAGGAGAACAGATGCAACACACATCCCAATGCAACATAAAAGTGCAAAAATGGTCTAACTGACATCAAAATAGATCATCTAGGTCCACGTCCCACATCATGCCAAGAAAACCTAAGAAAATAGGGCAACATGCAAAATGAGGTTAAAACCCTCAAAATTGGAAAACTTTGAAATTAAAACCCATTTGACCTTTGGGTACAAAAATACCAAAAATCTAATAATAATTGGGTTCAAATAATGTATGCAAAAATGGTTAGCATAACAGCGTGAAACCCCAAACCCCCATCCCAAAAACTGAGAAAATGTTCATACCCAACCAACCAGGCAGAACTAGAAAATAGAAATAGAGGGGAACAATAGTTCTCAGCCTCCAGATAAATGGCTACCAAAAACAAAACTTGAAACAGAGATGAAACAAGCAAACAAGAAAGCCCTACCTAACAGTAAAAGGGGTAGAAACTGAAACCCGCACAGTAAAATAAAACACTCGCCAAAGCTATTGAAAATCATAGCAAAGCAATATCTACCTAAGCCAGATCCAACAAGACCGACCTCGTGAAGATCCCATGCTCACAGCTCTCAAAATGAATAGAAACATGATCCTCCAGAAGAGGATTCTCAAAAAAGCTCTCAAATTTGTATTTTCAAAAAGTGAGAAGTGAAAAAAAAAATCCCTTTTTCAATACTTATTCACTTTTTGAGTGAATAATCGATTAGGGCAAATAGCTAGTTAGAATAGCTAGACTTCAAATCAACCCAAACAAAAATAGGTTATTCCTCATAATGGGAATTCACCTAAGGAAAAGCTATCAGAAATTAAATTTGAAAAGATTTAAAGTTCAAAAACCCAAAATCACGTAAATCCACATAAATCCCTAAACAACTTTCACAACAATGAGAACCTCTAAATGCATAGACATGCTCACTGGTCTAATCACATAATGCAGATGAGTTCAAATTTACTAATCACCGAAAGGTTTTAATTTAAATAATTAAATAAGGATACATCGACCATTTAGGGATGACGTTGGTAAAATATAAATAGCTAAATCGCTAACTCCATGTGCCACTGCCAGAGATGTAATTCCTGCACATAAACACATGATCAGTGCAATTGCATATAATATCATAGCTGAAGAAATAATGCATTAAATATGTAATTAATCCATTTACATCACTCACATTCACATAAAGCATAAAGAGACAAGAATGACATAAATCACCATAGCATAAAACCCATCACATAACATAATCAGAAAGTATGTCCAAATACTAGATAATCATATATCATCATAGATCTACTATCATCTCAAAATGGCATCAACATGAAAATATGATAAATTGAATAGCATAGCAGTAACAAATCTAAGATACTGAATCAAAGTATAACATTCGACCCTTAAGTCATCTCAAAGTACAAAAATAACAGTATCAAGTACCTCTCGAATCCAAAAATAAACAAGGTACAGACTACAAACATGAGAGGCACTACACATACTACTTCATTTGGGATCTAGGTGGAGGTTGGAGTTCATTATGTTGCTAGATTGCTTAAGGACAAGCAATTTCAGGGAGGGTGGACTGTAATGTTCCCCATCTTTTATACCCTCAATAGAGTTCTTATCTTTTCATTCTTTGAAGGCTAAGTGGAGAAATAAGGAGAAATAAATTAAATTAAAGTCAATAAATCTAAAGGTGACTTTATATTTAATTAATTTAATTTTCTAGAAGCACAGCTAATTATTATTGTATTGGAAAAGGGGGAATCTTCTAGAGAGTGCATTTTCTAGAAGCACAACTAATTATTGCATTGGAAAGGGGAAGTTTCTAGAGAGTGAAATTAAATAATATTTTATTTCCTTCGAGAAGGGTGAAGGAAAAGAATAAATAGAGGTGAGAGCTTCATTGTTAGCCATCTGATTATTGTCAGTTGCATTTGATATGAACTTGGGAGAAGAAATTAAGGGTTTCTGATTTCAACTAGCCATTGGAGATCATCAATTCTTCAGTGTTGCAACCATTTGAGGTGGTGAAATATCCACTAAATTTGGTATTCGGGAGAGATTAATTCTGGAGTTGTATTTGTGCTTAAAGTTAAATAACCAAAGGGTTTGAAGAATAATGAAGGACCAATGAGTGCAGACATAAAGATTCATCTTTGGTAGCCATTAGTAATCATTTTTTTCCCTTGCTACAATAGTATGTGTGAACAATGCCACTCTACGATACTCACATTACAATATTTATGCTTGATTCTTATTACAACTTTTGTCTCCATCTGTGGGCATCACTATTATCAGGTTCCTCTTGCAACTATTAGTAGTTATGATTGTAATCTTAGGCATATAATTTTCCTATTGTAAGTGATAATTTAGAATCAGATTTGGCATTGTTGTAGTCATTATTGTAAGCTCATTTGTCTTGGCAAATTCATAGCAACATTGTACATGGGAATGGATTCAAATAAGGAGATATATGTTGCATACCCTTTGTTTGACGAAATGTCCATCTAATAGCATACATGATCAGCATAATAGTTGTATGCCAATTATTTATCAAAATGTTAGTTGGTTGTAGGTATGCATTCTATATCTAGTTTCCATGTATATGCATTGAAAATACTAAAAAGAACTGCACTTGTAAATTAGTTCATTTTAAGAGGTATTGTAATATCATTTGCGAACATTCCAAATTTCTTAGCATCATTCAAACTATATCAAACAATCTGAAACACAAAAAAATCCAAAAAGGGAAAGGCAACATACAAGTGTTTGATAATATTCCTTGAGCTAAAATCAATTAGTTTGGGCAAAGGATATTACATTGGCATCAAAGCTTGCTTGCAAAGTGTTTGATGAAATGTCAAACAACTGAATTAGAGAAGAATTTGGTGTTTAATGAAGTTATAACTATAATACCCCAAAATTGACTCATTGCCATTATACCAATTCTAGTCTATTTTTGATAATTTCAAAGCCCTATTCTAATAGGCAATTCTCATTCTGCTATTCATTACTTGACTTAATTGTCAGATGCAGAAAAACCCTAATCTGCATTCATCATATTTCTTATTTAATTCCTATAGTACGTACTCATATTAGTTGCATTAAACCTACTTGATTAATATTTAATTTAATTATTGAGTATTTATACTTTAATTAAATTAAATTATATCCTAAGGCTAATGTATTATGGAATTAAATTTATTTAATTTAATAAATACGCCTATCTTAATTAATTAAATGTAATTATTTAATTAAATGAGAAAGGTATTTCTAATTAATTAAAAGAAATTATTTAATTAAATGGAGTACTTATTTCTAAATAATTAAACAAAGTTATTTAATTAAATGGGAAGACATTCCTAATTAATTAAATGAAGTTATTTAATTAAACAAAAGTGTCTCTAATTAATTAAAGATTATTTAATTAAATAGAAAAAGTAATTATGAGAGCATATTTCATTTTATTAAATTAAATATCTCAACAAAAATCTCTCTTCAGTTCAAAAAAGGGGAATTTCCAGTTCACTATTGATCAAAAATGAGTTAACACAGTTAACTCCTTTTTCTACTCAAATTTAAAACAATTAACTCCTTATTTATCTCAAATTAAGTCTGTTAACTCCCTTTAACTTGGGGATCTCCCTTTATGACTGAAACTCATCTTCAATCCTGACCGTTGATCTGAATCGATCTCAACCGTTGATGGATTACAGGAAACTCTATTTAAGAGACCCTCATCTCTTCATTTGGGGGAGGATGAATTGATTTGCTATCGAATTGCTGTTGAAATTCATGCTCATATTTACTTACATTTCTTGCATACATTCTCATTTTAGTTTAATCATGCATATGCTTAATCTAGTTTGCTTCATTTGTTCTTAGATTACATTGCATCTTTCATTTTCTTAGATTAATCTGTATACTCATTCTTAGCTTAATTCCATTGTCAAATCCTTCGTTCTTAGAGGGTCTGGTTGCCTATACCTCGATTCTGAGGATATTAACAAGCAAAATCCCTTTAGATAGAAGGCAACAGGTCGCTTTGCAGGGCAAATTTCGGATGTACAATTCAATGTTCATTCCGCGATGAATCCGCAAATAAGGACCGTGTTGAAGTGTGTGTGTTAGCATAGGCTGCATTTTCACGCATACATTTCTGACGCCCACCGTGGGGCAGGGAAAATCAATTTTTTTGGCCTCTTTTTGTATTTTTTAAATCATTTTTTTGTTCTCTGTAAGTACTGTTCCGTACAGGTTCGAATCTTCGCGCGAAACTATTCATTTTCGCGCGAGGATCTAGAATCTTCGCGCGAAGATTCTTTCTGCATCGCGCGAGATAGTTCTTCGGCACGCGAATCTTCGCGCGAGACTTTATTTTTTCGCGCGAGCTAAATTTAATCTTGCGCGAGCCAGATTTGATTTCGCGCGGTCCGTAAAACTTCTTCGCGCGAGACTTTATTTTTTCGCGCGAGCTAAATTTAATCTCGCGCGAGCCGGATTTGATTTCCCGCGGGCCGTAAAACTTCTTCGCACAGACTGTCAAGAATTTCATGCGAAACTCAGCTGACAGAAACAAAACAAAAAAATTTGCATTGATTTGTGTGTTTTCTGATTTTTCTGTTGACTGTTAGCAGTTTCTAGTGTTTTTGTGTTTTGTCTTGATTTTTTTGAATAGCATAGTATTTGTTTCTGGAATAATGGGAAAAGTGTGCTAAAGTTGTCAGGAACAGGTAAGAATCTACTAAGCACGTTGCGAGGATCACTAGGTAATCTTCATCAGCTGATAACATTTCATTTGGATCTAAAACAAACATCTTTCGTGTCAAGCTTGTGTGTTTCCTTTTGTACTTCCATTTTACAACACATGCATAAACTCATACTAGGGTGTAATCTCTGTTAGTATTCATTTAGCAGGCTTAGTCTTTAATGATAGATCTAATTAACTATCTTGGGTTATTGGACTCGCTAATCCACTAGCCCCTCGTTCCACCCTGTGGTTGCAAGCTCAATGCCACGTTAAATAGGGGAGGGGTCTACAGGACATAAGCATTGAAGGCTCCACAAGGCAACCCTTTTGTGCTTTTTAGAACTCACTAATTTTTGAGTTGTGGACTCATTTTGGCTTGTGTGAGGGGTTAAATGTTCCACATCTTTGGACTCACCTCACATTAGTTAAAGCGTTAAGTGTACCACCTTGTGCTTTTTGATTACTTTTAGATAGATTTGCTTTCAGGAATTAACATCTGTACACACATAGTAATTAAGCCCCCATGAACACTATTCGTGGATCTTGGGGGAGTGGGTTCCTAGTGAAACTCCTCTCTAAGACGGATTCCTTACGGGTGGGGAGGATACTTTGAGCATCTCGTGGATAGATGAATCTTTGACTTGTTGATTAAGGCATCCTTTCTCTGGAGAGGTTGATAGATCACAAGAAGATGATGTCATAGATCTTTAAGGGATAATCTTAGTCTAGCGTGTCGGATTAATCTATTTTCTTTGATTGAGCTAAAGGTGAAAAGGTGTCAGAACCTTGAATCTGGAAGCTAAGTCCCCTTGTGGTATACTATTGTGAGTCGTTCACCTTTAGAGAGGGTTAACCGTAGCAGACAATCCCTCTACAGGGAAAACTGTGATGACGGAACCTCAAGCAGTAATAGCCATTTTCACCATGGTAGTGACAACCGCTATATAAATGTCCTTGTGGAAGAAATCTCCACGGGTGTGGTTCATTGTGGGTTGTCAGATCTCCCTAGCAGCTCTTGAAGATTAAGTTCTCAGACTGTGTCAAAACCTCGGTGCGCCGGGATTGGGGGTCACCCCTGTGAGCCATAAAAGTTGCAGAGTCAAACCATTATTAAATGCCTTAGAGAAGCCAACTTTTATTTTTCTAAGGAACATGTGCGATGATTGAAAAACTCTTTGAAAATGTACACAAATAGCCCTCTTATGGATTAAACATAAACTAAGTCACTTGATTGTTCATGCCCAAGGTTGCTTTTTCCCTTGCTCATTATTTTTGGACGTGCTTGAAATCACTTGCTTGTTGTTCTACGTGCCTGTTTATCTGCCTGGTTATTGGATCGATCAAAAATTTTGTCAAAATTTGTCGCTGTTGTGAAATTGTTCTGTCTGTTCACGCGAAATCATTTTGGTTTCGCGCAAAATCATTTTTCTCTCGCGCGAAATCATTTGGATCTCGCACGAAGCCATTTTTCCCTCGCGCAAAATTAAAGTTCTGTTGCGCATCTTCGCGTGATACAGAAACATTCTCGCGTGAAATTAAAAACTGTTACTGATCTTCGCGCGAGACATAAACATCTTCGCGCGGGCCGTAAAACTTCTTCGCGCGACCCGTAAAGGTTTTTCGCGCGAAGTTTTGTATCAGCATTTACAATTTGGGTCTATTTTAGCTATCTGCAGCCTGCACGCTGTCCTTTTTTGTGTCTATTTATCGCTCTCTGTTTGCAAACAGTCCTGAAACAGCGACACTTTGCTTAATTGAAAACTTGTGTCTTATACCTTGACTAGTCTCGTCTCATACATCCTCGTCTTAATGCTTGCCATACTTTGTGCTGCAGTGGTCATAATCTCTGGTTGTTTTAGCCTTTAAATCAGACCATTTGTGCCTTAGTGAACAACATTCTTGTTACTATCTTGTCCTTTTTGAGACTCAGTCTTAGTATAGTCCTTGTCTAGGTTCTAGCTTCGTGTCCTTGCCTATGACTATCACAACCAGAAGTGGCAACGTTTTTTATCCTGATAACATTAGACATGGTCGTGCTAGGGGTCATAATCGCGATAGAGGTAGCTTACCTTTTGCTACGCAATCCATATCTAGTTTGGCTAGTGAGGCGTCTTCACGGTCTTCCTCACCTACAAGGTCATCTCAAGATCAACGAACATTTCCCAATTTGCAACAAATTGGGAATCTTTTTTACCAAAAGGATACTGAGACAGGTAGGAGTCCTGCATTCTCAAACACAATGTATGACCCTTTCTCCACGGACCCTTTTCAAACACAACATACGGAAACTGAACAAGTTCCTATAATGCCTAATCGTGAACCTGAACGGGGTAGCCATAGTCGATATCAAGAACCTAGGGATGACAAGGAGAAAGAGAAAGAAAATGACACTGATGAAGAACAAGAAGAGGTGGAAATCCTTCCTGAACACATAGCAAGATGTCGACGAGACAAAAACTTTTAGAAGGTCATGAGAATCCTAATCAACAAAGAGAAAGAAAAGTACTTTCTCAAACTCGCCCAAGAGGGAGCTAAACTGCCCACACATTTTGATGTGGAGACCATTATCACACGTGAAGAAGAAACCGAGACCACTAAACTCCAAAAACAACTGAAAATTATGCAAGACCAATTGGCTCAGATGATGCATGAGAAAGAGAAACTTAAAAAGACATACACATTGGACAATCTTTGTTCATTTCCATTTGACAAAAGTATAAACATGCCGCCTTTCCCAAGAGGTGTAGAACTACCCAAATATGACAAGTACTTTGGTACTACTGATCCCCAAGATCACTTGTGGGAATTTGGTGCTTTATCTATGGATTTTATACACAATCAAACGTACCTCATGCGTTTATTCCCTAGAAGCCTAGGTGGTCAAGCTTTGGAGTGGTTTTCACATTTACCTCCTGGCATCAAGACATTTGACGAAATTGCTAATTCATTTGTTCAGCAATATTCTCATAACATTCAACACCTTGTAAATATTCGAGATCTATGCAACCTTAAACAGAAGGTGGGTGAGCCTTTTCTCACTTTCCTCCAACGGTGGAGATAGCTTTATACCAAGTACTCCCGTAAAATCCCAGAAACGGAGAAGCTCGACATTTTCACCGATAACCTCTTACCTGATTTCGGGTATAGAGTCCAACTACAAGGTCCGCATACCTTTGAAGACATGATTACACAGGCTATCCATATCGAAGAATTTATGGTCAAGAAGGGTGAGCTCACTCTTCAGAGAGACTCAAAACAAGGTTCCACTTCCAACAAGGATAAAATCAAACATGTCAACAAGAATCGAGAAATTGTACATGATGGAGTTGTTGATAATGTCACACCAAAACCTGCTAAAGCAGCATTTAATCTCACAGACTGCTTCAAAGCGGCCAAAAGTGCTAAGAAGCCTCCTCCTGACAATAAAATGTCTGGGAATAAACTGAGAAACTCATGGGTAGCACGACCCAAGCGAGAGTATACGCCTTTAGGAGAACCTTTGGATATGGTTTACAAAACATTGCTACAACACAAGCTTATCTCACCAATGGATAACCCTCGTCCCTATGATCCACAACCATGTCCACCATGGTGGAATGAGAACTCATTTTGTGAGTATCACGAAAACAAGGGTCATAAAACCATCAACTGTATAAACTTACGTCATAAAGTCCAAGACATGATTGATGCTAGTGAACTTGTGGTAGATGGACATAACAAAAACTCGGACCACAAGGCATTCAAAGAGCCTTTCCCACCTTATGAAAAAGGAGAGACTTCAAAACCAGAACCCTACAATAAGGTCAATTATACATATTTCAATGATGACAATGTCATTCACATGGTTGAACCTGTAGATTTTGAATACTGCGACGTTATTACCATAAAGGGGAAACAAGATAATGATAAACCCAAGACACCATTTGTCTTGAGAGGCCCTACTTTCAATAACATGGATAATACATCTTCACAACACTGTGCTAATGCTGTTACTCGCTCTCATGCGAAATTGGTGCTCAAAGGTCCTACATCTCCTACTTCAAATCTCGAACAACACAAGGACTAAGCCCTTACTGGTCCATCCGGTAAATGTGCAAAACACACGACGAACTTGACTGTAACCAGTTATAGTGTTCTAGATCAATTGAAACAAACCAATGCTCACATTTCTATATTTGAGCTGCTTAAAATCTTGCCCGCTCATAAGAAAATTCTGGATAGAGCCCTCACTGAGACAAATGTTCCTCAGGATCTTGATCTTGAATGATTTCAATCCATGGTAGGTCACCTGACCTCACCTCATCTTATGACCTTCTCTGAGGAGGATGACAACTCACTAAATCACCCACACAATCAGCCTCTACACATTGAGGTTATGATCCACCAGACACGTGTTCGTCAGGTACTCATTGACAATGGCGCTGGCCTAAATATTGTTTCTGCAGCTCTGCTTAGACAATTGGGTTATTCTGAGGACTCTATTGATCCTCGACAAAAGATCACTATTAAAGCATACGATGAAGTAGAACGAAAGTCACTAGGTCTTGTGACTTTACCAATTCGTGTCGGTCCTGTCGAAAGGGATGTCACCTGTCAGGTGCTCAACATTCCCTTAGCCTACAACATTCTGTTAGGACGGCCATGGATACATGAGATGTGCGTTGTGCCATCCACATACCACCAATGCATTAAATTCCCATTTCATGGCTCTGAAGTTACTATTCCAGCAACTACTAGCTACACTTGCAATATGCTCAAAGCTACTGAATCTTTCGAACCTGCTAATCGTGAGTCTACTGATTGTCACAACAATAAGCTGAAACAAATTGAGCAGTCATTTAAATTGAAAGAAACTAGTATGGGAGAGTACCACATGGAACTAGTGTTATCATTAACATCAATTCCAGAATCCCCTCGACATTTTCGAAGACCCTCACTAGCAAAGAAGCCATTCGTATTGACACCTCATACCAAGTTTAATGGTTCTTTTGTCAAAGTTATAGTTCCCTTAGAAGATGAAAGAAAAAACAGAGCCATTGTTGCATGGCTTTACAAAGAAGAGTCTCCAGTAGACCTAACAGAACAAGTTCGAGAAATCACTCCTAAGAAGTATGGACCTAGTCTTAAGCTTATGAAGCGTTTTGGCTACAAGGGAACTGGCCCTATTGGGTGCAATAACAATGGTTTAATAGATCTTGTCAAAGCAACAGCTCGAAGCAACAGTAACACAACTGGCCTAGGGTTCAAGAAGGTCCCTTTCCATTTGGGATCCAATAAATTCATACCTGTACCTGAGAGTTCATCTGAAAATAAGTCACAATCTGAATCAGGTACTCAAAAGGAAGAATCTGATGATGAGGATTCTTACCTTCATCCTATTCCTTATGATCTTGCTAAATTCTTTGCTGAGCCAGATGACTTTGTGCCACATGTTAGCACTCTGGATGATACTAGTGATTCTTCTAAGGACAATACTGAGCAACTCGAATATCATTCAGAAAAGGGAGAATCTAGTCAGTCATGTCATGTTGAGTATTTGTGTAAGAATCCAAAGGCTGAAGGAGAGTATGTCCCTATTGTAGAACAAGAATTAGTATGCAAAGAACATTAACAAATAAAGTAAACATTAACAAACCAAAAACTAAATTCACATATATGCTTAGACTAAGAAAGAAAATAAGAAGTGCAAACCTCACAAGAGAAAACACTCCATGCTTTCTTGATTCTGTAGACGTGTCCTTTTGCTGTGGATGTATGCTCAAGATGCTCAAAAGCTGCTTCAATGGAGATGGGTAATGGCAAATTGGTAGCTTTGTGAGCTCTCAATTTGGCATTATAAGGGTATGGTTGATGGCTTTGGTTCTCAAAATAGCATGGTAACTTTAGCTCAAAGATTGTTGATGAAATGGCTTAGGAGGGGATTCAATTTATAGGCTAAGGGGTAGAGGGATGGAGGGCTTAGATGCAAGGATGGATGAAGGCTTAAGGAGGGCTAGGATGCACTCAAAGGAGAGCACATGGATTGTGCTTGTTTAGCACCAATGGGAAGGTGACACTTGTCACAAGGAGGATGAGTGTGAGAGGGTAGGGTAAAGGGTTGGTTAAAGGCATGATGAGTGGGGTTGAGTATGTAAGAGGGATGTAAGAGGAATGAGTGTGGAAGAGGGAAGAGTGTGGAAGATGGGTGTAAGAGTCATGAGTGGGCTTGTAAGAGTCTTTTATGTTTTGTAAGAGCACTCATGACTTAGTGGTTGGGTTTTTTGAGGGGAGACTTTGGTTTGGATTAGGAAAGTCTTAAACTTGTTTAAGGAATGTGACAACATTAGGGGGTGGATTAGGCTTGGGTTTAGGATTAGCTTAGGGATGTTAGAGATGTGCAAGTGGATGGCATTAATGAGGGTGGGTGAGTTAGTGGCTAAGCTTGGTTAGTATGGGTGAATGGGGTGGATTAGGCTAAATGGAGGATTAGAGATAGGTTAGGGGTTTTTGAATTTGAGGATTTCATTTATCAAATCGATTTATTTAATAAATGGGGATTTTTGGAATTAGATAGGAGAAAAGGATTTAATTGATAAATAATAGATTATTTGATTTATCAATTAGGACTATAGATGATTAATTAAATTAATCAACTAGGGATGGCAAAGGATTAATTAAATAAGAATTTAATTAATGATGCCTTTAGAGATGGCTAAATTAGATTACCAAAGCAGTGTAATCAAATTTAGGTGTCTACACCTATCACTATTGGGGAGTTCTATAGTCTCTCACCATGTAGCACCGATTCTCATGAATATGAATTTGACAATATTTCAGAAGTGACTACTGATAAATACATTGACCAAGTGCATGTCTATGAAAATCAAATCGAAGTGAGTGAAACATCTAGGGATAGGTCACAGGGGTCTGGTCCAACTAGTGTCTTAGATTCATCAATTACTAGTGTTCGTACTCCAAGACGTTTGAATACACCTGTGGGTGAGGTTGCCGTAGGTCTCGAATTGTTGGTCCACGCATTCAATAACTATACTGTGAACGCAATTGAACCAGCCACTACTCTCTCAGTCGCACATCCCGAGCTTATAGACTGGAACCCCAATGCATCTAACGAAGTCCCCACATTCCAGAATGACTATACTCTTGCCTGTTACCTAAACGCTATCGAACCTGTAACATCTTCCACCAATGAGCAGAGCGTCAACATGACTGAGGCCGACATCAAATATCTTAGTCACATAATTAAAAAGAAAAATTACAAGAGGTCTGATGGTGAAAACCACATTGTGGCAATGTCGGATCCAAAAATAGTATAAAAAAAAGACGTATCCAAGGGTGAAAACCTCTTTGAGGCGCTCACAGATGAGATATTTGATGTCCTTCCCAGTCACTTTCAGGAGAGATCATCAATGTTAATAGAGCCAACACAGCCGATTAACCTAGGCATAGAAGAACATCCTCATGTGATACATTTGGCTCAGTCATTGTCAACTGAAGAAAAGGAACAATTCATTGCCTTTTTCAAGGGAAAGAAAATAAATTTTTCCTGGACATATTCTGACATGCCAGGATTGGATCCTGATCTTATTATGCACCACTTGTCCATAATGCCAGGCATAAAACCAGTTAAACAGAAGCTCCGCAAAATGCATCCTCATGTTGCATTGCTAGTCAAAGCCGAATTGGAGAAACTTCTGAAGGCTGGTTTCATTCGTGCAATTGATTATGTTGAATGGATATCCATTATTGTCCCTGTGTCCAAGCATGATAAGTCTATCAGAGTTTGTACAAATTTCCGTGATCTTAACTTGGCATGTCCTAAAGATGACTTCCCACTCCCTAATATTGATATGATTGTGGACATGATAGCTGGCTATGAGATGTACTCACTTATGGATGGTTTTTCTGGATACAATCAGATAAAAATTGCACCAGAAGATCAAGAGAAAACAACCTTCACATGTGCATGGGGAAACTTTTGTTGGAATGTAATGCCATTTGGTTTAAAGAATGCTGGAGCTACATATCAGCGGGCTGTTACTACAATCTTCCATGACATGATGCATAGAACTATGGAGGACTATGTTGATGATACTTTGGTCAAAAGCGCTAAACGCAATACCTATTTTCACGATTTGGGACCAATCCTAGATCGTATGGAAAAGTTTAGTCTTCGGCTCAATCCTAAGAAGTGTGCATTTGGTGTCACATCAGGAAAACTGTTAGGATATATTATTTCTGCAAAGGGAATTGAAGTAGATCCAGAAAAAGTATAAGCAATAATGGACATGCCACCACCTTGAAACATCAGTCAGATGAGAGGACTACAGGGAAGGCTTCAATCTATTCGCAGATTTATTTCACAATTGGCGGATAAATCACAACCCTTCACAAAGACTTTACATAAGGGTGTGAAATTCAATTGGAGCCAAGATTGTGAGCAAAGCTTAACACAGATTAAACAGTATCTTGTCAATCCACCAATCCTGATGCCTCCTATGCATGGGAAACCTTTGCTTTTATACATTTCAGCTACTGAAACATCTTTGGGAATCCTGTTGGCTCAGGAAGACAATGATAACAAAGAAAGAGCTATTTATTACTTGAGTCGAACATTGGTCTCTTATGAGAAAAACTACAGTATTATTGAGAAAGCTTGCTTGGCAGTTGTCTTTGCTTCCCAAAAGTTGAGACACTACATGCTTGCCCACACTACACGGCTTGTGGCTAAAATAGATCCCTTAAAGTATTTGCTCAGTAAGGCAGCTCTCACAGGAAGATTGGCTAAATGGGTCATGATACTAAGTGAGTTCGACATCCAATATGTTGAATGCAAAGCTATAAAGGGACAGGCAATTGCAGACCAGCTAGCTGAGGCACCCATACCGAGTCTCCTACCAATAAACATTGATTTTCCAGATGAGTCAATTCTAACACTCACTCACCATACATGGGTTATGTTCTTCGATGGATCCTTCACACAACAAGGATCAGGTGCTGGATTGCTTTTCATCACACCACAGAAATACTCATTGCCCAAAGCATACAAGATTTTGTTTCCTTGTACAAATAACATTGCTGAATATGAAGCTTTGATCAATGGTATGAAAATTGCAACTGAATGGAGAGTAGATCAATTGGATATCTTCGGTGACTCCCAGCTTGTCATCAACCAAGTAAATGATGTGTATCAAATAAAGGATGAAAAACTAATTCCTTATAAGCACATGGTTGATGACTTGACGAAATATTTTGCACACATCACCTTCCAACAGGTTCCATGTGCAGATAATAAAGCGGTTGATGCCATGGCCACTCTGGCTTCCCTTCTACAAATGCCATAAAATGATCTCCGACACAAGTTCTTGGTGGAAGCGTTACACTACCCAGCCTATGACACACCTGATTCCAAGATGATCTGTTCTATTATAGGACAAGAATCATCCTGCTACCATCACATCTATTCCTACCTTCGTAATCAAACCATTCTGAAAGGTCTGACCTGGAATGAGAAACGTTACCTAATTTATAACGCTTCACATTATGTCATTATTGTTGACGATCTATATAGGAGAGGTCTCGACAGAACACTCCTTAGGTGTTTAGAACCCGACGAGTCCAAACGTGCACTAATTGACGTTCACAAAGGCATTTGCGGATCTCATTCCAATGGCCTAACACTAGCTCACAAACTCCTTCATGCTGGTTACTACTGGCCTAAAATGGAGCAAGAAGCTATTAAATATGCTAGGTCTTGCAAACAGTGTCAACTACACGGGAATCTCATTCACGCTCCAGCTAGAGAGTTGATTCCCTCTACTTCAACATGGCCATTTCAACAATGGGCCTTTGACTTGGTAGGACAGATTCACCCAACCTCTTCTAATGGACATAAGTTCATTATCACTGCTACAGATTATTTCACAAAATGGGTAGAGGCAGTCCCTCTCACAATTGCTGATGGCAAAACTGTAGCGCTTTTTATCACAAACTACATCATCTGTAGATATGGTATACCGTCCTCAATCATTACTGATAATGGAGGACAATTCAAAAATAAAGACCTTAAGGAACTGTGCAAGAAATTTAAAATTACACAACATTGGTCTTCCATTTATTACCCCCAGGGTAATGGGCAAGCTGAGGCATCAAATAAGGCAATCCTCAAAATTCTTCATCGCACAGTCAGTAAGTCAGGGCGAGATTGGCATCTCCAGATCAATCCATCCCTGTGGGCATATAGAACAAGCATTAGAACTCCAACGGGCACGACTCCTTTTGCGTTGGTATATGGGGCAGATGTTGTGCTCCCGATAGAGATTGAGATTCCTACCTTGAGAATCTCTATGAAAGGCCTTATCACAAATGATGACTGTAGGATAGCCCGGCTTCAAGAACTTGTGTTGCTGGATGAATGACGACAAGTGGCCTGTGATCATCTACGAGCATATCAACAAAGAATGGCGTGAAGCTACAATAGGAGGATTAAGCCACGTGACTTCCAGCTGGGTGATCTCATCCTAAGAGAGAATCCTAAGAATCAACAACAACGAATGCAAAAGGGAAAGTTTGAACCAAACTGGCTAGGTCCTTACATCATTACTGCAGTATATGGATCTGGCGCCTATCAACTTTCTACAACTGAAGGAGAAGTGCTTAAAGAGCCTATGAACACTCTCCACCTGAAGCGGTTTTTCAGTTGATTCAATCTCAGCAAGCTCTCTCTACATATCTAAATGTCCTGAAAAAAATCCTAAAAATCAGAAAAAGTCCTGAAAAAAAAAAAAAAAAAAAAATCCAAGAAGGTGAGAACCTGGTAAACAGGCGCCTCTTGTTAGTCACTTTCATGCTTTTGCTTTCCTGCTTGTCCTGCTCATGTATCCATGGACTGAGTTTTGTCATAGGTCGAGGGCATTCCCCTCTAGTGTCACTCTTTTCGAGATTTTCCTCATAGAATCTCCTTCGTGACAGTCACCAGTTGTTCTGACTGCGTCTGCCTACTATCACCAGTGTCACTCTTTTCGAGATTTTCCTCATAGAATCTCCTTCGTGATAGTCACCAATTGTTCTGACTGCGTCTGCCTACTGTCACCAGCGTCACTCTTTTCAAAATTTTCCTCATAGAATCTCCTTCGTGACAGTCACCAGTTGTTCTGACTGCGTCTGCCTATTATCACCAGTGTCACTCTTTTCGAGATTTTCCTCATAGAATCTCCTTCGTGACAGTCACCAGTTGTTCTGACTGCGTCTACCTACTGTCACCAGTGTCACTCTTTTTGAGATTTTTCTCATAGAATCTCCTTCGTGACAGTCACCAGTTGTTCTGACTGCGTCTGCCTACTATTGTCACCCTACTGAAGAGATTTCTTTCTTATATATTCTGGACATTGACACTTGACATCATCCCGAAAACATTAATCTCAATGATATACTTGTTTGGATCTTCTGAGCATTTTCTCTTATTGCTTTGTTTTGCTTTATCATATCTCCTCGAGCAACATCGATGATGTCATCTCCGACTAGAGAAGTAATGACTGGGGGCATAATCTTTTCATATGTTTTCTATTTGCGGTTTAGTTCCAATACGTTGATACATTCCTATAAGAGGGGTGTCCACTATAAGAGCCTCCATTCTGTATTGGATGGCCGTGTGTACCTCGACTCCTTTTATACAGATATTTCAACGATATTGGTTATTCTCCTTGTTTGTTGGAGTGAACTCTTCATGCTATAGTACATACTAATACTCGTCCTATTAAGTGAACGTACAGGTCACTGCGAGTATATTTAGCACACTTCTGTCTCAGGTTATGAACGCAAGGGTTGTTGCGGACAGCATGAATATTGAATACTTTGCATAAGAGGAATCTCTCGTGTGTTTGGTGTGCCTGTCATACAAGCAACATTTAGGTCATCCTAGCATTCATGCTTTGATGCTTATGTTAACTTGTTACATTAAAAGGGACAAATGTTCTGGTCATTCTGGCTTCTTGTGCCTCGAATGCTTACATTTAATCCCGACATTCCAATAACGTATGTTACATTCATATTTTCATGATTGCAATGTCAGTGGAAGTTGTGTAACATACGAGCTTTGTTTTATATCCAATGACGATAAATCATCGAGGCTTGGTGACCAGACCTAAGGCTGCATTTAACATAGTCTTGCATACTTCATTGGCATTAGCACGCAATTCGACGGTAATCCTATTCATACTCCACATGCATCAGATTCCTCCACGACTGCACAAGCGTTTGGTTCATCAATTCTCATTCCTCCATGGAATACTTGTGACTGCCAAATAAAAAATGCACAAAACTATGTCAGATGTTAGTTCATACATATGCGTTCTATCTAAACATACATCTCATGAACATCAGAGCAAAACAAAATAGACAATGACATGTACACAGGAATACTCGGCTCAAAATCTCGTATATATATATATATATATATATATATATATATATATATATATATATATATATATATATATCAAAGAATGGGTTAGTACAAATAAAATAGGCGCTACTCAAGCGCAATCGATCAAAAATGATACATCTGGTGCTGGCACACCAATCGATACATAGCGAGAGATCAAAATAAAAGTCAGGCACAGAGCATCTAACTCTATCCCGAACCCTCACCTCCGGGAGGAGCAGGAGGAACAGGGGCAACAGGTGGTGGAGGCAGTGGTGGCATATCTGGCCTGACAGGAGGTCGTGCACCTCTAGACTCTCATGCATACTGAGAGAATCGCTGCACCTACAATGTCTCATCAGGTATTGCACTAGTGTATGTAGCATAATAATATGCAGCTCGAGCAGACTAGAAGCGAATCTCATCCTGTGCCAACTCTAGCCTCCGCTCTGCAGCCTCCGCACGCTCTCTCTGGCGATCTGTCTCTCTCTATCTCTCTACCAGCTGCGCATCCCTGACTGCCACTGCAATCTGCAACTCTCCCAACTGTCGGGAGGCTGAACGAACTCGCTCTCGGTACCATCGTACCGCATCCTATACTCCACCTATCGGCTGATTCGGCATATCCTCATCGACCATCTCTGGTGCATGCTAAGGTGGAGGTGCCTGCCGCTGTGGGACCTCCTGCTGAAGAACCTGCTCCTCTGTCCTCTGCCTCCTCCGCTGACTGTGTCCTGCTCCACTACCCCCAGCACCTAGGTCTGATCCCATCTGCCGTGGGGGAATAGGCATCTGCTGTACCCGGTGCTGGACCTGTGGTGGCACCTGTGGCTGTGCCTACTGTTGCTGTGATACCTGTCCCTACCCCTGTACCTGTCCTGCCATCCCTAATGGATTTGTGAAGCATGAGAATGGATGGCTCATCAAAAATGTCTGATATGCAGGTGTCATCCCGGCATCTACTACCTCTGGCAGGTAGTCCCACTGAACTGCAACCAGGTTGCGAATATCTATCATGGATCGTCCTGGATCCATCCATGGAGGCCATCCCCGCTCTATATCCTTCTGTACCCTGGCATAGGCACAGTACTCAGCCGAAATGTCCTGTGGTCTACCATACTATCGCCACACTCGTGAGATGACAAATCTCTTTATGACTGATGTCGTCTTGCCTGCCAGCGGTCGAGAACTAAACATCTAAGGCAGCTCTCTCGGGGCATCATCCTAGTCCTTTGTCTCTCTCCAGGGTCGCCATATAACAGACACCAGGTCATCGAGATGTGCCCGCCAATGCTCAGTCTTACCTAGGTGGGCCTGGGTAATATGCTCTCGATATCTACAAATGTAGGGCTCCATGGGCTCTCGAGAATCCTCAAAAATTAGTCTATATACAGGGAGATGCTCCCAGGCCCAGATTTGTAGCACATAAACACCTGCTGCCATGGTCTTCTTCTCGTGGAAGAAGACCTCATGCATCTCATGAAAAAGATGGGCCAACATACACTGACCCCACCCAAAGATCTCAGGTGCCTCAACCATCCTACGGAGCATGACACCCCATCCACACTCCAACCCATGTTGTCCCCTGTCAGGACATAGGAAGCAGCTCAAGAAAATACCCAACACAGATGCTAACCTGTGTGTAGGTCCACAAGTATGCATCAGCTCATCCTAGTTGATGGCCCTGCCCCTCGGTAGCTCTCTCTCAAAAACAATGGATAGTGCCTCTGTCCCTAATCAAGGCACTGTATCATATACAACCCGGGTACTATGAAAGGGAATCCTCAAGATCCTCCATATGTCCTCTGGTGTGATGGTCATCTCACCCATCGGCAAATGAAATGTGTTTGTCTCCGAATGGAAACGCTCTACCAATGCAGTCAGTAAACCGTGATTCACCATCACGGCTGGAATCCGGCATAGTGAAGACAAACCCAATCGGGCAATGTGTGCCCGATCTGCATCATCCAAACTCCGCAATAACTCTCCATAAGGCGGATAATGAGATCTAAATGATACGTCTCCAAATACCTCCTGCACGCACAACAAAAAAAAATGATAAACAAACGATCATTATCAAGTCGAATCGAAGAATCAAAACAAAATACAATGTGATTTCTAAATGCAAAAAATCACAAAACTGGCATAGAATTTCGTGCGAGATTGCAGAATCTCGCGCGAATACATATGGTTTCGCACAAAATAGTTCTCTCTTCGCGCGAAGAAACTCTCCTCTGCACGAAAATAGATCTCCTCGCACGAAGATAGATCATCTCGCGCGAGAAAAGAGGTTCTCGCGCGAAACAGGATTTGCCACGCGCGAAGAACCTTCATCTTCACGCGAAGCCAAAATTGTCTCGCGCGAAGATATTCTAGCTACGCGCGAAGAAACAACACATCCTGTTTCTTCGCGCAAAGAAAGAATATCTTCACGCGAGAAGAGATCGGTCTCGCGCGAAGAAAGAATTGAACATCCTAAAACATGCTAAAAAGTGCATAAATGATCTCGAAATGCATGTAATCGAAAGTACGAAGATGGGAGATCGATGACTCACCGATAGTCCGTAGTCTGCTCACTGGCTGTGTCATCTGGATGGCTCAAAATGATGATATCTCAAGTTCACTGCCATGTCTATATCAGAGCTCAAAATCACTAAAAGACAAAAGCACAAATGAATTGAAAATGACCCTTCAAGCCATTATATAGGTGTTGACCAAATTTTTCAAAGTGCTCAAATTTGCGCAAAAATTGCACCCTTGGCTAATTGGACCATTATGGATCCATTTTTGGGATCAAATTTGAAATCTGACACACCCAAAAGCCTTAAAAATGCGTTTTAAAATTTTAGGGACCGATGTGATCGAATGCTTGTGCAGTCAAATCTTTCTGATACTTTATAATTCTTGGAATCTTTTCAACTTTACATTCTCCATATTTTCAAATTTCATTTTGAAAATAGTCAACTTAAGTCAACTTTACATGATATACTACTTCAAATCATATTTCTGGTGTGTCATCTTTCGATTTTGCTCCCGAGGGGGCATGATGATTACATCATTAAATACTTATTGCTCGGGGGATCTAGTTCCCATCTTATGTCCTAGTCACTTGGGGAATCTCATCACTTGGGGCTTGTTGTTCCCTTCTATCTGACATTTCTGCCATCTATCTTATCTTTTCATCAATTGATCAACCTTATAACAACTCTTCTCAGAGTTCGATGGACAAGTATTGGGACAGTCTAAACCTTGACTCCTGAGGATCAAACCTCGTTCTGGGGATGATTATATGACTCATGATGAGACCTTGTTATCTTTTATCAATTTCAGGTATCTAGGTGTTCTATCTGGATCCTTGAAGGTTAAGCTTCGTTCTGGAGATAACTTTCTAAATGCTATTAATTTCAGGTATCTAGGTGTTTTATCTGGATCCTTGAAGATTAAAGCTTCGTTCTGGAGATAATCTTCTAAATACTATCAATTTCAGGTATCTAGGTGTTTTATCTAGATCCTTGAAGATTAAGCTTCGTTCTGGAGATAATCTTCTAAATACTATCAATTTCAGGGATCTAGGTGTTTTATCTGGATCCTTGAAGATTAAGCTTCGTTCTAGAGATAATCTTCTAAATACTATCAATTTTAGGTATCTAGGTGTTCTATCTGGATCCTTAAAGGTTAAACTTCGTTATGAAGAAAATTTTTTAATGCTTATCAATTTTAGGTATCTAGACATTCTGTCTAGATCCTTAAAGATTACGCTTTGTTCTGAAGATAGTCTTTTAAATGCTATCGATCTTAGGTATCTAAGTGCTCTGCTTGAATTCCTTAGGATTAAGCTCTGCTCTAGAGAAGGTCCTTAAAAAGCTTATCAATTGGTCTCTGTGTCATCACCTTCGAAACCAATCTCATGTTCACATCATGCTTTCTGATTATCTTTGAATTGAACGCGTTGCTCGCACATTCATTCAAAGAGGGGCAAAATGTAATACCCCAAAATTGACTCATTGCCATTATACCAATTCTAGTCTCTTTCTGATAATTTCAAAGCCCTATTCTAATAGGCAATTCTCATTCTGTTATTCATTACTTGACTTAATTATCAGATGCAGAAAAACCCTAATCTGCATTCATCATATTTCTTATTTAATTCCTATAGTACGTACTCATATTAGTTGCATTAAACCTACTTGATTAATATTTAATTTAATTATTAAGTATTTATACTTTAATTAAATTAAATTATATCCTAAGGCTAATGTATTATGGAATTAAATTTATTTAATTTAATAAATATGCCTATCTTAATTAATTAAATGTAATTATTTAATTAAATGAGAAAGGTATTTCTAATTAATTAAAAGAAATTATTTAATTAAATGGAGTACTTACTTCTAAATAATTAAACAAAGTTATTTAATTAAATGGGAAGACATTCTTAATTAATTAAATGAAGTTATTTAATTAAAAAAAAGTGCCTCTAATTAATTAAATAGAAAAAGTAATTATGAGAGCATATTTCATTTTATCAAATTAAATATCTCAACAAAAATCTCTCTTCAGTTCAAAAAAGGGGAATTTCCAGTTCACTATTGATCAAAAATGAGTTAACACAGTTAACTCCTTTTTCTACTCAAATTTAAAACAGTTAACTCCTTATTTATCTCAAATTAAGTCTGTTAACTCCCTTTAACTTGGGGATCTCCCTTTATGACTGAAACTCATCTTCAATCCTGACCGTTGATCTGAATCGATCTCAACCATTGATGGATTACAGGAAACTCTATTTAAGAGACCCTCATCTCTTCATTTGGGGGAGGATGAATTGATTTGCTATCGAATTGCTGTTGAAATTCATGCTCATATTTACTTACATTTCTTGCATACATTCTCATTTTTAGTTTAATCTCATTTTAGTTTAATCATGCATATGCTTAATCTAGTTTGCTTCATTTGTTCTTAGATTACATTGCATCTTTCATTTTCTTAGATTAATCTGTATACTCATTCTTAGCTTAATTCCATTGTAAAATCCTTCGTTCTTAGAGGGTCTGGTTGCCTACACCTCGATTCTGAGGATATTAACAGGCAAAATCCCTTTAGATAGAAGGCAACAAGTCACTTTGTAGGGCAAATTTCGAATGTACAATTCAATGTTCATTCCGCGATGAATCCACAAATAAGGACCGTGTTGAAGTGTGTGTGTTATCATAGGCCACATTTTCACGCATACAATAACCAGTTGGGGTTATTACATTGGTATTAGAGCTTGCTTGCAAAGTGTTTGACAAAATGTCAAACAATTGAATTTGAGAAGGATTTGAAGTTTCACAAAGTTATAACTAGTTGGGGTTATTACAGTGGTATCAAAGTGGTTTCTTGTCACCCTATGGGGTAGGAAAATATTAATTATTGTCAAATTTGTTGTTGCATTTGGAATGACCAGCACTCTACCATTTTCTAGCCATGAACAGACATAGGAGGACTGGCAATTCTAGAAGTTGGTGGAGTAATGAGGAAGTTAGCATGAAGATGAATGCTTTGCAAGAGAGTATGGGGAAACTTAAGCTTCATCAACAAAGACTGAGGGAGAGCTTGTTAGATCCAAAGATAATTGAAAGCCTAGTAAGGTATATGGTTTCCACCTTTAGAAGGCTGACATTGAGGTTGCAAGGAAGAAAGCTTGAGTTTTTCCTGACAAGAGTCCCTAATGCTTGTTGTTTTTGAGTTTTAGACTGATTATGCTTTCTTGAAATGATATCAAAGGGAATCTAAAAGCTTTTAATTGATTACTACTATAGCCAAGAAAATAACTAAATGCATATACACTTCTCTTTTCAGTTTTCAAATGCATTTAGATAAATTCTAAATGAAAAATGTGCACTTACAGCCAGTTGGTATTTTTTCAAACACTTGGCATGCATACTATTATGTCAATCATGGAAGATATAATTATGCACATAACATCAAATATATAGAGCTGCAACTTATTCCTCCTTTAGTGAGATATTTTCTAATTCAATGCTTAACATAATATTCCAAGGCTCTTATGTGAAAATGGCAGTTAGAGCAAACTTAAAAAATGTGAAACATACAAAAAATGTGAATAGAGTGGTTTACTCATTTAACGAGAAACACGGTAGATACTTCTGGTCTTCCAAGAAACTAGCATAGTTGGTGAATATATCAAACCCTAGCTCTCAGTCATTACGCAAACAATCAGAGCCTTATTCTCTGTTGTCTTCATGATGCCCTAGTAGGGAAGAAAATAAGTATGGGAGACAATGCATTGACCATCCATCCCTCAAAATTGCACATTCTACAAATTTATGGTATGCAATAAAGAGAAAAAACCCCTTTTTGGCCCTAATTAAGCATAATGAACTAGAGCATCCTAATATACCATAGGCAAATTACAAACATCAGATCATTAATAAAAAGCTAGTTGTTACCATTCGAGCGATATCGATGAAATCAATAGAGAGGTTAGGGTTTCAGCCAAAGATAAAATACAATGTGAATAACAAAGCCAGAGCTAAATTGGAAACAAATCAGGTCACTTCGCTCCAAGTCTCCCTGGCTCATAAAAAGGCAAGTAAGCTTCTGTCAATTCCTCAAACCATTAAAATAGATGATTTCCCCAAATTAGTCTACCCTTCTACCTAGAAAGGCTTTCAACCTAATATCATATGCTCCACTTCAAGTTTAGACAAACAAATTCTCTTTTTTAACCATACTAAATATGCAAACCAAGATAGATTACCCCTGTACTCTTAGCAGATAGAATTCCTATATGAACCTTATGCAATTTCCCTCAATACCTATGAAGCACATCTCTGGAAGAAGGAGAATTCAAACTTCAAACCACCATATAACCTTCCTAACACATATATCCCCCCTCACCATAGGAATATTATCCCCAAGCTTTCTATACATTCCTCCCTTCAATCCCCCATTGCTACTCACCCCAATATTAAACTTCAAAAAACTAGGGAATAGATCTCAATTATTAGACTTTAGGACATCAAAGATTGCTAGAAGGACTCAGAATGTCAATATTTTCACATATTGAAATGGGCCAAAACAAAAGATGATCAATCTCATTAATTGGCTAAAGGAATTTTGTAAAATGTAGGTACATATATCTCACCATTCTAATAGATTAACATATATACATTGTAGTGATGAATATGTTAAAAAAGATTTCCTCTTTGTCTCTGATTTTTATTTTAAAGGTTATGATGTTAAATTCTTTGAATGGACTCCAGATTGTAAGGAAGAACAGTTAAATTTCCCCATATCAACCTAGAATTTCATTCAATCTCTACCTCCTGAACTTCTGCATGTAGAGATTCTCATGAAAATAGGTTTTTCAATTAGAAATGTGATAGGAATAAATGGTTCTTATAAATACTACAATAATATTAAATTATTGATCAACTTCAAAATTAAAAATCTAGAATTCAAACCTATTAAGTTAATAACAACAAATCAATATATAACTTAAACTACTATAGATTTGAAGGTAAAGTCTTTGGAATAATCAGATTAAATAATGAGAGAAAGATTACATTTAAAACTTATCAACCAACATCAGATCTTAAAGATACCTTCCCTATGATGAATATAAGAAACAAAAAGGAATATCATGAGAAGTTCTTAAATGAGAAAGGCCTTTTGGAGCCTATTTAGGATACAATAAGAAAAACATATTCAAAATTGGAGGATGGTGAAATAAGAAAAGAAAAGAAAAACATTTCTAACTTCAACTACAGAGATTAAAAATATTATCATACCAATCTCCAAGAAATATCAGAAGAAAGAAATAGAGATACAACAAGATGCAAGGAAAAAACAAACCCAAAGCAAAGAAAAGGAAACGTTTCCAATATCAGATAACAGTAAAGAAATTACTTAGTTGTCAAAAATGAAAGAATGTAAAGGCAGTAGTTCACAGATGAAAATTCCTCTTACTGATGAAGATCAAAGTTCCAAAGAAATCACTAGAAGAGAAGAAGAGAAAAAAGAACATAAGATTCCTAGCATAAGGATTTAGAGTGTAGTCAACAATAGTGAAAGGATAAATAAGAAACAAAAGAAAGCACAGAAAGAAAATAAAATAAAAAAACTAAGTGCGAAAGAAAAACTATCTTTGAAGGAATTCAGGTCTCAGGACAAAAAGCTCTCGGTAAATAACAATAGTACTCTTGAAGAAGTAGAAAACAAACTTTTTTTCTCTGATGAATCCCTAGAGTGAAGAAATTCTAAGTGTATAAAGGAAATAATGGAAACTCTGCTACAAAATAAAGAAGAGCTGATGAAGGAGACCATAGAATCCAAAAGAGAGGTAATAAATATGTTCACCAAATTTTGGCAAACACCAACCACAATACAAGACTCTCCTATTAATAAATTTAGTGAGAAGGATCAAAGTAAGATGAAAGGAAATTTAACACAAGATTTTCATGATTTTTTGAATAATGACCTAACAAAGAATGAAGATTTGGAAATGTTCAATTCAGATGAGGTAGAGAAAGAGAACTTGGAACTATTAATTGATGAATTGATCCAAGTATTTAACTTTGACAGTATTAATAAAAGTAGTGACTTACAGAAAGAGGAATTAATGCAACGAGTTATGAAGCTAGGTAGAGATAACTACACCTTTAATGATTTAATAAGAGATATGTTAATCATTGAGGAAGAAGATAAGATAAGTAAAGCTCTACAAAAAATTGAATCAAGAACAGTAACAAGAGAAGAAGATGGTAAAAATATGGATAGAGTATGGAGAATATCAGATTTAGTAGATAATATACAAACAGAAGCTTAGACAATCCTTATAGAATAGATAATGAAAGAATTAGAAAAAGAAGAAAAAGTTGAGAAAGAAGACAATCTGATAGTGTGATAAATGCATAAGAGAACATAGAGCAATTGGGTATTTTGATGAATCAATAAGGGATAAATACCCCTAAATATGGCAAACTAAAAGCTAAAAGATGAAGGAAGTCTCATAAAGAACTCAGAGAAGCAAATGGGTAGGCAAAAGAACAACAAAAGATCAGTTAGTTACTCAAACCAAGGAAGGGGAAGAACCTTCCCAGGGCAGCATGAAGATTACTACCTAGAATGCTAGGGGTTTAAATGCTCCTAGCAAGAAATGCTTACTAAAGCAAAATTTTAAACAATTTGAATATGAAATTATTATATTATAAGAAACAAAACTAAATAAGGAAGAAAGAATTAAGCTAGAAAAGAAATTAGGTAGTTGGAACATTAACCTACAAGAATCTAGAGGAGCTTTAGGGGGATTAGGTATGATTTGGAATCCTAGGAAAGTAACTCTAAATGTATTAAATTCAAATAATTTATGGATGAGAAGCAAAATTAAAAGCATAAAAACTCACTTACAATTAATTTTGATAAACATTTATGGACCTACCCATAACATAGATAAAAACTTTTATAGGAAGAAATAAGTCTATTTATTAAAATTCATAGCAATGAACACATGCTAATAGGTGGAGATTTTAATACTATCATGAATGTAGATGAAAAATTGAGAGGCATCCAACAAATCTCCCAAGCATCTATGGACTTTAAAAAATTGATAGACCTTAACAACCTATTTGACATTCCTATTAATAATGCTAAGTACACATGGAACAATAGAAGGAAAGATTTTTCATTTATTGCTGAGAAACTGGACAAATTCTTTTTCAAAGGAGAACTAAGAGAATTAGCATTAGATATACAATCCTCAATTCTACCTATAGCAGGATCAGACCACTACCCTATTAAAATTGAATTTGTTGAACCTACAAAATCTTTCAAAGATCCTTTTAAATGTGAAAAAATGTGATTCTTACACAAAAAAATTATGGAGCTTACTAAAGTATGGTGGACTCAAGGCAATTTTAAAGGTTCCAAAATATACATATTTGTCTCTAAGATGAAAATGATTAAAGAAAATATACTTAAGTGAAATGAAGAACAATTCAACAATATATTTAAAGAAAAAATAGGCAATCAAGAAAGCTTAAAAAAATTAAACATAGAAGTAATTAAAGAAGCAATGAATAATGAGAAATTTTCTTTGGAAAAAGAACTACTTGCCAAATAGGAAAACATTCTAGCAAAGGAAGAAGTCTTCTGGGGACAAAAATCAAGAGAAAAATGGCTAGAAGAAGGACATTGAAATACAAAAAAAATCCATAACAATACTTTGTATAACAGAGCTAAAAGAAAAATTATAAAAATCAAAGGCTCGATAGGTACCGACACTAAAAATCCAGACAACATAGCAAATATTTTTGTAGGTCATTTCAATAATTTATTAAATAATTTTGGTAGTTCAAATATGATAGCTTAATCAAACATATTAGAAGTTATCCCAAAAGTGATTACTACAAAAGATAATAAAGTATTAAGTACACTCATATCTCTGGAAGAAGTCAAAACTGTGATATTCAACATGAACCTAGACAAATCTCTAGGTCTAGATGGATTCCAAGCTTTCTTCTACCAAAAATGTTGGGATATCATCAGAATTGATCTTTGGAAAGCCACTGAAGCATCAAAAACTGGCGAACCATTACGATCAGAAATTAATAATACCTTTCTTACCTTGATACTCAAAAAAGATGACCCTAAAATCCCAAGGGATTTTAGACCTATAGCTCTTTGCAACACCATTTATAAAATCATATCCAAAATTTTAGCAAACCAGCTGAAACTAATTCTCCCTAAGCTCGTCTCAAAATAACAAATGGGTTTTGTACTAGGAAGATCGATTCTAGATGAGATTATTATTATTTAAGAAATGTTGCATTCAGCCAATAAGAATAAAATGGCAAGCATGTTCATGAAATTGGATATTCAAAAAACATATGATATGGTTGTTTAGAGGTTTCTATGCAAAACCTTAGAAGCCTTCGAATTCTCGCACCGATGGATTAATCTTATCTATCAATACATCTCAAGAACTAAAATATCAATTCTTATTAATGGTACTCTTGAAGGCTTCTTTGACACATCAAGAGGTATAAGACAAGGAGATCCTCTATCACCTTTCCTATACATTATCATGGAAGAAGCCTTTGGTAGAGCAATAATCAAAGCTCAGACTAAAGGCAAAATCAAAGGAACTATTGTAACTGAAAAGTCCTTAATATTCCTCACCAAAAATATGCAAATGATACCACTCTGCCAGGAGAAAGTACAATAGAAGAGGCCCTAAACCTCAAGGCTATTATTCAATAGCATATGGAAGTATCAGGACAAAGAATGAATGCTGAGAAATCAGAAATTTTTTTCATTAATACCAAACCTGAAATAGAAAAACAAATCTATAATATTATGGGATATAAAGATGCACATTCCCATGTAAATACTTAGGAATAGAGCTAGAAAAAGGTAGTTAAACAAACAAGGGATGGCATAGCATCCTTGAAAGAATGGATAAAAAGATAGGAGGTTGGAAAGATAAATGGCTCACAAAAGTTGGTAAAGTCACAAAGATCAAAGCAGTCTTATCTACCCTCCCAACCTATCCTCTTTCTTGTTTACCTCTAACTAAAACATTAATAAGAAGCTAGAAGAGAAACTTAGAAGTTTCTTATGGAATGGCATAGATGAACAGAAAAAATTGGCACTTATAAAATGGGAAAACATTTGTAAACCAAAGGAACTAAGGGGTCTAGGTATCAAAAACTTAAGTTGGAAAAATGAAGCCTTAAGGGCCAAATTGACTTGGTGACTATTCTTAGAAAGAGATAAAAAATGGTCAAAAAATTTACATAAAATATACCTAAATGCAGCTGACCCTTACTCCTTGTTTAGAATGAGGAACCTACCTTAAGGATCTGAAAGCTGAAATTTTATAGCAAAAAGTAGATCCCTGATTAGTAAATATCTCACTTGGGAAGTTACTAATGGTGATGAAGCTCTCTTCTAGGAGGACTCCTGGGATGGCCACCCCCTAGTAGATAGCTTAGGTATCCCAGTAATCCTAAAGATCAATTAGTCAAACTTTGCAGGCTTAAGGTCAACAATTATAAAATTAAGAAAGATATTCATGGTAGCATAAGTTGGGAATGAAAAACTTTGCAAAATATTGACCTGGAACTAGTAGTAAAAGAGGTTTATAAAAGTATCATTCATAAGAGAAAAATATAGAAATTAATGAGAAAAGACAAACTTATATGGGCAGCATCAAAAGATAGTAGATATAACATTAAAAATGGATATAGAATAATCATTGAATCACATAGGTGGGAAGAAGTTATTCTTCCCCTTAAACTTTGTTGGGACTCCTCTTGCCTGCCAAAAGCAAGCTTCTTTCTATGGACTGCCTCCCAAAAAAGGATTCTAACAGGTGATAGACTCAAAAAGATAGGCATTGAGGACCCATCAAGATGTGTGTTATGTAAGAATGATAGTGAAGATATTGATCATCTCTTATATAATTTCTCATATACAAAATCTTGTTGGGAAAGGGTCCAACAATTGTTGGGTTGGACCGTTCCTTTGCCAGAATATTTGGATGATCTTCTTAGGGGTTGGTCATCTAATAGTAGTAGTTGTATCTATGGTAAACTCTAGAATATTTTTCCATTTATCCTTATATGAAAAGTATAGAAAGAAAGAAATAGAAGAATATTTCATGATTAGGATATGTTTGTATTTGAGCTTACTAACAAAATTGAGGCTTGTATAGTTGAAACCTTAAATTCTCATCTTAGGAAAACCCCAAAAGAAGAAGTATCCTTCTCAAATTGGGATGGTCTAATGAAAAATATTTGGAAAAATCTAATTAATCCCCCACTTTTGTATTAAAAAAAAAAAAAGAATCAAGATGTTACAGACAAGTGTAGATGGATACCCCCCGCCCCCAAGTGGTTGAACAAAATTAAATTTTGATGGAGCTTTAAGAGGAAACCCTAGGATTATAGGAATAGGATGCATTATTAATAATGGTTCTAGCAATTAGATCGTTAAAAGGGCCAAATCAATAGGCTCCACTACAAACAACCTAAGAGAATTAGAAGCCCTCCAAGAAGGTCTCCAAATTTGCCTAAACCTAAGAATTACAAAACTTATTATTAAAGGAGATTCGTAGAATGTCCTATATGCCATTAGAAAAGGGGAGACCCCAAACTAGGTTTTAAATTCTAAATTGGAAGAAGTTCTAAAACTTCTAGACCTATTTGAAGAAATTCAGATTCAACATATTTTTTGGGAAGGTAACAGAATAGCAAATTAGTTAGCAAATAAGGGAGTTGACAGTGAAAATATATTAATCTATAATAATAAGTAGACTAGTAGACTAGATTGATCAAGTGGAGGACGCTCTTGAGTAGTTTTTCCACCCTTCTTTCCCCTCTTCTCTTTTAGTCTCAATAAATATTTTGGTTTATCCCTAATTCTTCCTTACTATAGCTTGTTTATATTTAGGTCTTTTCTTCCTAACCCTTTTTCGTTCCCTTTGTCTGCTAGCTCGATCCTTTGTTGTCTTTGTCTTCCTACTCTTTTTCTCTCTGTGGCCATTTATATAATGGGGTGCTCTTCGATCTTTGAGTGAGTTTTATAATGTAAGTATTAAGGACATAATGCAAATATATTAGCTTTTATGATACTGTCTTATTTCTCATCTATGTTTTGAATTGTTTAGCACTTAGATACTTAAATAATTCACTACTGGTGTAGATAATGGATCCTATCAATGGGGATCCTCCTATTCCTACCTAGACTAATCTCATTTTTTATTGCAACTACATTTTATAATAAATCTTAATTCACTAGCATAGGTCAAATAAAAAGTATCAGGTTTCATATTGAGTGATATATTGGTATCCCTATAAACATTGAAACAACTCTGTAATTTTTTGTTGACTATTGGTTAATGAATGGTCTGGTAGGAACTCGCTCTAAGAATTGATATCAAATAGGTACTAATTTATAATGACAAAAGTTAATTATAAATTAATAACCAAAACATATTTATAACTAGTGTAAACATACACCTTAGTCCTAATTATTAATACATCTTATATAATCTACGAGATACTCCTTAGATGTAAAGTTTGGTTTGATGGTTATTGTATCCCTTCTAGGATTTAGAGTGAGTTTTATGGTGGCCTATAAATGGCAGGGATGGAACCCTATTTTAAGACTTTTCAGGTATAAGCCAGTTGTTTGGTAGTTGTGTAAATATACATGATATAATTAACATATGGCTCATTTCAGTAATATAGTATTAAGGCATAGATGGTTAATCCAAATTGAATAACAATGTACGCTAGGTATATGGCCTTTTCCCAACTATCCTAAAGGAATCCTTTTTCATCAAAACTTGTATGACTATGTTTTGAGTTTAGAGCTGTGACTTTCATGTCATCCTTTCACCTTCATCCATCTGGCTTTGTACTTCTTAGTGTACTTTGGTAGAGCAACTATCAAACTGGTAATCTAGCTAGTAAATAGTAAGGTGACTATTTTGTATTTTCCTTCAACTATCACTTTAATTGTTTAGCAACAAATGAGATATCAAATTTTTAGTATTTTAATTAAATTAGCTTTTATTACACATAGCTGAGAATCTGCATTTTTATTACATCCCAAAGGGTAATTAGTGCTTTATGTAGATTGAGGACTGAAGTTATGGTTATATAGAATTTAATGCCCCCTTGTTAATTCCTAGTAGTGATTAGGAAACTTACTTATTAATGCTCATCACACTAATGCTTAATAATGAGTATGGGGTTAAAGGATTGTAAGAATCCCACCTATAGAAGAGTTATTAAATTAAGCTAGGCATGAATAATAATCAATTACTATAAGACGTGTTATTAAGAGTTTTATGGATAATGTTTGGTATACACCCTTCCTTCTTGTCCCTTTCACATGATCCTAATTACTAACCCCTTGTTGGAAGTTAATGGTTTCTTTTGATGCAAATTCTCAGAAGAGTAATTTTTCCTGACTAGGCTTTAAGAACATATGGGTGGAACATGGCCCTTGTAGGTTCTCAGTGGATCTTTCTCTATTATAAATAGATTCAAAACTTTGTATAATTTGATTATTTAAGTTTTTATATTCACTAGGGAATGCCCCTTTTAAATATGTATAGTATAGGACTATGGTCATGGGCTAGACTAGAGGTTCTCCGTTCTTTCCTACCATTGCCCATTTGAATGGAGAAATCTATGATTTCTTATTTCATATGATATAAATACAAGGCTTCGGTCATTAACCAATCAAAAAATAAAATATATACATATATATATTCCAAGACTCTTAGCTTTGCAACCCCAAAAAAAACTAAGTAGAAATGACATTATAAATTTGATATAAAATGTGCATCTACAGCTACTTATGATAGCCACCTTTACAATGCCAAATGACCAATTTAAATGGTGTAAATTGATTGTAAAACTTGATATACAAATTACCCAATGAAGGAGATGAAATTGCAATCATAATCAAGCCAAGAACTGTAGTGTGGGTACTGTTCATGTCACTATTCACAGCACTATAGTAGCTAGCAATAAATGTATTCTCTAATTTTAGCACAAATAGAAATCCAAAATGAAGCTCTCCTAAATGCTAAATGTAGTGGATATTTCACCACCTCAAATGGTTGCAACACTGAAGAATTGACACTCTCCAATGGCTAACTAAAATTAGAAACCCTTAGTTTCTTCTGCTAAGTTCGTATCAAATGCAATTGACAATAATTAGATGCTTATCAATGAATCTCTCACCTCTATTTATTCTTTTCCTTCACCCTTCTAGAAGAAAATAAAATATTATTTAATTTCACTCTCTAGAAGCTTCCCCCTTTCCAATACAATAATACTATACTAGAATCCTAATCAACAATCCCTTGAAGAGGCGTAGCTACAAGAGAACCATATGCATTCATGCCAACTGTATCAACAATAGGTGTAGCCATATCAAAATTTGTGGACACAGGAACATTACCAACTATCACAACACAAAATTGAATCTTTACAGATGGTGGAAATTGAGCCCAACTTCACTCAGGTGAGTGATCAACATCAACCTCAAACAATATATTATCATAAGATACTGTTGCATCCATATCAAACATAGGATTTTCCATGAAGTGAATGTCAATATTTTGTTGATCAATAGTATAACATGACTCTATCACTATATCACTGACCTCATCAACAATAAAAAGTGTACTATCATCAGAGCACACATCTACAACCACATGCGCACTGCTAAACTCCTTGTTGGATGGCTCAACTAGCATAGAAGTGGTTGTTGATATGATAGTATCCTCACATGCTCCTATTCCCACTATTGTTGCATCACCATCAAATACATGATTTAGGGAACTCATTTCAATAACTGCATCATCTGACTTAACCTGACATGAATTTTCATCACATTCCACCTTATTTATGCCCAACTCATGTAGCATTTTATAAGAAATGTCTTGTAAATTTGAAGCCAAAACTATATCATCACATTTTGCTCTTTGAAAAAGTGATATCATGCTCTGCTCAAATCTTTGATTTGAAATTAGTTGGATCATCTATTTTTGATTTTGATTTATCTCATTCACTAGCATAGCCAATTGTTTCACAATACCCTACATCTCAAAATTTCCATCCCTTGGCAGAGAAGTACATCCTCTGTGGGTATAATGAATACCAAACCTTCTGTCACCATCCATAATGTTGAAAACCAAGTCCTCTACCTGTGGGTCAAAATAAAAGTGACAAGCACTCCTCATAGTGTAATATGAATAAAAAATTTCAATCTCATCATCATTAAACTAGGAATCAAAAGATGGCTCCACTCTCTGACTCTAAATTATTGGTCGGGCAAGATCTTGGGCAACCCTCTTAATAAACCCAACCACCAAATTACTATTGTGAAGTATTGTAGCCAAGGTCTCTTGAATCTTCCTTATCAATTTTTGTATAGCATGAGAGCCTTGAATGAGAGTACCCTCAGATATACTATATGAAACCTGCTGCAAATCTAAGCTCTCAAGAAAATACTCCATGAATAACTTAGTATAGTAGAAATTATATGTGGAAGCATCAATCTACTCCCCCACAATCCACAACTGATCCCTCTAACAATGTAACAATGCCAACTATCCAATGCTACCAACTATATGAAAAGAAGAAATTATTTCACTTCTAGAAGAAGGAAGCAAATCACCATGAGAACCCGTCTCCACTGATGCTCTCACCTCCTCTATACATAATACACTCATATCCTAGACAAATGTGTTTACCACATCATCACATCCCTCATCCTCAACCATAGAAGCAAACTCACCACCAACCATAATATGTAATTAAACAAGGTCTAGGGCTAGTGTCAAGTGTACCCATTCTAACTCCACGACAACCTCATCCATCTATGGTTGTGACTCCTAAAGAGCCAACTAAGTATACTGAAGAGAGTCCATAGTCACCTCAAGCTCCTAGGTGATCTCAACTACTTCCTCCTCTTTCCATAATAACATCTCATAGCAGGTGCTACCCCACTCCAGAAGGTAATCCTTGTTAGCAACTAACTACGAGTAACTATGCTTCAAGATCCTAACAGCCTCTTGAAGTGCATGAACCTCTACTAGAGAAAGAGTATTATCACCATGCTCATCAAACATAGGAGCATCCCAACCAGATGTAGCTAACATTTGACAGATAGCATCATAATTCTCAAGAGCTAAAGAAATATTACTACCACTCACCTTCGGTTGAGATTTCACATCATGCCTCTGTAATCCCTAACTCCTATGTAAGCTCTTTATCTCACTAACTACACTGAGATAGGAAACTAAATCAAAACTCTCCACCACAAGATCACTCATACAAGTGCTATCTTCCTCACACAATTCTACATCTAACATACAACTGCTATGTACCTTAACCAACTCCTCATCCAAAGAAATGGAAGCCCTTATTGTATCAATCTGCTCGCATGTCTCAGCTTCCACCTTAATAGTAAGATCTTGTAAGCATTGATCATGGGACCCATCCAAAACCTCCTTAGATTCATCACCCAATTTTTTACAAGGGGTATCATACCACATGCATCTCATAGCATCATCAAATCGATCATCATATGTGTCAAACACTTTCAAATTCAATTGTTTGACATTTTGTCAAACACTTTGCAAGAAAGCTCTGATACCATTTTAATAACCCCAACTAGTTATAACTTCATGAAACACCAAATGCTTCTCAAAATCAATTATTTGAAATTTTTTCAAACACTTTGCAAGAAAGCTCTAATACCGCTACAATATCCCTTGTTAATTCAAACCTCAACTTGTTGATATGTATGTCAAGGAAAATTGTCAAACACTTCCAATGCAATGTCTATGCTTGTTGTTTTTTAGTTTTAGATTGATTATGCTTGCTTAAAATCAGATCAAAGGGAATCTAAAAGCCTCTAATTGATTACTACTATATCTAAGAAAAGAACTAAATGCATATGCAATTCTCTTTTGGTTTTTCAAATGCATATAGATGAATTCTAAATGAAAAATGTGCACTTACAACCAATTGGTATTTTGTCAAACACTTGGCATGCATACTTGGTATTTTATCAAACACTTGGTATATGAATTCAATTCTTAACATAATATTCCAAGGCTCTTGGCTTTGCAACCCCAAAAAATTGAGTAGAAATGACATTATAAATCTGATATAAAATGTGGATCTACAACTACTTATGATAGCCACCTTTACAATGCTAAATGACCAATTTAAATGATGCAAATTAATTGTAGAACCTAGTATATAAATCACCCAATGAAGGAGATGAAATTGGAAACATAATCAAGCCAAGTGCTATAGCACGGGTACTATTGATGACACTGTTCATGGAACTATAGCAACCAACAATAAATGTATTCTCCAATTTAAGCACAAATAGAACTCTAGAATGAAGCTCTCCTGAAAGCCAAATTTAGTGGATATTTCACCACCTCAAATGGTTGCAACACTAAAGAAGTGACACTCTCCAATGGTTAACTAAAATCAGAAATCCTTAGTTTCTTCTCCGAAGTTTAAATCAAATGCAATTGAAAATAATTGGATGCCTAACAATGAAGCTCTCACCTCTATTTATTATTTTCCTTCACCCTTCTAGAAGGAAATAAAATATTATTTAATTGCACTCTCTAGAAGCTTCCCCCTTTCCAATACAATAATTAGTTGTGCTTCTAGAAACTTAAATTAATTAAATATAGTCACCTTTAGATTTATTTATTTATTGACTCTAATTTAATTTATTTCTCCTTAATTCTCAACTTAGCCTTCAGAGAATGAAAAGCTAAGAACTCCATTGAGGGTCTAAAAGATGGGGACCATTACAGTCTGCCCTCACTGAAATTGCTTGTCCTCAAGCAATCCAGCAAGACAATGAACTCCAACCTCTACCTGGTTCCCAAATGAAGTAGTATGTGACACCCCTATGAACATTGAACCAACTACATACCACTAACATTATCAGGACTAACAACATAACTTGCAGTAAAGAACTCAAAACCTGTGCTAATGATGTAGGAGTTAGAATATCACTGGAAGAAAATCCCACAAGAAATATCTTCATCCTAGTCCCCACCCATATAATATATATTGGATTGGAATCCTGGTTTAAAATCCCTTGAAGAGACATAGATATAGGAGAACCATATGCATCCATGCTAACTTTATCAACAATAGGTGTAGCCACATCAAAATCTGTGGGCACGGGAACATTACCAACTGTCGCAACACAAAACTAAATCTTTATAGATGGTGAAAATTGAGCCAAACTCCACTAAGGTGAGTGATCAACATCAACCTCAAACATCACATTTTCATAAGACAATGTTATGTCCATGTCGAAAATATTACTATCCATGAAGTGAACATCAACACTTTGTTGATCAATAGTATAACATGACTCTATCACTGTATCACTCACCTCATCAACAATAACAAGTGTACTATCATTAGAGAACACATCTACGACTACATGCATACTACTAAACTCCTCATTGGATGGTTCAACTAACACAAAAGTGGCTACTGATATGATAGTATTCTTGCATGCTCCTACTCCCACTATTGTTGCATCGCCATCAAATACATGATTTGGGGAACTCATGCTAACAACTGCATCATCAAACTTAACTTGACATGAATTCTCATCACATTCCACCTCAATTGTGCCCAACTCATGCAATGTCTCATAAGAAATGTCCAACAAATTGAAAGTTGCAACTGTATCATCACATTTCGCTCTTCAAAAAAGTGATATGATGCTCTGCTCAAATCTTAGATTTGAAATCAGTTAGGTCATTTGTTTGTGATTTTTATTCATCATTCACTAGCACATCCAACTGCTTCACAATACCCTGCATCTCAGAATCTCCATCCCTTGGCAAAGAAGTATGCCCTTTATAGGTATAATGAATACAAAACCTTCTATCACCATGCATAATTTTGAAAACCAAGTCCTCTACCTGTGGGTCAAAAGAAAAGTGATGGCACTTCTCATAGTGTAATGCCAATAAAAACTCCCAATCTCACATCACCAAACTAGGAATCAGAAGATGGCTCCACTCTCTGACTCTCAACTATTGGTCAAGCAGGATCTTAGGCAACCCTCTCATCAAACCCAACCACAAAATCCTTATTGGAAAGCTTTGTAGCTAATGTCTCTACAATCTTCCTCACCAATTATCGTATAGCACGAGAGCCCCGAATGCTAATACTCTCAAATATATTGTATGAAACCTCTCGCAAATCCAAGTTCTCAAGAAAATACTCTATGAATGACTCAGTACATTAGAAATAGATGTGGAAGCATCAATCTTCTCCCCCACAATTCATAGCTGGTCCCTCTAAAAATGTGACAATGCCAATTGTAAAATGCTACCAACCGTATGAAAAGGAGAAATAGATTAAGGAATCAAATCACATGAGACTCCATTGATGCTCTCACATTCTCTACACATACTACACTCATCCTAGATGAATGTGTTTGCTACATTATCACAACCCTCATCCTCAACTATTGAAGAAAACTCACCACCAACCACAATATGTAACTCAACAGGGTCTGGTGCTAGTGTTGACTATACCCATTATAACTCCATGATAACCTCATCCAACTATGACTATGACTCCTAAAGAGCCAATTGAATATACTAAAGATACTCCATAATCACCTCAAGCTCTCGGGTGAGCTCAACCACCTCCTCCTCTTTCCCTAACAACATCTCATAGCAGATGCTACCCTACTCCAGAAGGCAATCCCTGTTAGCAACTAACTAAGAGTAACTATGCTTCCAGATCCTAAAAGCTTGTCAAAGTGCATGAACCTCTACTAGAGAAAGAGTACTATCACCATGCTCATCAAACATAGGAGCACCCTAACCAGATGTAGATAACATCTAATGGATAGCATCATAATACTCAAGAGCTAAAGAAATGTTACTATCACTTAGTTTCAACTAACAAGTCACATGATGCCTCTATAATCAATGACTCATATGCAAGCTCTCTGTGTCACTAACTGCATTGAGATAGGAAACTAAATTAGAACTCTCCACCACAAAATTGCTCATATAGGTGTTATCTTCCTCACACAATTCTGCATCTGATATACAATTGCCATGTACCTCAACCAACTCCCCGTTCAAAGAAATGGAAGCCCTTTCCATATCAATCTCCTAGCATGTCTTAGCTTCCACCTTAATAGTAAGATCCTATAAGCATCAATCCTGGGACCCATCCAAAACCTCCTTAGATTCATCACCCAATTTTTGACAAGGGGTATCATACCCCATACATCTCATAGCATCATCAAATGGATCATCAGATGTGTCTATATTATCTACATCAACATGTCTTGACAAAGCCTCAACTATGGACTCCTGACTCTATACACATGACTCAACACTAGGCTATGAATCAGTAATACTAAAGCATAAACCCACATCTACTGAATCTGTTGAAACACCCAAATCACCAATATCATAACTGGGTGACTCTATACGTGCCTCAGTCCCACCTAAGGAAGCAACTGCCTTGTGCACTAGAGAAACTCTATGATAGCTAACATATAAGTCTCCAATTACTACTCCCTCCTCAAGAGAATCTGAACAGTTAGTAATAATTACATCATCAACTACCTTTGAACTAACTATAGTTACTACTCTAGGAGCCTCAACCTACTACTACGATCAGTGTTGTTATCCACCAAGGGCACTAACACATCCACATGTCCTTGTGAAATAAATCCATCATCAACATTGTAGATAGGAGTAGCTAGTGTCTTACTAAATACATGTACATTTGCATCATGGACACATCGGGAAAAACTCAAGCTTCCTTCCCTGCAACCTCGATTTCGGCCTTCTAAAGGCATAAACCATATACCTCACTGCCCTCTCAACTATCTTTGGATTTGACAAGCTCTTTTCCAACCTCTATTGATGAAGCTTAAGTTTCTCCATACTTTGTTGCAAAGCAATCATCTTCACGCTAACTTCCTCATTACTCCACCAACTTCTAGAACTTCTAGTCCTCCTATGTTCGTGCATGGCTAGACAATGGTAGAGTGTTGGTCACTCCAAATGCAACAACAAACCTAACAATAATTAATATTTTCCTACCCCACAGGATGGAAGGAAACCACTCTAATACCACTGTAATAACCCCAACTAGTTATAACTTCGTGAAACACCAAATTCTTCTCTAATTCAATTGTTTGACATTTCATCAAACACTTTGCAAGAAAGCTCTGATACCACTATAATAATCCCAACTGGTTATAACTTTTGAAACACCAAATCCTTCTTAAATTCAATTGTTTGACATTTTGTCAAACACTTTGCAAAGCAAGCTCTGATACCACTACAATATCCCTTGTCAATTCAAACCTCAACTTGTTGATTTGTAGGTCAAGGAAAATTGTCAAACACTTCCAATACAATCTCTATGCTTGTTGCTTCTAAGTTTCAAATTGATTATGCTTGCTTGAAATGATATCAAAGGGAATCTAAAAGCCTATAATTGATTACTACTATATCTAAGAAAAGAACTAAATGCATATGCAATTCTCTTTTGGCTTTTCAAATGCATATAGATGAATTTTGAATGAAAAATGTGCACTTACAGTGAATTGGTATTTTGTCAAACACTTGGCATGCATACTATTATGTCAATCATGGAAGATATATATATATATATATATATGCACATTACATCAAATATATAGACCTGCAACTTATCACTCCTTTAGTGAGATGTTGTCTAATTCAATGCTTAAAAGGCTCTTGGCTTTGCAACCCCAAAAAAAAAACTAAATAGAAATGACAATATAAATCTGATATTAAATGTGCATATGCAACTACTTATGATAGCCACCTTTACAGTGATAATTAACCAATTTAAATGATGCAAATTGATTGTATAACTTGATATACAAACTACCCAATGAAAGAGATGAAATTGCAATCATAATCAATCCAAGCATTGTAGCATGGGTATTGTTCACAACACTGTTCACGACACTGTAGCAGCCAACAATAAATGTATTCTCCAATTTAAGCACAAATAGAACTCCAAAATGAAGCTCTCCTGAATGCCAAATTTAGTGGATATTTCACCACCTAAAATGGTTGCAACACTGAAGAATTGATGCTCTCCAATGGCTAACTAAATCAAAAACCCTTAGTTTCTTCTCTCAAGCTTATATAAAATTCAATTGACAATAATCATAACAATGAAGTTCTTGCCTCTATTTATTCTTTTCCTTCACCCTTCTAGAAGGAAATAAAATATTATTTAATTACACTATTTAGAAGCTTCCTCCTTTCCAATACAATAATTAGTTGTGTATCTAGAAACTTAAATTAATTAAATATAAAGTCACCTTTAGATTTATTTATTTATTGACTTTAATTTAATTTATTTCTCCACGTAGCCTTCGGAGAATGAAAAGCTAAGAACTCCATTAAGGGTCTAAAAGATGGGGAACATTTTACAATATATATGCATACATATCCACATATACACACATATATGTCAGTACAATAATAAGTATGTAAATAAACAATGGTTGAACATGGAGTATACTATAAAATAGTATGGATATAAATAATATGATGGTGATACTTCATCTTTGTTAGCATCATCTAGATGTTGAATTCATCGTATTGATAGATGGGCTCCTATGAATTTTCCCTCATAATAACAAGAGACAAAAGACTTCAAAGCAAGATTTATTTGATGACAATGATGTATAACAACAAGGGTTTAAAATTTTACAAATGCGACACACACACACAAGCATACATATGTACATATATACACATAGATATATATATACATATAGATGAATATACAAAGTTGTATATATAAACATAAAAATACACACATATATGTATAGAGAGACAGACATATGTGTGAGTGTGCACACACACATATAGACACAATAATGAAATATGGAGAAGACATGTTTACTAAAAGTTAAAGTGGGATGGAATTGGAGTATCTATGAAATGGAACACTATAGTTATAATTTGGGCTATCCACGAAATTGAAGTGGGATAGACATGATAGAGGTAAAGTAAATGGCAATGCAAGGAATAATGAAGGGTAATGACTACTATAGTTTCTTTGTAGATGCAACACAAATTTAGAGAATTTGCACACATAATTTAACACAACAAAATATAGTGGTGTGCTATCATTTATTAATTAATTGATGAACCATAATTCTTTAGACTTGAATGCATGAAGAAGATTTTTCGCTATGGATGACATCCCTAATTAAGTCTTGATGTATAGTTAATGTGTCATAGGAAAGTTTGAAATTCATTAATATTTAAAAAATTAAGTATGTCCACCTATTAAGAAGCATTAATTACTAATGTAGGAGGGTTGGAATGTTTTTTTTTCCCTATAAATTGGCTCGCCATGAAACACTTTCTGTGTTGTGGGTTATCCTTCCTTTTGTCTATTCATTTTCTTGGTTTATCATGCATTCACTTATTCAAGTAGTGGGTGAGAATCCATAGGTTGGATTTCTTGGGTTATTTACAAACAAAAGAGGTTGAAAGGAATAATGAATTACAAGTGTGGGTACATTGTGCATGTATTGAGAAAGATATTGGGTGAGGAGTATCTACATATAGACCACCAATATCCCCTGAACACTAATGTTTGTGTAGTTTTTTGGAAACCCTTCTAATGTCGATAGAGCCAAATGTGGCTTTCCAAGTGCCTATGCAAAGTAGTGTTTAAGGGTGACCATTTTAGAGATTTGGATGGGATGATAGCTAATTCCAATGAAGGCATGAAGATTCCAAGTCTAATAACTTATTCAATCATCTCAAAGATATTAAAAAATGGCTAGTACTCACTACATGTGGAATCAAGAATTACTTAGTTGTAGTATTCTTGAGATATTAAGGAGTGTGGAATTTCTAGAAAAGTATGTAGGTCTAAAATTATTCATGACCACAATTAGCGAGAAGACTAGAAAATAGACAAGGGCCTCGATGAAGAGGAGGATGTCCCTGACTATTTTGGAATAATGATCCGTGAAGATGTGCCAAATAATGCAACAATGATGGCTCTAGGGCCAAGTGGTGGTCATTTGAGCTAATGATGGTTGAAGCTCTTTCTGTATAATCTTTTTGTTTAATATGCTACCATTCAATTGTATTGTAGGGTTGGGAGCTCCGTACTAAAATCCACTGATTTATTTATTTTTATTCTACCAAATTCAATTACATGTCAAGAAAATTTTGAAGTGATGTAATTGTTGATGTAAAACATCATTTTTGGGTAAAACTAATTGCCAAGCTAACAATCAAAATTGTGCACTATTCACATAATTAACTCTTGTCATATTAATTTGTACTATCAACATAAGGTTTGAAGCACTAACATTACAATTTTTAATTCACTATAACTCACAACTAACATTAGGGTTTTATATTCAATGTTAATATTAGGGCTTAAAGGTAGTTGAAAGAAGAAATTGTTCATAGAATTCCATTGAGATTCAAAACTATTTGAGTCATGTTAGTAATAGAAAATTGGAAACTCTAATGTTAGTAGTAACCATAATAGTAAATGTGAAACATACATATGATCAGAAATAAAAGGTTTATCATATGGCTATATCAATTTTTCCAGTGAAACAATCATATGAAAACCCTAATACTGGTAGGGAATATTAAACTCTAACAATAACAATGGACATTAAATTGTAATACTCAACCAAGAAATGAATATTAACAGTAAAGAAAAATAATAAAAATGGTTTATATTGCCATGAAAATAGCAACGAGACTTAAGCAAGAGTACATTTTCTTCACATATTTAATTGTGTTTACAAACACATGTTATTATTTTCATAAACAAAAAAATACCCATGAACACAAATTTGGCTACAATGTATACAACAACAAACCATGAATATAGATCACATTCAAGTCAGAGATAAACAAAACAAAAAACAAAAAAAAAACAAAAGAAAAATGCCTAGAAATAGAAAATGAAGACCTTCATGAGGTTTTATCCTCTATTGGTTTGAATACTTAGCTTGGAAAATGCCTAAAATCCTCTCATGCATCCTTGGTTTTCAACCCTCACTCATAGTCTTGTAAGTTGAAATAGGGAAGAAATAATTGTGCAATGTAGGCAATATCTTAAATTCGAAGCATGAAAAAAATGACGTCTTGAAATTGGAAAAACATACCTCCAAACTACGAAGCAAGAATGACATGATGAGAGAATTGTCAGTATCAAGGAGTGTACCCATTGCATAAAACCCATTAAAAGTGCTAACAATGGGATTTATACTCTTGTTAAAAGGTGGACCACTAATGGTTTTCAAGAAAACACATTTTGGTATGCAATGTTCCCACAACTGTAGAATGCATGAGAGATGAATGACCAAAAGCGAGCTCAAATGACAAGAAGACATATACATTCAATGTGTTTGTGCTTGAAAGCTAGGAGACTTGTGGAGGGAAGTAAGGTGGTCTGACATAGTTAATGTCACTGTAAGGAAGAATGATGGGCGACGACAACTCTAAAATGTGGAGAAGTTTGTTTGAAAGGTTACCATGCGATTCAGTGCCACACATCCACCCTTGCTATTTTACATGCCATTGCAAGAAACTTGACAAGGTGAGCCAAGACATGTCTCCATCAAAACATCAAAGTGCTCATATTTACACACCTTAGATGCCAACTTGGTGTACACATGTAATAAAAAAGGTTGAAAATCACATTTTTAATAAAGTTGATAAAAAAAACTAGACATTTTATATGACATCTAAAAAATAATTCTTTAAATCTATGTGGTAGTCCCCATGAACCCCTAAAGATAGAAAACACATAACCGCCCCTCCCTTAATTGAAATTCATTTATGACCATTTGTTTCACAAAATTAGACAAGAATTGGGATAATGGTAACTTGATTTTTTCAAATTTGTCATTTGTGTCCAAAATGATAAAGTGGAAATTGAATCTCATAAATATAATTGTGCCCCGAAATCAAGTTACCAGTCTTGCATCCAAATAGGTGGAATTGGGAATTGACTTCAAGTTTTACTTTTTGAGGATTGAAGACAAATCAGAATGTATTATTTTTTCAATTCCAATGCTTTTTAACCTAATTTATTTTACCATTATACTATTTGAACTTTTACCATTTTACATCTCTGTGTTTAGTTCTTGAGATTTTACAAGAGTAGGTAATAAATAATCTGTTTCTTCTCTATACAACTACCTCCTCTTTGCTTGGTCTACAACTAGAGAAAAATTCCAAAAGAACTCCCTGAAATTCCAATCCACTGCGATATTCTATATAACATGTATATGGAGACTCAACATATAGAGACGATTGGAAGGTGAAGCAAAAATGGTGATATTTCTTGTGGTAGTTTTCCTAACTATATTATCTTATAATGCTTATGCATTTTCTATAAAAACACATTAACAATTTTCCCACAACGTGGATGGTCTGTCGTAGACATGTTATGAAGAAAGTTGTCCGAATGTGAGGGACACAGTTAGAGCCACAATGGAGTCTTTTCTTGCTCTTCGAACTCTATGATGCTCTATCAATGGGTTTAAAAATTACTATGCCTTCATAGTTGGTGAACTGCAGTTTGGCTTGGGTTATAGACAAGTTTCAAAAAAATGGGTTGAGTTACTTCATTTTTTTTCTAAAATTTGAAAATTAAGATAAGATATTACCTATTCATTGTGTGTTATTAGATCCTTAAAAAATAAAATTCCAATTTCAATTGCACAAACCAAATGTTAAATTTATAACTTTGATATAATACTGATATGATTTGACAATATCAAACAGATCTATTCTTGTATGGAAGGCATATAAATAATTGCTCTTTGTCTAAGGCATGATCAATGTCTCTCTTAGATGATGGCATTTCAGTTCAAAGTAAACTAAACATAGTTAGTTTGGGTAATAAACAATTACTATCCCTCCTTGGGGTCGATTATGAGAAATCAATTAAGGGCCAACCTAGATAAGGTCATGTCCCTTCAAGGGACATGCCCTTTGGTTACCTTATTTATATGGGGTTTGGTTGTAGTTAAAGGACACAAAAAAATAATATAGTTTGCTCCTTTAAGCAAGTCTGCCTCATACGGGTACTTGTAGAAATAAAAAATTCACAATAATAAATATATTATTGACATCTCTTCATGCAAGTCTGACTTAAAGGAAGATCATCTTTAGCAAGTATAGGAGAAGGTATTATCTTAGTTTAATCACACATAATTTGCAGAAACTTTACATGGTATCAGAGCTCTGGTAGTCGAATCTAGGCTCTATAAATTGACAATCAGACTTAATATATCTAGCAACATCTTTCTATCTTCAATGGAAAGCACAATCAGACCTGAGGACAACTTTGATGGGAAAGAACACTTCATTCCTTGGAAATTTAGAATTATGATCATTCTTGAAGACAATGATGTGAAACAGTATGTTGATTCAACATCCAAGCAACCTATTGTTGAACCTAATAAAACTATCTGGAGTAAAGGAAACAAAAAAGCCATGCAGATCATATTAGATGGAGTGAAAAATGAAATAGTACCTATGCTAATGAAACATCAAACAACATTTCATATGATGGATGTATTATTAAATGCATATGAGGTTAACAATGCGACTAGAACCCTTACACTCAAAAGGTAACTAAATCATATATAGATAAAGAAGGGAGAATTTATGAACACTTACTTCCTAAGTGTGGCTAGTCTAAAAGACGAACTTGCAAGTATAGGGACCATAATTGAAGACAAGGAACTAATACTTATGGATATAGATGGATTAACAGATTCATGGGAAACATTCTCACAAGGAGTAAGTGCTAGAGATAATCTTCCACACTTTAATAGGCTTAAAAGAGATTTCATGCAAGAAGAATCTAGGAAACTTAAGAAAGGAGGAAGATTGAAAATTGAAGATGAAGAACTTCATGTTCTCAATATAAATTCTTATAAAGGTAAGAAGAAGCACTTCAGGAAGAAGAAGGGTAATCAAAGAAATGAAAAACCTAAGAAAGATCTATCCAAAATAAAATGCTTCAAATGTGAAAAATTTGGACACTATAGATCTAATTGCCCTGAGAATACAAAGCACAAGCAAATTGTACTAACATTACTAGGAAAGAAGATAACTATGATCTTTAGAATCGTGTATTGTATTCTACACAATCGAATAAAGTATCAAGCAAAGCATGGGTAGTTGATAGCAGATCATCTCGACACTTGCCTTCTATCAATATAATTGGATTTTTTACATTGCGTTTTCATAATCAACATGATTGTCATGAATTAAGATGTTAAGCACTAGACTCCATATCTGAAGAAGTTGATGGCAAAGTTACCATCAGTGATAATTTCACTCATTCAGTCAAAGGAATTGGGAATTGCACCTTGAAACTGAAGTTGGGTAGTTCTCTCCATCTCAAAGAAGTACTCTATGTACCAGAGATAAAAAGGAATCTAATCTTAATTACAACACTTGAAGATGATGGAGATAATGTTTCATTCATGGATGGTAAAGTAATCACCTAGTCTAAAAACTCTTTTTTTAAGAAAGCAAAATTGATCAGTCAAAGAAAGGGATACTTGTATGAGCTAAATTTAGAACCTTGTCAACCTATTCAAGCCTTAATTCATGAAGCTGTTAATATAATGAAATATGGCATAGAAGGTTAGGACATCTAAATTTAAAAACCTTATCAACCATGGAGAAGATAGTAACTGGTCTACCTAAGTTGAATAAAGATCACTCAAGCATATGCAAAGGATACGCTCTAAGTAAGAATACCAAAAGTCCATTTCATGATAGCACTATGAAAACTAACAATGTTTTGTAATTAATCCACTCAGATTTATGTGGACCTATGTCTGTTCCTACTCTTGGAAGACTATGTTACTATATGATTTTTATAGATGACTTCTCTAGGAAAACTTGGATTTACTTATTAAAATGTAAAGAATCAAAAGAAATACTTAAGAGATTGACAGAAGTCAAAACCTTAACTAAAAACTTATCAGGGCACCAAATTAAAACTCTTAGGACTAATAATGGAGGGGAATATACCTCACATTTTTTTAAAGAATTTTGTAAAGAAATAGGAATTAAGAGGGAGTATATTGTTCCTTAAAACCCACAAAAAAATGTAGTAGAAAGGAAGAATAGAACAATTATAGAAGCAACAAGAGCTATGATAGTTGATCAAAATTTAGATTATTATCTTTGGGCAAAAGCCTCTTGTATTGATGTCTATATTCAAAAAAAAAGTCCTCACTCCTACCTTAGAGATAAAACTCTTGAAGAAGCCTCTACTAAGGTTAAACCTAATATAAGTCATCTTAAGATTTTTGGGTGCCCAATATATATACATGTTCCAAAAGAAAAGAGAACTAAGTTAGAACCTTCCGGGAGTAATGGTATTTTTCTTGGGTATAGTGAAACATCTAAAGCATATAGAATTTTCATACCTGGTTAGAAAAATATTGAACTTAGTAGGGATGTAATATTTGAAGAAGATTTAGCATTCAAAAGAGCCCTAAGTTATGGAGATGCCTCTCCCTTAACTAGTTCTAAAGAAAATATTGAATCTGAGTTCAAAGGGATAACATTGAAGAAATTGAAGATGAAATTCAAAATCTCAATCTTGAGGAAACTCAAAATTCAAAGAAAAGACCACTTTGGGCCATTAAGACAATAGAGGAAGCGCAAGACTTCGTTGCACCATCTGGAACATTTAGAGAAAGCAAAAGACCCAAAAGATTTTCTAGCATGAGTGATTTGTCTAAATCATAACCAATTAATGTTTTAGATGCTATTAAACATAAAAATTGGAAGCATGCCATGATGGAAGAATACCAATCCATTATGAAGAACGATGTTTGCGAAATTGTTCCAAGACCTAAAGGAAAATCCGTTGTTTCTTGTAAGTGAATATTTAAAATCAAGCATGCTGTTGATGGTAGCATTGAAAAATATAAAGCCAAATTTGTAGCCAGGGGATCCTCTCAGAAAGAGGGAATTGATTATGAAAAAACCTTTGCTCCTTTTGCCAGATACACCTCTACAAGAGCATTCTTAGCTATTGCAACATTGAAGGGATGGAAAGTACATCAGATGGATGTAAAAATAACATTTCTAAATGAAAAAATTATAGAAGAGGTATATTTGGAGCAACTTGAAGGATTTGAAACTCAAAACCCTAAAGTTTTTGTTTGTAGGCTCAAGAAAGCTCTCTATGGACTTAAATAGGCTCCAAGGGCTTGGTATGAAAGAATTGATAAGTATCTCACCGGTTTAGGATTCTTGAAGAATGAAGCTGATCCAAATCTCTATTATAAAAAAAAGATAAAGATGATATGATAATATTGATATTATATGTTGATGATTTATTAATAACAGGTGATGATCATCTTATAGATCAATGCAAGAAAGATATAATTAGAGAATCTGAAATGAAAGATTTAGGACTCCTTCATTACTTCCTAGGATTGGAAGTATGTTAGAATTTTGACAACATCATACTTAATTAGGGAAAGTATATATTAGACATCTCGAAGAGATTTGGAATGTGGAACTGTAGGCCTATGTCTTTTCCAATGCAGACTAATCTACATAAACTTAAGGAAGCAAAAACAAAATCACCTTCCATAGATTCTACTCTCTATAGATAGATGATTGGGTCTCTTATGTACTTGGTAAATAAAAGACCTAATATTCGCTATGTTGTTAATGCCTTAAGTTTGGTTTTTGTGTGAGCTAAAGGAGATTCACCTAGTTGTAGTCAAACACATCATGAGATACTTACAAGGCATTCTTAACCTTGGGCTCAAGTATGAGAAAGTTGAATTGGACCTACATGGGTACACAAACTCAGATCAAGCTAGAAGTGTTACTAACAAGAAAAGCACTTCAGGATGCTATTTCAATTTAGGCTCAATGATGATATCATGGATATGTAGAAAGCAGTCGTCAATAGCACAAAGTTCCATGGAAGTCAAATACATTGTAGCAACAATGGCCTCTTGAGAAGTAGTTTGGCTTCGAAAGTTACTTGTGGGTTATTCGATCAAGCTATGAATCCTATGATTATTCATTGTGATAATCTACGTTCCAAAAAGCTTTCTATTAATCCAAATTTTCATGACAGGTCTAAGCATATTGAAATTCCTTACCATTATGTAAGAGATATGGTAGATAGGAATACTGTAAAATTAGAATACATTTGCACTATAGATCAGACAACAAATATTCTTACCAAACCTCTCTCTCTCATGAAGATAGATCACTTCAGGAAAAGACTTGGTATGGTTGAATTATAATACATTTGTATTCTTTAAATTATTATTGTAAGGAAACTCAGGTGCGAAAACAACTTCCTACACTTATCTCTTAAGGAAAGTATTATGCAAATTCTATTTAAATCCTTATAGTTCCAGATTCAATATTATGTAAATAACAATATTGCAATCAACCATGAATATAGAAAATAGATAGAGAAAGAAAACACAAACACAAAGATATGCCAGTGGGGAAAAACCTTTCGGTAAAACAACCCCACCCCTCCAAAACTTGCACAATGTATTATCTTCAACTCAAAGGTTACAACACACTTGCAGTGCAAGCTCTTTCAGGACATGGAAGACTCATCCAGTAGCTACCAACAATACACTACTCACACACTCCTCCAACTATCTATAGCCCTCAAAGTGCTTATATAATGCACTTTCCATTATTAGGGCATCTCCCAAAGATAGCTCTTACGCATCATAGGAATCTGTCATAACCATTTTAGACATGATTTCTTTACACAATTAAATCTTCCAAAGATAGTTCTTATGCATCATAGGAATCCATCATAACATTTTTTAGTCATGATCTCCTTACACACAATTAAATATTCCAAAGATAACTCTTACGTGTCATAGGAATTTGTCGTAGGAATCCATCATAATTCAAGATGCTTACACATGCAAGTGGAGTGACACATCAACATGCCAACTAGACATGTACATTCACATTTAATTACATTATTTGCAAAAAATACATTTACAAAACAAATAATAAGAATAGGAATTATTCAAGGTTGAGACATCTTATTCCTAACATTCTCCCACTTGTCGAACACCTTGTAAGAGCAACAGGAACATAACAAGAGCTAACCACTATAGGCCAAAAGGCCCATAGACTCCGAACATCATCTAAACTTCTCTGTGCCCACTGGTTTCGTCAATGCATCTGCAACATTCTTTATAGTATCTAGCTTTTCCAAATTTACCTTTCCATCTTCCACCATATCTCTCACAAACTGAAACTACACATCAATGCGCTTTGTTCTAGCATGGAAAGTTGGATTCTTTGCAAGGCAAATAACACTCTGACTGTTGCAACAAATAGTAATCTGTCCTACATGAACACCAATATCAGAACACAATCTCCTAAGCCAAATGGCTTCCTTACAAGCATGAGTAGTAGCCATGTACTCAACTTCCGAAGTGGACAAAGCAACCATAGGTTGTCGCTTACTCATCCAACTGATGGCACCATGAAACATAGTGAACACATAAGCACTGGTGGATCTCCTATTGTCAATATCACCTACCTAGTCTGAATCCACAAACCCACAAATACAAACTAAATGTGGAGCTCCAAAAGAGTTACCATGATAAAAATGGAGTAATATGATGTACCCCTCAAATATTTGAATACTCACTTAACTGCATCCCAATGTACTTGTCCAGGATTAGCCATAAACCAGCTCAAAACTCCCACTGCTTGGGCAATGTCTGGTCTAGTATAGGCCATAGCATACATAAGACTACCAACTGCACTAGCATAAGGTACTCTACTCATTTCCTCCACCTCACTAGGAGATTTTGGACAATCATCTACATATAACTTTGTTCCCATAGAAATAGGAACACACAATGGTCTACAATCTGCCATGCTAAACTTGTCCAACATAGACTTCACATACTTACTTTGACTCAACCAAAGTTTTATGTTAGACCTATCTCTATCGATTGCCATACCCAAGATGTACCTTGCTGCCCCAAGATCTTTCATCTCAAATTGTGCTGAGAACTCAGATTTAAAATTAGAAATCATACCCTTACCCTTCCCAAATAGCAACATACCATCAACATATAATGCAACGATAAGAAGGCAATCATTTTCAAATCTGAAATAAACACTGATTTGATTTCGATCTTACAAATCCAATTGACAACACAAAGACATCAAACTTAAGGTACCACATCCTAGGAGATTGTTTCAAACCATACAAAGACTTCTTTAATCTGCAAACTAAAGATTATTTACCTTTAACAATGTAGCGCTCAGGCTGTGACATATAAATCTTTTCCTCCAAATCACCATGAAGGAAAGTTGTCTTCACATCCATCTGTTCTATATCTAAATCATATGATGCAACAAGAGACAATATAAATCTAATGGATGTCAACTTTGCAATAGGAGAAGATATTTCACCATAATCTTTTCCCTCTACTTGTGAATACCCCTTTGCAACCAATCTAGCTTTGTACCTTTCAACACTGCCATCTACACAAAATTTTTTCTTGAACACCCATTTGCTACCAACAGGTTTCTGTCCTTTAGGTAAAGGTACAAGGTCCCAACTTTTTTTTTTATCCAATGAAGCCATCTCATCATCCATGGCCTCAATCCAGGAACCTTCATCTTTGAAATCCAAAGCCTCTTTCACAGATGTAGGCTCATCAGTGTTAGTAATCAAAGCAAAGGCACAACTAGAATCTAACATAGAATAACCAAACCTTTCTAGCTACTTCTTTACTCTTGTGGATCTCCTCAAGGGTTGAGGTTAAGGTTGTTCTTCCTCTTCTTCTAAACTATCAGAGCTACTAGAGCTCTCCTCATCATTAGACCCAACATGGTCTTTCAGTTTAGTCTTCTCAGGGGTAGGAGGCAACTAAACAATATCTTCTTTCTTCTCTTTTTCATTTGGTTGTAGCACAATAGGAGAGTATGTTAGCTCTCTAAAAATAACATTTCTACTATACAACACCTTACTAGTCACATGGTCCTAGAGCTTGTATCCTTTCATACCAACACCGTATCCAATGAAAATACATTTGACAGCTTTGTTTTCCAACTTAGATCTTTTCTCCTTTGGAACGTGTGCATAAGATTCACAACAAAAAATGCAAAGATATCTAATTGAAGGCTTCTTAATAGACCACACCTCCATGGGTGTCTTACCAACAAGAGCTAATGTAGGAGATCTATTAACCAGATAACAAGCAGTGGCCACAGCTTCAACCCAAAACCATTATTCAAGGCCAACTCCACTAAGCATACTCCTAGCCTTCTCCATCAGTGTCCTGTTCATTCTTTCTGCATATCCATTTTGTTGTGGGGTATAAGGAGTTGTCTTATGCCTCTCAACACCTTGTTCTTTGCAAAATTGTTCGAACTCTATTGAGCAAAACTCACCACCATTGTCAGTTCTCACACACTTAATCTTCTTACTAGTCCAATTCTCTACAAGAGCTTTAAATTCCTTGAACTGACTATAGACTTGTGTCTTACTTTTTAGGAAATAAATCCATGTCCTACTCTAATCATCTATGAAAGATACAAAAAATATAGACTTGGAGATTGAAGGAACTTTTACAAGACCAAATACATCAGAATCAATAAGATCTAAAACATCAAAAGATTTTTGAGAACTAGAGTAAAATTGAACACAATTTTGTTTAAGGTAGACATAATGTTCACGAAAGTTGAACATGAGATTACAATCATTTAACCCCTTAGGGAGGTTCTTGTTCTTCAGGGTTCTGAGACCCTTCTCACCAATGTGGCCAAATCTCATATGCCACAACATTGTCTTTTCTACAGGAAGCTTTCCTTCCAATGTGTTTGCACCCTCAGGTACACATGTTGTACTGCCATCGAAACCAATAACCACAGTCTTCTTTACTGCTCGTTCAAATGGTGGGGATGGAGTGATAGCTGCTCTCTTCTTTGAAAAAAAAGAACTATTGCACTGAGAAATGTATGCATCAAGCTAAAACAAAGTACCTCTCTTAGTACCCTTAACAAGCACCATAGCTCCTCTCATCATCTTACATCCATCTTTAGAAAAAACAACTTGCACACCTACATCATTCAACATACTTACAAATAATAGGTTTTGTGCCAAACCAGGGATGTGCATTGCCCCATTGATTCACTTTACTCGTCCATGAGGGAATCTAATAGTGACTCATCCTCGTCTAACTATCTTTAGGTGAGAATCATCACCCAAGTACACTTTTCCACCATCAAAAACTTCATACTTTGAAAACTAGATTCGATGAGAGGTCATGTGGAAAGAAGCACCCGAGTTTATTAACCACGCATCATTAGATGCATGCACTGCTAAGGCTGCAATGAAAGCATTGCCATCTTCTTGAGATTTTTTTGAACCTGAATTTAAGGCCTTCTTCTTCTTCTTTGGATCTTTAAAGTCTTTACGAAAGTGCCCAGTCTTATCACAGTTCCAACATTTTGCCTTAGACTTTCCAAGATTCTTTGATTTTCCATGGGATTTGGATCTACCCTTTCCAAACTTGTTGTCATTTTGCTTGCCTTTATCATTGGATCTATCGCAAACAACAAGAGCTTCCTTAGCCGAATTTGATGACCTTATCCTCGTCTCCTTAAACAATAACGAAGACACCACATCATCCATTCTGAAAGTGACTAAAGTACTTCCAAGAGCCATCACAAGATGGTCCCATGAATCTGACAAGAAACATAATAGGGTCATACATCAATCCTCCTCCTCTATCTTGACACTAGATGATGTCAACTATGCAATCAACAAATTAAAAGCATTTAGATGATCTAGAACAAATCCTCCTTCCTCCATTCTTAGAGAATACAACTTCTTCCTCAGGAACAACTTGTTCACCAGAGATTTGGCTTGATACATAGACCCAAGCCTTGTCCACAAACTGTTTGCAATCTTCTCATCACGAACATTCAAGAGAATTGAATCAACTAAATAGAGTCTAATGAGACCTTTAGCTTTTTGATCCTTGAGATCCCAATCTGCTTGAGATATTATTGTGGGTCTCACATCAAGTGAAGTCACCTCCCATAGATCACAATCTTCAAGCAAGTCTTCCATCTTTAGTTTCCATAACTCAAAATTATTGCCATTAAAATTCTGCACCTCCATTTTTCTGTATGATGAACTAGCCATCTCAATCTGCAAATAAGATTCAGAATGCTCTGCACAAAAATCCCACTCAACTTGAGATTAGCTCAAACAACCCTAGCCAACAACTAGGATAAAAAATTGATCAAGCTCTGATACCACTTGTAAGGAAACTCAGGCGTGAAAACAACTTCCTACACTAATCTCTTAAGAAAAGTATTGTGAAAATTCTATTTAAATCCTTACAATTTCAGATTTGATATTATGTAAACAACAACATTGCAATCAACCATGAATACATAAAATAGATAGAGAAATAATACACAAACACAAAGATATGCCAAAGGGGAAAAACCTTTTGGTAAAACAACCCCACCCCTCCAAAACCTGCGCAATGTATTATCTTCAACTCAAAGGTTACAACACACTTGCAATGCAAGCTCTTTCAGGATATGGAAGACTTATCCAGTAGCTACCAACAATACACTACTCACACACTCCTCCAACTATCTACAGCCCTCAAAGTGCTTATATAATGCACTTTCCATTATTAGGGCATCTTCCAAAGATAGCTCTTACGCATCATAGGAATCTGTCATAACCGTTCTGTGATAACCGTTTCAGTCATGATTTCCTTACAATTAAATCTTCCAAAGATAGTTCTTACGCATCATAAGAATCCATCATAACCATTTTTAGTCATGATCTCCTTACACACAATTAAATATTCCAAAGATAGCTCTTATGCATCATAGGAATCTCTCATAGGAATCCATCATAATTCAAGATGCCGACACATGCAAGTGGAGTGACACATCAACATGCCAACTAGACATGTACACACACTTAATTACATTCTTTGCAAAAAATACATTTACAAAACAAATAATAAGAATATGAATTATCCAAGGTCGAGACACCTTATTCCTAACAATTATTAAAATAATTTTTATTGTCAGACAATTGACTGTTATGGGCTCCACCATTTGTATTCATTATCTAAGAGACGACGATCTCAGAGATAATGAGCACTTGTATAAAAGACATTATGAGAGATGACAATCTCTTAGATAATGTACTAAATAGTAGAGATCTATTGTCAGATCTAGATGAGTTTAAGATCACATTGTGATGTAGACATTGCTATGCCTATGAGTCACAATTTGGGTAAAGGGAGAATTTTATTATTCTCCAGAGTTTATCCTATGTTCTAGTAGATCTTAACTTAGGATCATGTTGTGATATAGGAATGCCAATATCTATGAGTCACAACTTGGATAAATGAAGAATTTAATTATTCTCCAAATTTTATCCTGTATATTGCATTCTTTTCAATACTGTTATCACTAGTATCAGTGATAAGTCATATCACAGGTATAGTAATATGACATAGTATCATGTGTTTGATGATATCACATGCTAAGAAGATTTAGATAGATATAGAATATCAGTCTATGCTTATTCATTGTAATTGATGATGCTAGATATGTTATCTCTTACTATGATTATCAAGTTAAGAAGGAGTGTTAAATCTATAACTTCGATATAATACTGATATGATTGCACAAGATCATATAGATCTATTCTTGCATGGAAGGCATATAAATAATTGCTCCTTGTCTAAGCCATGATCAACGTCTCTCTTGGATGATGGCATTTAATTTTGAACTAAACTAATCATAGTTAGTTTGGATAACAAACAATTAATATCCCTCCTTGGTGCCGATTATGAGAAATCAGTTAAGGGCCGACCTAGATAGGGTCATGTCCCTTCAAGGGACATGCCCTTTGGTTACCTTATTTATATGGGGTTTGGTTGTAGTTAAAGGACACACAAAAAAATAATATAGTCTGCTCCTTTAAGCAAGTTTGCCCCATACGAATCCTTGCAAAAATAAAACATTTCAGAATAATACATATATTATTGACATCTCTTTATACAAGTTTGACTTAAAGTAAGATCATCTTCAACAAGCATAGGAGAAGGTATAATTTCAGTTTGATCAGACATAATTTGTAAAAACTTTACACCAAACATAGAAGATGTATCTTCCCACTCATTTCCTGAGTGAAACAAACACAATCAATTAGTTTTCCAAAACCCAATTAAAAAAAATAAAACCTGATTTTGACAAATTATGAATATGAATCAAAATCCAATTTTACTAGTTCCAAGAAACAAAAGGGCTTAACTTCTATTTTAAGGCCACATTTTAAACACAATTCAACAGAAAATAAGATTTTAAAAGTTTTAAAATCATCTTCAAGAAACCAAAACAAAAATCGATGCCACCGAGGGAGAGTCGTTTATTGCAATTAACAGCAGGCCGCACGTATAGTTGGAGTTGGTATTTACGTTGCCCAATACTCAACAACCATGCTTTTTCCCAGGCTTGAATTCAAATTACATTGCATTTACGTTTACTAAGAAGTATTGCAACGAGCAGATCCAGCTATCGAAATGGCTTCTTCTGTGGCATTTTTGTCTTCTACAGGCCTTTCCACTATTCGTCCCTGCAACCCCCACAAAAGAATTTCTCTAAAACAATGCTCTTTTGTAATAAGAGTGGAAGCTGTGGACACATCTAATTATGTTCAGAAGGACCCTTCTGTTCCCACATTAAAATCTTCAGAGTTGTTTGAGTCCAAGGCTAGCCCTCCTTATCCCGGAGGAATGGGTCCCTATACCGGGCGTGATCCAACAGTGAAGAAGCCAGAGTGGCTGAGACAAAAAGCCCCGCAAGGATCAAGGTACCAAGAACTGAAGAGCTCCTTGTCTTCATTGAAGCTCAACACCGTCTGCGAGGAGGCACAGTGCCCTAATATTGGAGAGGTATGGTATCCGAAAATTTGTGGAACTGTGTTTTTTTGCCAACTTTAAATTTTACTTGTTCAATTTTGAATTGGTTATATTTCAATCTGATTTAGGATCCCAAACAAAAGCTAACTAATGTTTAGTCTTCTATGTTTTTGGTTGGCTTTGTTAATGTTTTGTTTTTACTATTTAGGTTTATAATTTGTCGTTTGATGAGATATAGGGTTCTCTACACAGTACAATCTTATTCATCGGACACTTGACTATGGCTGCCTTATCATGGTAGCCTTCTTAACAGAAGCAAATTAGAAAGGTGCCTTTCTCAACAGAGGCACTCGATTAAGGTGCCTGCCTGCCTTGACCCTAATGCCCTATCTTTGATGCCTAGGCCCGCCCGCCTTAACAATTTATGCCCTATTTCATGATACCTATGCCTGGTTTTATTTAATCGCCTCATCAGTGTGGCTGCCTAACTGTACTCTGCCCGGCTTAGCCCAATTGCCTTATCATGATGTGAACTGCCTTAGTGCACGCGTGTGCATTTGTGACGTTGGCCCACATTACTGTGATAATGGAGTTTTAAACTTGAGTCATGATTTTTGTAAGTCCACCCCTGATTATGGTTGACAGCAGTGGTTTGCTCCTGATCAATGCATGTTATTTGCTTAGTTTTAAAGAGGTGTAGTCCTATAGATTCAGACTTCTTTAATGTGGTGAGAGAGATTTAAACCCCGATCACAGCTCAAATGAATGCAACTCAGTTTCTTATTTAATTACGATCCCTTTACCTGATCAATACTTGTTACTTAATTAGTTTCATGAATTACAATTTCATGGATCTATGCCACTTCAATACAGAAAGGTAATGAGAATTTAAACTTGGATAGTGCTCTGGAAACCACCACCTAATTCTGTTAGACTGTCACTGTTTGGACCTGATCAATGCTTGTTACTTGATGAGGTTTGAAAAGAACAACTTCATAGATTAGGTGTCTTTATGTGGTGAGTAGGATTTGCACTGGCATCATTCTTACAACTTCATCCCTAATTTTGTTAGATAATGCCCCTTGGACCCAATCAATGCTTCGTATTTAATTTGTTTTGCTAGGGAAATTGAACTACAGCAAACTAGAACTTCTTATAGTTAATCGGGTTTTCAATTAATGTTAATTGGTCTTTTCAATACAGTAAGAGAGATATGACTCTGGGTGGTGCTCTCGCAGGTTTGCCCTAAATTGTTTCTGATCACTATTCTCTGGAATTAGTCAATGCTTACTATTTGATTGGTTGACATTTAGGCTGTTATAGGGTGGTGAAGAGTATTTGAATCTGGTTTATACTTGTACATTTTCACTCCCAATTATGTTAGATCACAATCCCTTTGGATCTGAACCATGCTTGCTACTTGATTAGTTTTGTAGAGCACAATTCTGTAGTTTGATAGACAAATAGAGTTCCAGTAAGGCAAAACTGCTTTCAAATTAACATGAACGTAATCAATGCATTGATGCAATTTATCTGGGGTTGAAAAGAGAATGTTAATTTAGAAAAATTAAAATATGACATTTCATTGAGATTTTTTAATTTGATAGAAAAGCACAATTTTTGTTTGGAGATATGTGATTTGATGACTTTGTGTGGAAGGTTTGAAAATGCTGCTCATGGTTATGCTTGGCAGTGCTGGAATGGAGGAGGAGGAGCAGGGGGGGAGGGAGATGGCATTGGTACTGCAACCATAATGCTTCTTGGAGATACATGCACTCGAGGTTGCCGATTTTGTGCAGTGAAAACTAGTAGAAACCCTTCTCCTCCAGATCCAATGGAACCTGAGAATACTGCAAAAGAAATAGCTAGCTGGGGGTTAGTCTTTATCTGTATTTACCTTATGTCTTTTTCCTTTTTAGCTTATAAGCTTCCTGAACCACACTTCTTGAGGTGCTGTTCACTTCTTTTTTGCTTTAGGATGTGTTCTGCCAAGGTCATCTGGGACTTTGATCTGGTCTCATTACTTTTGTTCACATGCCATTCAGTTTGTGAAGAATGCATTTGGAGTGAATCAATTTTGGGTATTCTGTATATGAATCTCTGCTAAATTTATGACTAAACAGCAGCTGTATGGACATGTTCTTTCATGTTTAAGTATGAAATATTAATCATTGTCAGTTGAATTTTCATTCACATCTTTGAGACTTATATACCCTTATTATTGATAATTATGTGTTTGTTTTAATCAGTAGATTCTGTATCTTGGGGACCACTCCCTTTAGATCATAATATCAGAAAATTTGCAAAAGCTGGGGAAAGATTTTCATATACAAAAGTAGGTTATAGATGGCAAAAATTCTCAGATATGCTTTAGTGCTTTTATATATTTCTAAGTACTGTCCTCGTAATTGTCAGTTATTCTTGTTGAATTTTCATGGATCTGCTGCAAATGTATTAAACACTGCCTTATTAGGCACGTGTCTTCCAAATGCAACAATCACTTACATTTATATTGAGTATAAGTCATGAATAGACATGTCACTCTTCATGGGTCATGTCTATTCGTTAATCAGATAATTAATATAATAATATATTTAATCATATATATAATAATATAGTAATTTCTCTCATATATTTATATCTCAATTATATCTCATATAATTATATATATGTTTATCCGACAGAAGCTATCAAACATTAACACTCCCTCTTAGCTAGGGAGGATAAACACATGTATTACCTCAAAGTAATATCAAGTTAGCAAGATTAAGGATATCTTTGATTAGAAGATATCCATCATTTTGATATCACATTTGATATCAAGAGTATTGGTCTCCCAGAATATCAACATATGATATTCACCAAATACTCAAAAGTTTTTGATATCACATTTGATATCAAGAGTATTGGTCTCCTAGAATATCAACGATATTCACCAAGTACTCAAAATAAGGTTTGATATCACATCTGATATCAAGAGTATTGGCCTCCCAGAATATCAATGATATTAACCAAATACTCGAAATAAGGTTTGATATCACATCTGATATCAAGAGTATTGGTCTCCCAGAATATCAATGATATTCACCAAATACTCAAAATAAGGTTTGATATCACATTTGATATCAAGAGTATTGGCCTCCCAAAATACCAATGATATTCACCAAATACTCTTTGAGTAATGGCCATTCAAAATGTTGAGATGCAAGACGTTCACCATATACTCAATTTGTTTGATCTCATAATACAAGTAATTGTAAGATCATCACCTTACAGTAACTTTTGCAAGTACAAGTGATATCATTCGGAAGTCGTCACCTCCTCATGATGTACATAGGGGGTAGGCCCATTAAAATCACATAGTCATGAGGTGTATTCATGAATCGCAGTCCTCTTGACTGCTACAATTTATTGATCACTGGAGAATCCATTTCAGATGGTTTACACCCAAGATCATTGAAGGTTGACTGAATCTCATCCCCTGTCTACTCCTTGTCTTTCAAGGTTACTTGAAAAGTCAGTCTCCCTCTGAATCTCAATCTCCCTCTTTAACCTGCACGAACATTCTCAGAGGAAAAGATCAAGGCAAATAATTTTTAATAGTACATATAGAACCAAAAATAATGAGTAGACAAATGAAAAACTTAAGGATAATAAATACTTTTTTGCGTATCCTTAATACTTTAGTAATGTCCCCTCTTATTGTACTCCTTGAATGCACTTCTAAATACCAATATCTCCTTTTTAGATTTTGCTTGTTAGGATACTTACAATGTTTCTCTTAAATATTTTCTAACAGTATTTGACAACTTATTGTGTGAGAATACCATACAGTGCACTGTAACTTTGCAAATGGGAACCTTGGGCATTTAAGAGGAAATTATTGTTGTTGACATATTCCAAGCCAAATCCAAAATTCAACTATTGCTCTAAACTATATACTCTTGATAATATATTTAAAACAATTTAGTAACCAATAAATGGTTATCAACTTCGGTACTATTTTAATCTCTGTCAACCCCCACACAGACCATGCAAATACTGAAAATTGCAGGCCTATAATGACTTTCGATATCTTCAGCATGAGTCTTAGCGAAAACTTTTGAAATATTAGATCCCCTTGTGCATTCTAGTTTGATAGCTCCTCAATAGTATTCACTTAATGTCATTGTTATGATAAAATATTATGTCTTAATTTTACTGGAATGATCCATATCCCACCAAGAATGATTTCCAAACATCCCAAGAAAATGATTGATGCCCATATGTGATATCGGGTGCCTCACATAATGTCACTAGTCTGTATACTGCCGCTATTGGTCATAACCAATACCACTCATGACTCATTTTAACGTGATACTTCTTAATCAGATAATAATTCACAATACACGAATGACATAGTTGTGCATTGCCATAGGGTGTCTCTTAGATCAAATGGAATAAGTAAATCAGTCAGTGCAAGTTTCAAGTATCTCTCTACAATGTTCATAATCTGTCAGTCCTCTTCTAGATTAATAGTTCTCACGAAGTCTCTATATTTCGTTTCATCATTTCCTGTTTGTTTTATATCATCTGCTATGTGTTCGTTGCGGATATATATTATCATTCCCTATTCGATTGGATTAGCAACCAGGGCATGTTTTGAATCTAAATTCTTCTCATAAAGCACTTGAATGATCTCCATACATACACTTATGTAAAACACTGCCAAGGGTAATTTACCATCTTTAAGTGATGATTTCTGAATTGTGAATAGTTCTCTACGCAGGCTTAGTATTTCAAAGTTGGACCTAGAAATACATAACCACATTGTCCACAGTATTAGCTTGGTCAACATTAAAATAGGCTCACAGTGATATTACTCCTAAGAAATATTTTCCAAATTTCTACGTCATAGATCTCGTTGCATCAATATGTGGGCTTTCCCAACGATATTAAACATGGGAAGATCTGCATTTTCATGTCGGTTTATTCAAAATATTTCTAATCAATTTTATTTCTGAATCCTCCTATGAACTTGGCTCTGATACCATGTTAAATTTTCATGGATCTGCTGCAAATGTATTAAGCACTGCCTTATTAGGCATGTGTCTTCCAAATGCAACAATCCCTTACATTTATATTGAGTATAAGCCATGAATAGACATGTCCCTTTATGGGACATATCTATTCGTTAATCAGATAATTAATACAATAATATATTTAGTCACACACACACACACACATATTTCTCTCATATAGTTATATCTTAATTATATCTCATATAATTATATATATTTTTATCTGACAGAAGTTATCAAACATTAACAATTCTATTATTAACATTGGCAGCCTGGAGATACCCAGTATTGACTCATCAGAACTGTCTGGAACGAAATCTAAGCTTGCATGATATCTGCATCTACTAGACCTGGGGCATTTTTTAATGAATTTCAGTCCTCAAGCTACCTAAGTCTTATTACTATTAGTGTTAAGATCATGTTTCTTTACAATATACACAAGTAAATCATTTTGGGACTTAAAAACCACTTCCAAATGGCAGTTGACATCCACTAGTTGCCATCAACAATTTGTGTTGCCGCCTGGGAAATAGGTCAAAGGCTAACATTAATATTCTCACCAGCAATTGTTGGATTTGTAAAATAGAAAAATTTGGGTGTTGTTATTTGACGGCATTACAAGAGTTGTGTGATGTTTAAATGCTTGTTTGGCTGATCATTGTAACTATGAACAATATATAATCTGGAATATGATACTTCACTGCCTCTCAGACTGGCATTTTTGGTGATTCCAAGTGCTGTTTGTAGTTAAACCCTTGTGGCCTATCTTTTGGCTGATATGGCTCATATTGTGTAACCAGCACTCTTCATTGACTATATATATAAGCCTATGCTAAGCAGTTCTGTCATATAGATATTTTCCTTTAAAATATAGCAATCAATTTTTTTGAAATGCTAACTCTGTCATCTTTTTAAAGGAAGAAAAAGAGTGTTCAATTTTTTTCAAGAAAACCAAATCATAGGCTAAAGCTTACTTGCAGAAAATAACATCAGAGCAGAAATCCACTTGCCTTTTTTGTCACCTGAAAGGATTTGATTAACTCTGTAGCTAATTCTTTTCCTTTATCTTATCTCTTTAGCTTGAAGATGTACATAGAAAATTGTGGACTTCATATTAATCAAGCATGGCATTTTCATTCACTTATATAACTGATTAGGCACAACCAATGTCTGTGTGTGAGCTTGGACATGCTTCACAAGACAATACTTGTAGTATCTAGATTCTAACTAATAAAGTCAGAGACAAATAATATGTTTTAATTGATGGTAAGATGCCCTATACATAGGATCATACAAAAACTTGAGCTATCAAATAATTAATTTGCAGTAACGAAACCTGTCCTGCATTAATTTTACCAAGTGAATTTCAAATTGAGTAATATGTTTGCAGTTTGAACTAATAGAACTTGACAATGGAAAATCTCTCTTATGACTGCCTAGAGGTGATTTTTCCTTTGTATCTTTAAGCTGTTTAATTGAATAGGAAATGGTACACTTGTACTGATTTTTTGCGACACAAGGATATGTATCCTCCCAGTGGATGTATTAAATAGATTTCTTAACGAGTAGCATTAGAATGGGTTTGGCAGTTCTTAAGCCACAATGCTCCTGAGTCAATCTGTTTGGTTTGGGCATTATCAGATTGATGCCAAGACACCTGTGTCTGTCAACTGGGCACATTTTTTATTCGGCTGCTCAATCATGTGGTTAAAGTTCAAACTTGTTGTTTCTCTTCTTCTTTCTTGGCCATATTAATGAAAACCAGCCTTAGCTTGAACTAATATATTGTTTACATTTAGCTAACTCAACATCTCTCCTTGCTAGGGTTGGGTATGTTGTTTTGACAAGTGTAGATCGAGATGACATCCCAGATGGTGGCAGCAGCCATTTTGCTCGTACTGTGAGCACTCTGAAGTTAAGCTTACAGCACCTGATTTATTGTATTTGTCTATATTAGAAAATCTATGTTAATACATTTTTCTATGTTTTTATGAACTTCTCAACTCAACTTATTTTCAGCACTTTTTACTGACTTCCTTTTTGAATTATTATAATGTTAGGCTGAATATCCTTTTCTTGTTGCAGGAACTTAAACCAGAGATTCTTATTGAGTGTTTGACATCTGATTTCAGAGGTGATCTAGATGCAGTAGCAATGGTTGTTAAGTCCGGGCTAGATGTATTTGCCCACAATGTTGAAACAGTAAAACGGCTTCAACGGATAGTAAGAGATCCAAGGGCAGGGTAAAAAACCCATCTATCTTGCTTTCTTGATAATGTAGTAAGCTCCAGAAAATTGTTTTTTGGGTTTGGTGGAATCTTGTCCTTTGATTAATGAGAATATGAGTTGCATTTTTTACGTCTTGATTTTGTAAGAGGTTTAGGTTGGTATATTACAAAATCATTAGATTATAAATTTATATGTTAGGTACTTGTTTTAAAGGATATTAAATGCCAATCAATATGCCTATTTATAGTAAGCATGAGTGTTAACATCTTAAGGATATTAATAAGTAGAATTAATCAAATAGATCCAATCTTATTGTAATCAAAATTTTAGTTAATGGTAAGTACACCACGTGACTTCATTTTTTTCAGTTGAATGTTGCCAGTGTAAAAAAGGATAGGATATTTAGGATTTGGATTATATGGTCTTCTTCTAAGAACTTTTTACAGGAATAGCCCTTGAAATAGTAAAAAAACTGCATGGTAGCCAATAACATAAGAGGTTTTTGCTAACCCATGGTAAAATTTACAAATTCCATCTTTATTTGTCTAATTGTATTTTTGGGTAATGGATGCTGAGGTTCTTTTGTAAGTGGTTGCATGTTCATGTAATTGTTCTTTTCGGGGTTTGTCTGCTTTAATTGGATATAACCTTGAGCCCCAATTAGCGTTTGTCTATATAATTTTAATTACTTGTATGCTATTTCTGTTGAATAGATCGAATAACTAAGAGGAGAGGGGGGGGCAGGTGAATCGGTTATTCCCACACACTTATTCAAAACTTTTTAACTGTCAGTAAATCCTTAACAACCATCAACCAATACTTAAGATCTATCAGTTAAAGAACAATAAACCACTATAACAAAGATAAGCATGAAAACAAAGAATCACCGATACAATCAACATGAAGATTTACGTGTAAAACCCAATTTGGGAGATACATGGAGAAGCTAATTCTCATGAAATGAAAACACTTGTTAGGGTGACACTAATTAAGGTGATTTTACAATAAGGTCTAACTGCCAGGAACACTCACTAGAGCAGGTGCATATGTTCCAACAAAGTCAATTCCTTCAATCTTAGAGTAACCCTTGCATACTAATTTAGGTTTGTTTGTTACAATCTTTCCATTCTCATCCAACTTGTTTCTGAAGATCCATTTTGTACCAATCACATTTTTCCCTATCGGTTTGGGAACAAGCTCCTAGGTCTGATTCTGTTCTCAATCTGATTCAGTTCTTCTTTCATTATCTAAATCCAACTCTGATCATTACAAGCTTCTGTCATGGTTTTATATTCAACTTCGATAATAGACAAAATAAAGCTTGTTTTGTGCCACTTTACTCTTGGTAACAATTCCTATGTTCTTATCACTGATAATTTGATTTTCAGAATGATGTCTTTGTACATACCTTGGAGTCTTCTTGTTAGATGTAGGTGTTGGTTTTGATTCTTCTTCTTCTACCTTCTTATCTTCTTCCTTTTCTTTTGTATTTGCCTCATAATTAACAATCTTTTTTGGTGTTTTTTGAAAGTTTTCATTAATCCTCACATTCGCACTTTCAACAATTTCCTTGCTTTGAAATTGTTACTTCTTTGTTGTGATTGCGCTTCTACAAAATTTAGGGTTTGTTAAAGCATTCTAGGGCTTGTTTGTCCTTATTTGCCCTAAACCTTGAACCCTAAACCCTTGCACAACTCTATTTTCTAGTTCTGAGTTGATTTGCTCCGCTAGTTGCTTCCATCTCAAGTTGTGTTTTTGATTAAGATAAAACATGTTTTAATGGGGCCCTGAAACCCATTACAATGAGATTTTGAGAGGGATCTGGAACCCAACATAGATGAAATTCTGCATAAAAATATTCAACAATAGTCTAGCAGAAAAAAGTTCGCCAAGGGCTAGTAGAAAAAAGTCCGCCAAGGGCTAGCAGAAAAAAGTCCGCCAAGGGCCAACAGAGAGACAACAGCTAAATGATAGAAAAAATGGAGCAGCGGCTGCAAAAAACCCAAGATCTACCAGATCATGTGGAAAAAGGAGGGACTACCCCCCAATCCCAAACCATAGCAAGAATCTTCAGGCACAACATGATCAGCCACTTGAAAGTACATGTTCTTGACCCGGTCGAATCTAAAATGGACCACATCATGATCAACTTCGTGAAAGTTCATGCCCATTAAACAACTGACACTGAAGGAGAGGGATAGCCTCTCCATACCAATCCTGGGATTTAACTTGGCTCCTAAAGACCAGAAGAAAGAAAGGATGATAGTCTCATCCCTAATGGAGGCCAGAGAAACCCCCTCAACAAAATCTAGCATCATCAGATAACCATACAAATGAAGCTCGATTGGATAAAAGTTATTTGGGAAAAAACCCCAAACATACCAAGAAACAATGTCATTGAAAATCGAGGAGACATAAACCAACCTCTCACCGGAGCTCCCTTGCACAAAGGGTTCAACCTCAATAGGGAAGATAGAGAGGAAGAACATCCCCATAAAAGATCTCTTTTGAAACCACCCCACCTTTCAAGCAATAATACAAGGAGATGTCGTATCCAGTCCATCAACATCTTCATCCACACGACATATCACCACCTCGATAGATGATATCTCCACCTCCATAGGATTAGGGTGCCAAAGAGACAAAAACATGAAATAACCATCAAACCAAAAAGTCCCTAGAGGCATCATCAAGGCCTAAGGAGAGACTTTGCCTCAAAAGTGATACCTAGGAGTGGAAACAAAATAGAGCACAGAGACCACCACAAGATCGAAAAATGAAATCTAATGGGAGGAGAAACACCCCCCCCCAAAAAAAAGAAAAAGAAATCCCTTAACCAAAAATAAGGATCCAAGGAGGGCCATTGAAAACTTATAGCATCCACTTGGCATCCAAAGGGAAAATTAAAAAAAAGAGCCCAAATGTGAAGCAGAGCAAGAGGCACCTGCAATCTCACCAGAGTTTCGTCAAAGCTCAAAGAATAGGTAGAATGGGATGACCCATGACTATCCGCCACAGAAACTCCACAGAGCCCCCTTATTTGAACAACCCAGCGACAAAACACCCCTGGAAACTACAGGAATTAGTGTAGCTAGAGTAACTCAAACCCAAAAGCAGAGATGGTCCCGATAGGGAAGACTTTCCATAGAGACAAGGGCTCACCCATGATGCCAAAGCAGAAGAAATCCCTATAAGACAACCCAAAACCGCCTATGTTCTCCTTCACATTCCACATTAGGCGTTCAATGCAACCAAAACAACTAGTCTTGCAGTTAAAAACCGCTAACAACTTGCAGCCATGCATAGTAGACCAAGTGGGCACGGGCACATCCCCTCCTCCACCAAGCTCATCGTCCTCAGACTCTCCTCCGCCATCGTTGGAATAACAATCATCCCACAAGAAACCCTTACAACTCCTAGTCTCTCCACCTTAAGTTGTGTTGTCAAGGCTTGTTTTGTTAATTTTTATAACCAAAATGAATACAAGTAGCAAAACAAAAAATAATGAACAATAAGACATCACAAATACCTTGGGAAAACCCTCCAACTTGAGGGAGAAAAACTCAATCACAAATATATCACTTATATATAATGAAAGAGCAAAATAAATTTTTTATAGTTTAGCCAAACACTAGGCTGAACCAAAACAATAGTAATAACACCGCTCTAGGTGTGAATATATAGACAACAATGAATTCTCCTTAGTATTGCTTCTCCTTGAATCAAAATTGTTCACCTGTGTTTTCATGTGAATGTTTTCTTGAAGAATATTAAACTTGTCTTGAATACAAGTAGCAAAACAAAAAATAATGAACAATAAGACATCACAAATACCTTGGGAAAACCCTCCAACTTGAGGGAGAAAAACTCAATCACAAATATATCACTTATATATAATGAAAGAGCAAAATACCGATTTATAGTTTAGCCAAACACTAGGCTGAACTAAAACAATAGTAATAACACCGCTCTAGGTGTGAATATATAGACAACAATGAATTCTCCTTAGTATTGCTTCTCCTTGAATCAAAATTGTTCACCTGTGTTTTCATGTGGATGTTTTCTTGAAGAATATTAAACTTGTCTTGACCCTTCACTGTGGGTTGACCTCTTACATGCAAAGATGACATTACAAAGTGAGGCAAATCTATGTTGATTTGGCTTCAATAAGATATAATTGGAAATGAAGCGTCACTTTACTTGAATTGACCCAGTAATTTATATATTTATTTCAAATACAGGAGAGAAAGATAACTCCTATTGATAAAACATCAACACTTCCTCTTAGCTAGGGAAGTATCGATTCTTTTCAAAATATTCATGTCATGGAGTCTCTCGACACAATGGCTACATCCAGTGGAAAAGAGTTCATCACATAAACTCTCAACATGATAACACGATGGAGTCACTCAACATGATGTCAAGTGTGGCTACTCTCCTTTGTGGATTAGAGTTTATCACAAAATCTCTCATTGTGATAATGTCATGGAGTCACTCGACATGACGTCCACTATGGCTACTCCCATGTGTGGAAAGAAGCATATGCACTAAGGCTCATCACGGAGTCGCTCAACGTGATATCACCATGGAGTCTCTCAACATGACATCCACCATGGTTATTCCCATGGGTGGAAAGAGCAACATCTCTCAAAGGGCTTTCACCTCATTTTTCTCCGTCTCAAAGAAATATGCATGTTAGCCAATAGCAAGGATCATTGATGCTGAGACTCCCTCTCAACAAGGGCTACATTCTCCACAACTCCAAGCTTTGGAGTGGAAGATCCTTGATGTATCTCCTTTATATTAGCAGTATAGCCAAAGAAGACCAAACTAAGCTAGGCTAGTGACCATGAATTCTCGCAGGCAGCTCATCATGCAAACCAACCTCAACTATGCTAAAGAATGAGTGTAGTCTCAATGGCAAACATCGAGTGCTCCATATCAGCCTTATCAACTAGATGATGCACAAGGAATCTCAATCACTCCACGAGTGATGAAAATAGTTGTTTGTTAGAATTGGGATCTGGTCAACAAATTCACACATTTATGTCCAATGATTACCTCATGAGAGAGATAGATGAAAATCTGCTTCAGTCACCCAAAGCAAAAGGTCTACAAACTATGGGCTGATCAAATACAAAATGAACCTGCAATGTATTCTGCTTCAGGATAAACAATGTCCACAAAACAGATAAAGGTCGACGTAGAGATCTCCACTAGGAAAATTCAGCCAATAAGAAGTAATAATCTGCCTAGCAATTGAGACAGCCAAATCCACAGGCCTAAAGTGGGAGAGACACAACTTTTGGCCTTCTACAAGATTGAACTGACATTTGAGAAGGCCAAGGGCTTGATTAATGGAGATTTTAATAATATTTGTTGAGAGCACACTAACCCCGATGTAAACTCATGTAGGTTAGATACAATGAATGATGCTCGATCCTCCACACATGCAAATTTTGCCAAACTCCACTAGGACCTCTACAGACTCTCAAGGATAAGAACCAATCTTTTGGCTGCCTTTTCAAGCCAAACTCCTTCATGGTTTTGATTCAACTTTGGAAAACCAACTACAATTTTCTCCATTGAAAGCAAAGTTCTGAAATTTAAGTGAACAAACCTTTTACGCCACAGCTCATAGGAACTTGAAGAGTCATGAGCTAATGCTTGTATAGGACGAGCTGAAAGCTTGTAGAGCCTGTCATGACAAACTCCAATCTCCCAAGCCAATTTAATGTTAGAGTTCTTCCACACAAGAACATTTCCATCAACAAAAGAAACATGATAACCTTTGCCTTCTAATGGTGATATATAAATCAGATTCCTCTTAATGTCGGGAACAAAGAGAACATCACTCAAGTATGAAGAAATTCTATGATCCAATTGGAAGAAAGTAGAACCGACACCCTTAACAGAATAACTTGCACCATCACCAATAATAGCTTGAAGATGATAGTCCCTTTCTTTCAAGTTGAAAAAGGTGCTCACAATAACAAGTAAAATGACGAGATACTTTACTAGCAATTAACCATGTATCACTATTGGTAGGGACATCACTAGAGAGTGCTGAAATAAATAAAAATCCTTAAAAGTTTTTCTTGACTCTCTTTGACGAGAAGACTTCCCAACATTTGCAGCAGCTGCTTGAGGCTTTTCTCTTGAGTACAATCTTTGGCAAAGTGTCCAAATTTGTTGCATTTGAAGCATTGGATCTTAGAAAAGTTCTTTTTCTTGGAATTAGGGGCTGACTGAAAATTCTTCTATTTGAATCCTTTGAAATTACGTTTCTTTAATTTTCATTTTGAGGTGTGGGTAGCAAGTACTTGATCGTCTCCATGATGAATTTTACACCCATTGCCTCTAGCTTCAAGCTTGCATTCTTCTTCAATGCAATCAACTCTTAGTCTATCAAATTTTGGAAGATCGTCTCTCACTCGCACCTTGAATGAATGATTCTGAAAAATGGGGAAGTCCATTCATGGCAAGCATAACCAAATCTTTATCTGCAAATGATTTTCCAGTTGCACTAAGTTAATCTTTTAATTCATTAATTTTCATGAAATATGAAACTACTGATTCCCCCTCTAGCTATATTAACATGCAAAAGTTGACATCTTAGGGCCAGAGCTTTGTTGGTGTTGTTGAATTCGTATAGGTCCTTCTAAGTCTGAAACATCCCTTTGTTTGAACTCAACTTAGAAATAACAGGAACTAAACGATCCTTAACTGACTCAGTCAGTATCTTCTTTGCCATGACCTTATTCTTTTTCCATTGAGCTTTTTTAGTTTCTTTAGAAGCCTTTATATGGTCAAGAAGATTGCTATGTTCAAGAGCAATTAGAACTTTGAACTTCCATGAAGGGAAGCTAGAAGAACCGTGTAAACTGTCTTCAACCTTTAGACCATTCACCATTGTCAATAACTGAAAACAAACAACTAAAAGTAGAGCAAATAGTACAACTTAATACTTCTAGTTTTGGATCTTTTCCTTAGATCCGCTCTGATACTGTGTTAATTCTAGAACTAGAAGTGTATAAATGCACAAATAAAAAACATTGAAACTTAGGAAACAAAAGACAATGAGATTTTTTATCTTGAGAAAAACCCTCCTCACTGAGGGTGTTACATCCCAATTTTTGACTCAATTTAAAATGTTCATATAGCCGTTGAGGTTCACATGAAGTCAGTGGACAATTAAATTTGTTATAATCTTGCGAAATGGTAAGATGGTTAGTCGTTATAATTTCATATGAAGATAACTTGCTAGTAGATTATTTATTATGAATTCATGTAATTGAAAAGGTGGTTAGCCGTTATGATTAATAACTTGTTATGGTAATATGATTTAACTGTGGAGAATTTCCTTGTAGGGAGCACGTCAAAGGGGTGGAAGCACTGTTATAAAAGAATAGGGCATAGGAGCATCACCATCACTAGGCAAATGGGTATGAATCAAGAATCACCATGGTCGAGGACCTAGCGACTGCATAATAGGATACATACATTAGACACACATGAGCTATTAAGTAAACATTTAAAATATTAATCATTTTAACTTAATTAATGTGTACCTCAAATGGCTTTTGGTTGACTTTTCCACCACATCATTATAATACATAATTATGTACGTACACAGATATAAATTAAAGGTGACATCATAGTATTATTTTTATATAAGATTTTATCTATTTAATACGCACATTTAAATGCATGTACAAGAAGATAAAATAAATCTTCCAAGATGAAACATGTATTCAGGTGTACATATTTAAAAGGTACGACCTTCGATAAACATTTACTATGTATCATCTTAATAAAATATATTTACGTGCAAGTAAATAAATTTGATTATAATATTCTTTGATTCATATCCTTCAAATTCTTTTATTTAATTATTCAATTTTTTAGTTGAAACTGAAATGCACACTTGGCATATTATATTGGCGTCCAAAAAGGCAAAACATTTTCTTTAAGAGTTATAGCTTCTTGGAAGCTTGGGAGAAATCAAATGCCTCTATATATTTGGGAGTTGTGAGAAACCAAGGATAGGAATTGATATTCTCTCCCCATTCTATTTCCAACTTATCTCTACAGTATTTGTCACGTCCGTACCTTCTTTTTTCTACCTCTGCTGAAAGTCGTGATTATTAATCACTTGGAGCTGTGCGTTTGGAATTTCTCCAGTGGAAGAATTGGATTGTTAGTGCTCAGCCAAGGCTCTTCCTTCTTTCAACAACCAGGTTATGTGGCCAACTTTCCATAATTCGATTGATATGTATATATATTTTCCTTATCAATTTATATTTGGAAGCCGAGAGAGGTCGGATATGTATTTTGCCTCCACATGATTTTACTCCTACATTTTCTTTCCATAGTTTTACTCCTTGTTTTTAGACCCTTGTTGAAGGCGGAAATCAGTCTCGTTCTGATATTGCATACGGATTGCTTTTGTGAGGAAGTCGGCTATTAAACATCAAGCCAAGGCTCACGTTTCTATATTACGTTAGACCAAGTTAATTGGTCACTTCTTTTCTGAGTGATACATCTTCATTCTTTTATTTCTGCATTATAAATTATAGCAGAAGGAAGTACGTCTATGAGAAGTCTGCACTGTAATATCAAAGAGACTAATTTTTCCTTATTGAGTAAAGACAAATTGTCATGTTGAGTTCAAACATCGTTCTTTTATTGTTGTAAGACGAAATTGAATTGTACTTTTGCAAGTCTTAAGATTGTTTCCTTAAGCCATAAAAGCTGAGATATATTGAATATGTAATTAATCATACATTAGCAAGGGATCAGTAGATTGAGTTGGTCTATTCTGAGATTTAAATACCTAGGACTCACTCGGTTGAATGGCCAAGGAAGAGGTGAAGAGGTGATAAAAGAATCTGCATTAGCATGAAAACAAAATCAGATGTGACAACAATTATTTATTATCTTAAAATGAATCATTTGATAGCTCATGCATGTCCAAATTCATTCTCTGTTGTCAAGTCAAGTGGTGTGATTAACTACTGGGATGCTCAGTGGTTGACTTGGTGTTCCATGTCTATTCGGGGTAAGGAGGGCCTTTTTAGTTAGAGAAAGTATGGGGATAAGTTTGAGGTCCGTGGTTGAGAGGTTAAGCCTCTGACAATGTTTCCCCTTTTCACAAGATGTCAGGATGTGCATTAGATAAAGATAAGTTGAGTATTCAAACTTTTATTGGTAACAAGTATTTTTACTTTTATGATATTTATACAAGTAGAAAATATGATGGATTAATTTATATTGTTGAATTCAGTTATTTCCTTTAATGAAAGCGGCTTTTTTCGTCAATGTATTGGTAACCATTTAGATCGGTTGACCTTCCAACTGAATATGTAATATATCTATAGGATTGATGTTTCAGTCTTTCATTTATAAGAATAATGATTATGAGCGTATCTTTTAATCTTATGTTATGGCCACAGTTAGCAATAGGAAGAAAAGGAATGGAACAGAGGTATCTGACGCCCCAAATGATACAGTGATAACTGATGTCCTAAATGATATAGTGGTATCTAATGACTGTTGTCAGATTTTCACACCACCCCAAAATTTTTGGAGACCCCCCTTTTTTGGGCAAGCCTTGGCAATTTTCGCTTATTTTTGGATTTTTTTGTCACCTTAGCGAGTTTTTCGAAGTTGTCCAAAAGTTTTCAATTTGAAAATTTTACACTTTGGATGCCTTCAGGCCAGGAGCGATGTGGTTGGATTTATTTTTTCACCCGGTGCAAAACTTGATTTTCCGGAGCATGTAATTTTATCCTTAGGCCAGACAAATTTCAAAAAACAACATTTTTCGATGGTTAGAACAGTATTCGGCAGGATAAATTTGCAAAATTTTGGACTTAGACGGATTTTGGAAATTTGATCTAATTGTATAGACTTTGAATATTTCCAAAATGAAATATTTTTTAGATTTCATTGTTTTGGAAAATCTTGAATTTTTCAGTGAAAAAGGAAATTTTTGATAGTGAAATTAAAATTGGAAAATCGATTTTGAATGCTAGAAAAATGATTTTATTTTGGTTTAAAAGTTAAAATTGCTTTGCAAAATTGAAAGTGGATTAAATTGCAAAATTTCGTTAAATTGGTTGAAATATTGCTTAGGAGATTTTTAAATTTTGAAAAAAATTTGGTAAATTAAAATTGAAAATCGATATTAGCTTTGCTAAATCCAATTTTAATGATATTTTAATTGCCAAATCGTTGTTAAATGAAATTTTTTGTATCTCCTAGGCTTTCTTTGTTTTATTTTTGCAATTTTTGATCACAACTGACAATTAAATGGGCTAATTTCACTTTGAGCTAAGTAATTTTAGCATGACATTTAAATCTGGGCCATTAATAAAAATGCTAATTTAATTTTGTTTTCCTCTAGGGCAAGTCGACCAACTTGGAGAGATGGGAAAATTTGGTATAAGAGGGGCTTCTCCCTCTCTCATTCTCTCATTCTACCATCCTCCTCATGTGTTGGGCGATTTTTCTTGAAGAGACAATTTCCAGCCTAGGCGATTTTCTTCTTGAAGCAGATTTCTCCTCCTTGGCGACATTTTCTCGTCTTCTATCATGGGTGAATTCCTGCCCTAGGTGATTTGGGAGCAGATCTGAAATTTTTCTCTTGCTTGGACGATTTTGTGGGGTCTAATTTTCTTCCAAAGGTTGCGAATTTCTGCCCTAGATTTGGGCAAATTTATTTGGCAAAGGAAATACATGATCCAAGGTCTGATATTTTTGAAAATGTGGGCAATTTGAAGGAGGTCAAAATTCTGATTTTTGCTAGGGCATCATTATTTGCAAGGAGGCTTGAAATTTTCGAGATCTGATCCGAATTCAAAGAGGGCCTTGATTATTGGTAAAGACAAAATTAAGGTAAATTCTATTCATTTTAGAGGTGAAGATTGGTTTAAAGGCGGATTCTATTTCTTGTTCTTGCTTGGTTTGTTTCCCTTATATTCTTCTTGCATTCATCATCCACTACATCATTCCATTGATAGGTTGAAGTTTGGAGAGATAAGTGTAGATTTCATGATAGGACACTTGGTGAAGCAGAAATAAGCTAGACTACTACCCTAGGTTGAAGTTGGGAGATATAAGTGTAGTCCATCTTAAGGAAACGAAGAGGCATAAATAAGTGGTAGCCCCACCCTTAGGTTGAAGGTTGGAGATTGATAAGTGTAGAGATAGGACTTTGGTGAGGCAAAAATAAGTTAGATTCCATCGATAGAAATAAGGTTGGAGATCGATAAGTGTAGTTCATATCATTTAGAATGAAGGGGCAGAAATAAGTGTTTAGGATGGTAGATGTTAGTGCAAGCAAGAGCCCAAAGGGAACAAACACCAAAAAAGACAAGGAAGACATGATACCTAAAACTGCCTTCTTCTCGAAAGTGAGGTGAATAAGGGACACCAATATCAGTACAGTGAATATGATATAGTTAAAAGACATATTGAAGGAAGGGCAATCCCCCATGGCAAAGAAAATCTACAAAGGCAAAATTGTACATGCGACGACCTTCCCTCCTACCTTGCCTTGTCCAGAATTGGTAATGGAGTGTGCATCTCGGTTTGTTATTGTAACCAAGTCCATTTTCGATGAAGGGAAGAGAGTGTTGGTCAACATCGGCGGACAAGTGGTCGAAGAAGCATTTAATATTCCCCAGTATAAAAGCATGACAATGGTAATGATGGATCAGGCGGCCAAGTCATTTTAGGATAATCAGGAGGCTTTCTTCATTAACCTAAAGCAAAATTGGTTACACGAAAGCAAGAAGGGAGTCACCAAGTCGTCGAAACTCACTAAGTCAGATTTCAAATCAGAGTACGGCGATCTCATTGTGCTTCTTAGTTGGATCATGGGTTTAGCTCATGATATGCAATTCGAAAACTGGATGTATTATTTTATTGATGGAATTGAAAATGGAAAAGAAGATTTGATTGGGCTAGGATTATAAGCGAGAATTTAGAATTGCAACTTAGGACCGTGTAAAATCAAAAGCAATTCTATATGGAGTCCTACCTTTTTTATTTGATTTAGAGGCGGTGAAAATTGAAAAGTGAATCTCAAGGAAGAGTGAATTTCAACGAAGTGATTTGAAAATATTTGAGGCTAGAGACCAAAGGGATAATTCAAGTGGACAAGAGGAGAACATCAATGAGACAGAACTTAAATCAAGATTGGATGAGTTGGGGAAGGTTTCCATCAAGAAGAAACATTTGGGCACCCTTGCCTCCCTTAATGGCTTTATTAGATACTCGAAAGAATATGAGAAGGATCATGAGAAAACACTGCAAGCAGCGAGCAACATGATGAATTCAATTGAACTCAAGATGAAACATACACTTTGCCCTCCCATGAAGGAAGTCAACGACAAGCTAGCCAAGTTCATTGCTTTGGCTAAAAAGATGAAAGAAAGGGGTATAACTATATTAGAAGATCATTTGATGTAAGCCCAAGTGGCAAATTCTCCTTCTTCTTGGGTAGGATAGGTGTCTAATTCTGATTGGCTACCATTTTGGTGCCTTCTCATTGGTTGCCACCTTTTCTTTTTTTTCATTGGTCCATTGATGAGGTGGCATTTTCTCATTGGCCGATGGGGTGGCAACCCTAATTAGGGTTTCTAGGATCTAATCTGGATAGTTGGTTTTGCCTCTTAATCTCTACTGTTGGTTGTAATTTTGGCCTCTATATAAGGCCATTTACTCTCATTTGTTAAGGGTCGGAGAAAATTGTTGCTAAGATAATACCAAAATTGCCTCTCTTTATCATTGTTGTGACTTGCATGGTGATTAAGAACATTTGGTGTTATTGCATGGTTTCTACTTCCAATAGTTAGAATTAGATTTCCTTTGAAGCTGTTAAAGTAGATTTCATGTCAGAAGTTGCTAAGTAAGAGTAAGAGTAGATGGATAGTTGCATGATAATATTAGTGGATGTTTGATAAGGATTTATAAACTAGGCTACTAGCATCCTAGCGGCTTGTTGGGAAGCCTTGTGTGGTAAACTAGTATTTTCCCTTGAATCATTGCATCTATGGAGGTAGAGTCGTTGGTTAGCTTTCATCAAATTCGATCCCTGTCCATTTGCTAATCTTTCCATTCATAGGAGTAGGAGTAAATAGCAAGTAGTTGAGTAGTCAGATTTCATTCTAAGAAAGTTAGGAAGGTAAAAGTCATTAGAGCATTTTTGCCTCCATCACCACCACCATCAACATCATCTGACACATACAAAATCATCACCATCATCCAAAACCCAAGTCATCCTTGAATGAACAATGTAATGCCGCCTACATGATTTCCAGCAAATCACATCAATATAAATGAGTTAGTATCCATAGGTTTAAAGAACATTGGAGTTTTTCTCATGTCTTCATGAGTATTAACTTTTCAAGAGAGGGAAGTGTTCGACATTCCATGTCAAGTATTCAATCGCTATATGTTATGTAGTGGTGCAAAACTGACATCAACAATGCCCTAAATGATATAGTGGTATCTAACGCCCCAAATGATACAATGATAACTGATGTCCTAAATGATACAGTGGTATCTGATGCCCTAAATGATACAGTGGTATTTGACGCGCTAAATGATCCAATGGTAATGGATGCCCTAATTAACACAGTGGTATGTGATGCCCTAAATGAACTAATGATAATAGATGCCCTAATTGATCTAATGATAATAGATGCCCTAAATGATTCAATGGTAATCGATACCCTAATTGATATAGTGGTATTTGATGGTAATTGTCAATTGATATTAATATAGTGTTATTTGATGGTAATTGTCATTTGATTTTGATATAGTGGTATTTGATGGTAATCATCATTTGGTTTTGATATAGTGGTATTGGATGGTAATCGTCATTTGATTTTGTGTGGTATTTGTGGACTAACCTGAGTGTTTATAGAAGCATCCCTATATTGAATTTGGTTTCCAATTCCATGGTATGTAGATTTTAATTTCCATAGTAAATTCATTGATGGTGTTTCCAATTGTTGGTTATGAAATTTCATTTAACTGATTGTAATCGTTAATCTCATTCACTTGAACGTAACTAATATAACTGTCTTCCTATGAAAATGAAGTAATAATGTATTTCTTTGATATGTTAGTTGTTAGTTAATGCTTGGGAAAAAAGTGGTTGTTACAGAGGGAAACAACCTAGCCCACAAAAATATGAACCCTTTGTTTAGAGTCTCAAACTTATGAAATTGCTACTATTGATTGAAGTCTTCAAGACCAGTCAACCAATCAATAATCCTCTGTAATAAACTAAGTATCTCAAATGAAGTAAGACTGATTACAAAAATAACAGAGTACAATTGCGAATCATACACTACAATAGTACCAGACTAAGAGAGAGATATCAGAAAATGAAATATGCTCAACTCCACTACCCCTGCAAAGACAGATGATGGAAAATCAATCGATCCATAATCCAGGAGATAAGATAAAATTATTAATGTCCAACAAGAGACCACAAGGGTCTATGCGATTGAAAAACGTAGAAAAAGGGCAAATGCCAGCAATAGGAGCACCAATCTGTGTTTGTGGAAAGAACAAAATAGGAAAGCAAAAGAACAAAACCAAGAGAGCCTAAATACTTCTCACAGGTGAGAAATAGTCCAAAATCGAAGGCTTCGTTTCGGGGCAAGGGTGTGCCTCGGACTGTCTTAAGGAGCTGTTAGAACTTAGAAGTAGGTTGGTGTTGCTGCCAAGTGTACCCTCTACTAGGTCTCACAAACCTAGTGTCGCCCAAAGCATGGTCGAGGAACCACTTCGTCTCCCGGGTGACAGACCTAGGAGCGGAGGAGGTGACGAGTTGGTTTGAAATCTGTGTCGATGGTAGCTGAAGCTATAGAGTGCAAGCACAGAGCTGCAGGGCTTCTTGCAGGTAAAGGACAAGACACCACCGATCATTGTATCTGAAGAAAGATGAAAGAGATTTGTACTCTTTTAATAGGCATTGAAACCTCTTGATCTTGTAAAAGATGGGACAACAAAAACCAAAATAGGTCTCCGATTTTGCCTCCCCAAGCAGGTAGAGGTGGAAAATCCTGTCCTCTGTTTGAATATGTAACTGATAAGAATCCCCTCCGAAAGATCCCAAAGAGATGTAAAGAGCATGAGTCCAGCGACGAGTGAGGTACCAAAGGTGCACAATAAGCCCGTCCTAAATATCCATGTAGTGCTCAACGTAGAAAGCCATCTTGGGGCGGAGTCCTCTTGGAGGATTACTCCATGTCGTGATAATATACTTTCTATAAATGTTGGTTTTGACATGCTCATTCAACTCTTGTTGAGAAGGAAGGAGGTGAACAAGGTCATCTAGAGAGAATTGAAAGGGGGGAAGATGGTTAATTAGAACGAGTCTCTATAACAAGGAGAATGTCGGCAAAACCAAAGGGCATTCTGAAAAAAACTTGGCAAGGACCATAAAGAGCCATTGTCATTCCAATAGTTGACATTGTAGAGAACCTCTAGGAGGCTCTGCCATGTCAAACTGCCAAACCGCTGACGGCATAAAGAAAAGGAAAAACAGTAACCTAATGAGTAGGATAAAAAATAATAGTACAATCAACAACACTCAATAATCATGGGGAGTTTCTATACAAAGAAGGCCCATCCATTCAAAAGATGTGACCAACATAAATAACGGTAGATCATAATGAACAGTGGCAAGCATTACACAAACAATGGCTTCAGAAAAATGACTTGATGAAAAATAATAAATCCGCTAGATTCTGAACAAGACGGCCAGCTAATCCATGGTCAAATATGGTGCCATTTCATCACATATGATGCCAAAGAATAAATACTTCATATGCACAAAATTGAGAAACAATTTCGAAGTTCAGGAATAATGTCCATGTTCTGAGCACAGCTGAACCAGATGAATACAGGTAAAAGATATCTATTGCAGCTACTAATCTTCAACACAAAACATAGCTCTCTATCTTTTATATTTAATTTGTCTCAGGATCATGGAAATATGCTCAACTTCTGGCTACTTCAGTAGAAATATTGTATGCTTAAAAATTTGCTTTTGCAGTATGCATTTTTATACATGGTCAATAGAAGGATCTCAATATTCCTTCCTGTATGTACAATTTCTCGCAATTTACCTTTTGTTTATAGTCATGTACATTTTTGAATGTGTATTCTCTGTTCTGTTTTATTACTTTACAGCTGTTTGGAATCACTTTTTCTGACTTGGTCATTGCACAGATATGATCAAAGTTTGCTTGTATTGAAGCATGCCAAGGCTTCAAAGAAAGGAATGGTTACCAAGTCTTCAATAATGCTAGGTCTTGGAGAGTCAGATAAGGAGATAAAAGAAACTATGCACGACTTGCGTGCTGTAGGAGTTGACATCCTTACTTTGGGACAGTATCTGCAGGTACGAACATCAGGCATTTAATTTCTGTTTTGTCTAGAACTATTTTTTTGTTCCTTTAAAAGAGAGACAGAGGCGAGCTCTTCAATAAGCGTCGAACATTTTTGGTGCATTTATCCAATGCAAGTTCTAATATGATCTGCGAGAATAACAATACTTGGAGTTCTAACCTGAGTCTAGCCTTTCTTCTTTGTACACAAAGGGCTCAGATATGTACCTGAATACAAATGACGCGGCCTAACATATAAACCAGAGAAGCAATAATCTGCAAAAGATCGCAATTATACCCTATTAATCGCTAATTCTGGAGCCAGCTGATTTTTTCACTCCAAAATTCCAATTTGTGAAAAAATTGACCCATTTTTCAATGATTTTTTGCATTCAATGCTCACTAAAATGATGTTAAAATCCCTAAAAAATAAAAAAAAGCTAAAAGCAAAAAAGTCATTGCAAAAACCTAGCAAACCCTTGAGATATTTGTGAAATTGCTGAATCAATAAGAAACAGGGCCAGCCTGGACGGAATCAAGGTCAGTGCAGAATCGACATGGAGACAATTTGTTATTTTGCCCCTCAGTTTTCTTTCCAACTTTAGGAAAACTGTAAATTGAGGAGTGAGGAGCAATGATGTTCATCAATTGAATTTGGAAGGGCCTCAAATTATCCTAAATTGTGTGGGGCATGTGAGCCACCGTAGAAGCAACTGATGAATCTGATCTAAATTGTGGCTTTGATATGATATGAGTTCTCCACATGCCCCACCCTATGAATTTTGATGTGTTGAAGTATGTAATTAATATTATACACTAATTTTAAAATCACTATTGTGTTTTGTAGATTAATACCTGGTAGGTCCACCTCCCATTTATATTAATCAATATAAAATCTTACATCAGCAATCTAAGAAAGTTGGGAATCCAGCTAGGATGCAAATTCATCCTAAGCCCCAAAAAGTGGGGCAACTATCTTTACCAGAATGGAAACAAAATCTATTAGTGTCCATAACTGTCCAAAATCCTAGGGGCACAAGACTACCAAGTAATAGCTACAAAATATAGTCTCTACCCTATCTATTACTGTCACTATATTGAAAATAATCTATGTATTTAGAATTAGGACTGTATTCAGAGACCCAAGACAATCATCTGGACAGTGACCAGGATCCTCCTTGCCAGCAGAGTGCCTAAAAGAAGCAGCCTGGTCTGCAGTAGAGGTGATTCTCCCTTTCATGGTCTTCCTCCACTGCTGGGCCTTCTTTGATGATTATCACTTTGGCAGATTTGTCCTCCATGTCACTCTCCAAGCCGTCGCTTCTGATGTAGTTTTTATCCAGCCTTCTCCTTCATTCATAATGAGATCGAAAAGCTTTTTCAGGAAGACAATATTGCGGCCAATAATTGGCTTTCTTCATATTTCTTCGGCTTCAGGGAGAAGATAATTGGGAACCTCCTGATCAATTTTCCATGCGCTGCACCTCAGAGAAATCCTGGGGCATTGGAATGGTCTTTCCCCTGTCAGAACTCTCAATCACCTCATCTATTTCTCCCAAGAGAGCAGTCTTGAAAACTTTCTCACACAACATCCTCACATCAATTCTTGGCTCCCCCATGTCCAGCTTCACAGTGATAAACATCACTGAGACATTGCTGTTGACCTTGCATCTGTGGTACGTCATCACAAACTCATCGCTAAGAATGGCCTTAACAACATGCACCACTGAATCTTGTGGGAAATTGATATTTTTTCACCTCTTCTCAGATACATCACCCATATAAGACATGTCTTTTCTTTGCTAGCAAACGAATTGGGGTATACATTTGGCAAGGGATACAACTTTCTCAACAAGGCTCAATAGTGAGTCACTACCCGCCACAATTGCCGTTTATAGATTGTCGCCAAACTATTATGCATTATTATAGATGGCACTTTGACGGAGGAGCAATTCTCTGTAGTTTATAATCAATATTGTAAAGTAGTTATAAAATTTAAACTAGTAATGACTATTAATATATATTAATAGTTATATAATAAAATTATGGATTAGAAATAATGTAAAATTTACAATGTATATATTTGATTTTAATATAAAATTAATATATCAATTTTTAATTATACATGTGTGCGCCCTTTAATTTATAATTAATATACTTAATTTTATTATTAACATTTGTCTCCACCCAGAATAGTAGTTTCCAGTTGCTTGCGAATCTTTTACTTGAACTAAACAATTGTCTTTTGTTGAATTCTACCTTATATCCATTATGGAACATAAAACATTGCAGTTGTGGAATAGAATTTGATAAGTTGTCGCAAAAGTTGAAACTACCCTTACAAAACTCTTTCCTTCAATCACAAGGAAAGTCTTGGATAACTTAAAAATGGCTTCCAATTTTCCTAACAGTAGCTAAGTCTTTGTCTGATAAATTTTGATCTCAGTTACTGCATAGATATAGCTAGTATTTGTTTGCAGACTACTATTTGGCCACTTCTCTCTTATAAAGTGTGATAATTTTCTATCTCAGTTACTTCATAGACTAAGCTAATATTTGATCTTATGCCACAACTACTGCTTAAAAAGCTGACCGAAATTTTCTACCACTTATGGGTTAAACCCTATTTTATTTGTGCTCTATATCTCTATGCTATTTAAATGCTCTCGAAGTTTTAAAAAAAATAGTTTTCGTCTCTTTCCTGCAACTTTTTATATTTTTTTGAAAATCCAAAATTTACTTATTTTTCCCAATAGTTTGCTGCTATGGTGTAAGTTATGCGATCTTTACTGTAATTGAATACTTACGGGCTTAAATGAAGCTATAACTGCTTTTTGGAACCACTTGTTAAAGGAGGATTCCTTGTGAAAGTTTAACTCATATCCCTGCAAACTTCTGAATATCTCAGATGGTATACATTTTTATGGATGATGAAAAAAAAATTAGTTAGTTATTGTCTAGCTTTTTATATATGCATGAGCATCATTAGAGATGGTCGTCAAGAGTTAATAATCCCCACTGCCACCAAAAAGGTGGAGACAAGCAGTTCTGCTCTAAAGCGTGCCTAGAAAATATTGAAGTTGATTATCTATATAAACTATATGTTTTGGAAACAAAAAGTTTTGGAAAGTATACAGTTGATAAGTAGGAGATATTTTCCACAGCAAGTCAAATTGTGATATTGCTATCAGGATTTAATTGTGTAGCTTTTGAGTCAAACTCATTGATCCATGTTTCATGGGCAGTGATTTACACGAATCCATCTCTCATGAGAATAAATGGAACACTTAGCACTCATTGGATCTAGGTGATGCTCACAGAGGTGAAGCACTTAGGACTTCCCGAGAGGTCACCCATCCCAGTACTACTCCAGCTTGAGTGTGCTTTAACTACGAAGTTTCCTTCATGATTAAACCCACTCTGCTTGCAACCCCATTTGTAAAATCTTCACCAAGTGTTGTGCCTTATGAACCATTCCCCTAAGCTCATCAATTGATAAGTAGGAGATATTTTTTCCATAGCAAGTCAAATTGTGGTACTGCTATCAAGATTTAACTGTGTAGTTTTTGAGTCAAACTCATTGACCCATGTTTCATGAGTAGTGATTTACACGAATCCATCTCCCATGAGAATAAATGGAACACTTAGCACTCATTGGATCTAGGTGAAGGTTTTGCAAATGAGGTTGCAAGCAGAATGGGTTTAATCATGGAGGAAACTCCGTAGTTAAACGCACTCAAGTTGGAGTAGTACTAGGATGTGTGACCTTCTGGGAAGTCCCGGTGCTTCACCTTTGTGAGCATCACCCAGATCCAATGAGTGCTAAGTGTTCCATTTATTCTCTTGAGAGATGAATTCGTGTAAATCACTACTCATGAAACATAGGTCCATGAGTTTGACTCAAAAATTAGACAGTTAAATCCTGATAGCAATATCACAATTTGACTTGCTGTTGAAAATATCTCCTACTTATCAATTGATGATCTAAGGGGCTTTCTAATGAAAAGTTCATAAGGCTCAACACTTGGTGAAGGTTTTGCAAATGGGGTTGCAAGCAGAGTAGATTTAACCATGGAGGAAACTTCATAGTTAGGCACGCTCAAGCTGGAGTGCTACTGGGATGGGTGACTTCCAGGGAAGTCCTGGCGCTTCACCTCTGTGAGCATCACCTAGATCCAGTGAGTGCTAAGTGTTCCATTTATTCTCATAAGAGATGGATCTGTGTGAATCACTACTCATGAAACATGGGTCAATGAGTTTGACTCAAAAACTACACAGTTAAATCTTGATAACAATATCACAAGTATACAGTTGTTCAAAGGAATAGGATTCAAGGCTGGAGCATCAAAAACTACACAGTTAAATCTTGATAACAATATCACAAGTATACAGTTGTTCAAAGGAATAGGATTCAAGGCTGGAGCAAATTCAGCAAATGGAGGTGTTTTTTAAAAACCTACCATTTTCAGCCAAGAATTCTCTTCTTTGAAGTTTCATTTTATTCTATTTTATTTTCTGTTTTGTATTAGGAGCATGTCACAAACTGTCATTCAAGAAATCAGACTGGGAAACATATTTGCCTTATTCCTAAACCATTGAAGAGAAGTGAAAACTTTTTAGTGAAAAACTGTGTCCGTGAAGGATAGATATCACAACCCAGGCCAAATCTTTTTTGATTATTATCATGTTGCCTGTGTGTATGTTTAAAGACTAAAGTACCAGTGGTTATTATGAAGATGATTATCCATCAAATGTCTATCTTTTATCTTTTTTGATAAACTAATTAAGCCATAGAAACAACACAATAGAGACTGTAGTGATTTATTTTCATTTCATTTACAAAATGTAAATATTTTATTGTATATTGACATTTAGATCAGGTCCTATAGTTTTAAGCAAAACCCTGTTATTTTGCAGCCAACGCCTTTGCATTTGACCGTGAAAGAGTTTGTGACTCCTGAAAAATTTGCCTTCTGGAAAGACTACGGCGAGTCGATTGGATTTAGATATGTTGCAAGTGGACCTTTGGTAGAGCTTCTTGCACTGAAGTTCCTTGTATATTTTGTTTTGAACTTGAAATATATTGTCAATCATTAAGCTAGAAACTGGAAAAATTCTTTGATTCCATATGAGTGCCATGTAGGAAAAATCTTTTGCTTGAAATTGCTACAAACTTAGGGGTAGAGTGAAGACATAATTTTCCTTTTTGTTGGAATTCCAGGTTAGATCATCGTACAGGGCTGGAGAGTTTTTTATAGAAAGCATGCTTAGAGTGCAAAAGGCTGCTGAATCTACTTCTTCGTAGATACGTCTATTCATGTTTTGGTAACTGATGCCATGAAACATAGGATGCGGCAGCTTATCTTTATAATTCATTGAGTGATTCCTATTATGACCTTAAGTATTACAACATTATTGCAAGTTGTAATATCGAACTATATTATTCATTTTACATAATATTAATCGCAATTGATGTAATCATGTTTCTATTGGAGAGATTTATCACAGGAGCTTGCAATATGCCGAGTGCGGATATGCTTTTGTAAAACATGATTAGAACTGAACAGAAATGTGAGTGTCGTTCATTTACTAATGCAGGTCCAGATGTTCGCATGCAATTGCCATGTACCCATCTCAGATGCTAAGAAGATTTGATGATGAAAGATGTGTTGTGTTGTCATGCCTTAAAATAGGCAGGTAAAGTAGGATTGACATGTAACATAATCCAAATAAACTTGGAAGTGAGTATGTATGTATCAAGTTGAGAGATTGATAATCTTAACCATCTTGTACTTCAAATTTAGACTTTACAAAATCAGGCCCTGCTACATTTTCTGAATTGCTTTGTTAAAAATCCAAGTAAAACTTCACCAAATTCTAAAGTAGGGTTTTTTCTGTTTTAAAAGAATAAAATAAAAATTCTTTAATAAAAATGATATACTCATTTAATAAATTGCAGCACTTAAAGAATATATCATATTTCTCTTTATATTTGTGATAGATTTGTAAAAGTTAAGGTACAGTAATTATAATTTAACAACACAAATTATCTGTAATTGTAGAGGCAGATGAAGTTTGTTGGGTGTAAACATTTCATTATAAACTAAATACCTAATTTGTGATATTAATTTGTTATGGCTAGATGACACTGGGGTGGGGGGAGTGAATCGGTGTGACCAAAGATCTAATGAATTTCACCATCACTTTTCATAATATGAAACATGTAAAGGAATCACACAAGTAATAGAAAAGTAATTCAAACAGTCACACATGAAACACTTAGATACTATTATTTTTACGTGGAAACTCTTGGTTAGAGGAAAAATCACAGTAAGAAGTAGTATTCATTATTGCTACAATATGTTTTTCTGCTAGGAGCATTTAAATCCATCAGTTAAGAGTGTGAAGCCTTGTTAGAAGCTTTACAATAAGATTTGTTAGGATCTATACTATTAAGCGATTTAAAACTCCTAAGAGTCACCTAGTTATATGATTTCTTGTTTAGATTTGTAAGGATTTTGCGCACCCTATTAGGAGTGACCTTGTTAGAGGTTTTTTCTTATTAATATGCTAAAATCAACTAGTGCTAGTTGATTTGAAAGTTGCACTTATTGCTAGATAGATCCAATTGTTTCTTGTTCACTTCTTTGTTCACTTCCAATGTTAACAAAATGTACTGCAATTATTCTTTTCAAACTTCACACTTCATACCAACTTCTACTATCATGCATTGATTTTCATCACTTTTATATTGTTCTTGAGGCGGTGGAAAAATTCTGAATGTGTTTTAACAAGTTGACCTCAACCATTTCAAATCTTATGAGCAAGAGATAATTCTTCAAATTGTCTGCCTTCATGTTAGTCTCATCACAACTATTCTGTTTTATTGATCAACACCATAAATTGTATTTGATGTTATTGATTTATATCATGTACTCCACCATTTCAGTATTCTTCAATTTGTCTTGTAGATCACATCAGACCTTCATATTATCTATATTTATGGTAGATTTTCCTTTAGATTTCTATGTAAATATCTCTGTAGATGATATTTCTTAAGCCATACATTACGATTTTGCTTCCAAGTTGTCGACACTCAAATTACCATATTTGTCTCTACCTAGTTCCTCCAACACTTACCATTTAACCTATTTGATCAATTTGATTGTTGATGTATCTAATTTGTCACTTGCAAATTATCTCTATGTTACCTGATTCATCCAACACTTAATAATTTTACTTATCTAATCATTTAGTTGCCAATGGCAACAACATAGGAATGATGATCCATCCAAACTAACAACTCTAATCACCTTATTTATCATAACCATGCCATCAATATCCCCATTTGACATTGATGGCAACACTTAGAGAAAATTTCCGAAGTGTCTAAAACAAATTTTTTAGTTACATATATGTCCCTTTACATTACACATCTCTCCTTGTGATTCCTATACACATTCGATCTAATACTCTACTTTGTTTCATCCGCTAATTATATGCAAAACAACAAAATTTTCTCTGCTATTCCCCTCCCCCTTTGACAACAATGACGTAGGTGTGAACAACTTCAAATTTGCAAAATAATATTTTATCAATATAGGCCCATAGACTCTTAAACACTATATCAAAATTTGTCTTTAAACTTGTATATATCAAAATCCCTTGTTTTCAGATTTTCAACTATTACAATATGATTTCTTATATGATATGCTAACTCCTCCAAAGCATTCGTATTACTTATCTCTTGTAGTGCTAAGACAACTTCAACATCTTTAACTCCCTTTTGCAAAATGTCAACTTTGGGAATTACTTGATTTTGAAGGTCTATTAGATCGTTGACTCCCTTCTCTTGTTCACTAACACATGACTTGAGCTTGTGATTTACCTAGTTAATCGACGCTCCAAAACTAGTAATTGCTTATAGGGATCAAAATTTGCAATCAATAATCTAATCTCATGTTGAGCTTCACATCTCTTTCTACATCCTTAACAAAATTTGTGAAATCACTAATGGTGGTTAGTATTTTGCTACCTTCAACTTATTGACTCCAATGGTCAATGCTCCTCTATCTAATACTATTCTTTGAGCTAAAATATGAGAACTTTTCTTTTCATAATCCATTTCCACACTTTGGATTGCAACCTCTTCAAGACTTTTTAGTTCTTCACTTGTTGCAAACACCAACCAAATTGTTCAATAGGTGTTGCATTTTCATCATAGTTTGTGCTATGCGCTAAGTCTAAAAGTATGTTTTTAGCTGACTCAATGATTTGTTCCTCCTTTTTTTTGTATCTCTTGGCTTTGGACTTTATTACTATTGCCATTTTCATAATCTCCTTTGGACTCATTGTGTTCAAATCTATTGGTCCTTTAATGCATGGTAGGTTATCATTATCGTTACTTCATTTAAGAGATGATAAGACTGTTACAGCTTCTTTTGTTTCTAAACTAACTCACTAGTAGCATTTTCTGCCTCTTTGTCTTCTTGTTTTTCCTTCTCCCTTCTTCTTGAATTTCCTCTTCTTGTGCTAGTTGTTCCTACTAATCATCTTTGCCTATTTCATCACAGATAACCTCATCATTTATGTCTTGTGTTTGTTCATCGACAGTGATATGAACAATGTCTTCAACACTGAGTTCTTTCACAACTTAATCAGCTCCAATCATGTTAGGAACTTCGATGATTTGATCATCAACAATGTGAAGAATATAACCATCAATCGCAATATCTACATTCCCTATCTCCCAACGTCCTGTAGTATGAGTGATCTTGGGACAACCCTGCTCATCCTTCTTTGGTTAATCTTGAACAACACGTACCTCTTCTTCCTTTTCTTCTTCATTGAGTTTGAGATTTTTTCTCAAAATCTCTTTAGTCTCAACCTACATCGACTCTGTTTCTCCACATAGTAGTTTAGTCAACCTCTTCTTTGTTTTGAAGTAATGTCTAGTGTGACCAAGAATCTTTTTGATTTCTTTTGGATGCAACTTTACTTTCTTCAACACATATATTTAATCATCTCCTTATATTGCTTTATTGTTGTCTTCTATCTAGTTTCTAGAGTATTATACAATGAAGGTGAGGCTTGTCATTTTATCTCAAGCAAAGCCTTATTAATGCTAAACACGCTTCTTCTATCTTTCTTTGTTCATCAACTTTAAATATATCACAATATCTCTTTGTAGACACCTAAATTTGATCACACAAATATGTAGTCATATTTAGTCACCTCAGGCATTTTAATTAAATATTAAATATTTAATTAATTTATGGTATCTCACAGTTAATTAATTTAATTAAATAACTATAGTCCAATTATCAATCAAATGACAACCAATAGTCTAATTTATTAATCAATCCCCATTGCTCTATTATATTAAGTAAATACACAACTTATTTAATTTAATTCCAAATTCTCCCATCTAATTAATTAATTCAAGTAATTATTTCCTTCAAACCTCAACTAACCTTCAACCCAACAATTAGCCTAAATTCACCTATGCACCAAAAATTACCATTTTAAATTAAATAATTCTTTTTATTTAATTAATTCTCCCATATGATTGTTTATGACAAATCAATTCACTAGCCACATCGCCCCTTTATCTAAGCTACATCACCCTCTTGTCTCAACCACATCATCCCCCTTATTTGAGTCTAATTATCTCCTCTAGATCACTTGCACACTTTAAAACATGAATTAAGTCTTCCTAACTCAAGCCTAAGTCCACTCCATGCCATATCTCCCTCTCCCACCTAAGAATAGTTAAGTCCATCTCACACCTTCTTCAGTTAACTATCCCTCCAAAACTCATATCTCCTCACACTCGTTCTCCTTGCGATACTTGTCATGAGGCTATGGATTTGAGAAGGCATAATCCATGTGCTCATCTTTCCTTGCATCCTAGCCCTCCCTCACAACCTTTCCACTTTGCATATTGGCCATCCATTTCCCTTACCCTTGGCCCATAAATTGAACCCTGTATCATTCATAATTGATCCATCTTTTGAGTAAAAGTTATTATGCTATTTGAGTGCCAAAAGCTACTAAAGCACTATTGCTATACCTAAATTTATATTTGTTTGTGCTTTTGTATACATGTCCTATATTGCCCATTCTATCTTCCGTTAACCACACACATGCTAAAATGAATCATGTGAAGTGCGCTAAACAAAATACTCTGATCATTTACTGTTTTGTTGAATAACACTTAGACAATTTTCTATGTCCAAGAGTCCAAAACTTCACAATATGTTTTCCCTCTTTGTAGTAGGTTTATGTTGTAATAAATGACAACCCCATATCATCCTCATACACCCTCTTAGTCAAATTACCAACAATCTACCTCTTTGGCATTGATGACAACATATGGAAAAATTAGCTAATTTACAAAAAGCCTTCAAAATTGAGACCTTGTGAAAATTTCAAAACTTTCAAAACTATGGATCATCTTCAAAATATATACCATCCTATATTCATATTATACTCCCCCCTTTTTGACTATACTTTATCCTATCTATAACTCCTTACAATAAAGTATACGTAACAGTTTTCTTATCCTTCTCTTTTCCTTTTGACATCAATGGAAAAGGCAAGTCAAAATCTATATACATATCAAAAATTTGTTACATTTTTCTCATTATGCTTGCTGAATGCTCATAAGTACCATGCACTCTCTAAAATTCTCTATCCTTGACTATCTCAAACACATTGATCAATGCACATAAGCCATAAAGTGCAACTTCTACTGCATTAAGATTAGAACATACTAGTTTTCCATAAGATTCTTTGGCCTCTATGCATTCCTTGAGCTTCCTATGTACTTGATTAATTTTCAGCGTTAGATGTTCCATGGATGTGCACAAAAAGTTTCTTAAATCAATCATATATCTAATAACTGCATTTTCTAATTGTTTTTTCCACAAGGGGTCATACAAGTCATAATACTTGTTCAATTCGGTAAGGTTTCTATCCTTTATTATTGTTTGGTTCATTTTCCCAATCTCTGGATTCCAACGTTTCTTTTCCTTCTCATTGCTCTCTCCCTTTTGTGGTTGAGTTTGTGGTGAGGTAGTCTGACCTCTCATCTTCTTTGGTGCATTTTATTCCTTTTCATGTTCAGTAGTCTTCTTTCCAACATAGGTCATCAGTACTTTGGGCTTCTTCTTAGGTCCAAGACCAGTAGCCATCTCCTTGATTCTCTTACACCTTTTAGGTATCACTTCCTACTTTCCCCCCTCCTTTTCTTTCTTAACAGGAGCTAAAGTCATTGATGGAGAGGTTCTTGTAGACCTCCTAGAAATTGAAGGGGTACTCTTTTCGCTAACAATTGTTACATTTTCTTCTTCTGTTGGTTATGCTTCTATTGTTGATGGTAGGAAATTGATAGGACTTGGTGCTTCATGGGTAGGTACTACTGGTGGTGGAGAACTTGCAGCAGGTGCTACTAAAAATGGGTGTACTAATAAGATATTTCTTTGGTTGCCTGCTTTTATTTCTGCAACTATTTTTATAGCTTCAACATATTCTTCCTTTGTTATATGAGTGTCTTGAAGCATTTTATTTACCACATTTTCTACCTTTCTCTTAGATTCTTTAGAGCTCTGTAATCGTTGAACCTCTTCCAAGCTTTCTTCTGTTGTTCCCCATCTTTCACTATCATCATCCTTATTTGATTTTAATATCTCTTTGCATATTCATCAATTTATTCTCCTATTACCTCATATCCTAAAGGGTTGACAAACATAACTCTTGCTTCCATTGCTTCCATGCAAGTCTTGTCAGTCTCTACCATAAAGCATATCACTTCTTTGTATTTCTCTACAACTGATTTAGGTATCCATACTCTCTTACTCATCTCAATGTGAAGTATCTTAATCATACTTGTTGTGCTATTGTTCATGCAATCTTCTGATGACTTTATGTAATAATAACTAATTGATTCCATGGTGCATTTATTTGAATTCTAATATGATATTGGCATTGTAGGAAATCTCTTCATGACATGGAGGAATAGGTAGGTTATCAAAGACCCAAATCAAAATGTAACATATTTATTCTTCTTTATCCTCTCAAGATTATCAAGAAGTTGTTATTTCAAAATTTCACAAAGGTTGACTTCTATCTTATTAACACACATCTTATATGTTGCATTAATGTAGCCCATTAATAATTCATCTTCCTTAGAGATGGAACTCATCTTATATGCTAAGATCTCACAATTAAACCTTACATATCTTGCTTTATCGAACTTAGCATCATACCTCTACCATTCCATTTAGTCTTTGTTTTTTCCAGTACAATTTTTTTATACATTTTTCTCACTTATAGGCATCTTTCCGTTGTTGCTTAAACCTATCACTTCATGGATTAGGTCACTAGTTATCTCAATGATTCGATCTCCAATCCAAAACTTGTTATCATGAGTTCTACTCAAAATAATTCTTGCCCATTCTTCATTATCAAATTCATGGCAGAATATGAAGTGTACAATTTTTAATTGCCCTAGGTACTCAAATTCATCCTTAACACTCATGTCTTGCCTATACATCTCATCAAATTCATTTGAAATATCAAAATCTCCCAAGGTTTCAAATTTTTAGTGTATGTAATACTTTATATCCTCCACAACAAACACTCCATATATAATTTGTGAAAATTCCCTAGTGGGGTCATCTTCTAAATGTGCAATTGAACTCTTAAACTTATACCTTGGCTTTTCCATGACATCGTGCAATAAAGAGGGGTCCATTTCCTTCATTTCAAAATCCTTCATAGTTTAACCTCAATGGTGTGAATAAATACCTCAATATCTCACACTACAACATTTGGGGTCAAATTGTGATGACAATTTGCGACGAGTAGTGTAATTTGTGGCGATTTTCATATTTTTTTGCAATTATCCCCAATGCTGTTGCAATACCTACTTTGACATCATAATTGCGATGCCCGCATAAGCACAAAAAAAAAAAAAAAACATGACATAAATCATTCCCCATTCATTTTGATTGTGGAGAGATGCACGTGAAAGAGGTAGAGAGCTGCAAACGAGGGTGGAGAGTTGTGAATGTTGCTGTGCCCTTATGATCAATGCATTTCGTTGCTGTGCCCTCGTTATATCTGTATTTCTTTGCCGTGTCTTTGTAGCCCTACAATTTCATTGCCATGCCATGCCCTTGTGATCTATGTGCCCTTGCTCTACGATTTTCTTCAAAGGCGAGAAGAGGTTCCTATGTAAATGTTCTTTTCTTTTTCTTAACGTGCATGTCTTTATATTTCCTTCTAAACATGTATCTCTTTATATATTTAGAGAGATCTTTTTAAAAGTGCTTATTACATATTAGCTCATAACATAAAAGTTGATCTAGCTGCATACATATTCCAAAATCAAAATAATAAAACAATAAAACTCACTCAAACCATGCTAAATGACTTACCTCAAGATCCTACACAAAAAAATGTAGACCACAAAAAATGGGTAGAGTATGCAAGAAATTTTACAAAAACATATCATAACAGATATTTTTAGAAAGAAACAAGCCATAACCTAGTCTTTATATATATATATATATATATATATATATATATATATATATATATATATATAGTGATCTTTAAAGGTGCTTATTACATGTTAGCACAACATAAAAATTGATCTAGCTACATACATATTCCAGAATCCAAATAATAAAACAATAAAACTCACTCAACCCGTGCTAAGTCACTTAGCTCAAAATCCTGCATAAAAATAATGCAGACCACAACAAATGGCCAGAGTTCGCAAGAAATTTTACAAAACCATATTATAGAAGATATTTTTAGAAAGAAACAAGCCATAATCTAGTTAAATTGGTCTAGTTTCTGATTAGCTAGGTTGATTAAAAATTCCTGTAGAACTATCATCATATTAGGTACGTCAAAGCAAACAATCAGCTGTTCCTAGCTAGCAGGATCAAATACAATTTTTCAAGGTGATAAAATTGCATATGTAGATGCATCACTTGCATGCTAGGCATGAAATGCATTCCCCAACTTATAACAAATGGTTGGATATAAAGGTTCCATATGCTAGCCCAACAATGGAAGCCAAGGATGTAACCATGCATGTATTGGCATAGTCTCCTTGCGAGGATCCCAAGTATCTATTGTTGCTATTAATTTGGGCATCCTATATGATCTAGAATGTTATGAAGTACTGAATATGGTAGTAACTTCTCCCATGTCTCCAGAAAATGTAGCATAGGTTCAAGGTCCCTTGGCTCTGAGGAATTTGTAGCATCTATTCTCACTGCTGAAAGAATAACTTTAGTGAAGAGTTGAGTGAAAGGAGTTGAAGAAGCAAATTCTACTTCTGTGTAAATGCCATTATCACAAGGCTCATTCCCTTGTAGAAGCCTCTACCACAATGACATTACCTCTAAACTATGAAAATGATGTTGAAGTGGTTCCCAAGCTTGAAATATTCTCATAAGCAATGGCAAAGCAAATGCAGATGCAATATATGACAAATTGCACAACTTGTAGTCTTTATATATACAGAGAGATCTTTTTGAAGGTGCTTATTAAATATTAGCACAATAGAAAAATTGATCCAGTTGCATACATATTTTAGAATCCAAATAATAAAACAATAAAACTTTCTTAACCCGTGCTAAGTGACTTAGCTTAAGATCCTGTACAAAAATAATGCAGACCACAAAAAATGGGCAGAGTTCACATGAAATTTAAAAAATAAAAATCATAGAATATATTTTAAGAAAGAAACAAGCCATAACTTAGTTAAATTGGTCTAGTTTCTCATTATATGGGTTGATTACAAATTCTTGTAGAATTGTCATTAGATTAGGTACAATGAAACGAACAATCAACTATTCCCAACTAGCAGGATCAAATATAGTTTTTCAAGGTGATAAAATTGCATATGTAGATGCATCACTTGCATGCCAGGAGTGAAGTACATTCTCCAAATTATAATGAATGGTTGGATATAAAGGCTCCATACGTTGGCCCAACAATGGAAGCCAAGGATGTAACCATGCATGTATTGGCACAATCTGCTTGCGAGGATCCCAAGTATCTATTGTTGCTGTTAATTTGGGCATCCTATATGATCTAGAATGTTACGAAGTACTGTATCTGATAGTAACTTATCTATCCCATGTCTCCAAAAAATGTAGCATAGGTTTAGGGTCCCTTGGCTCCCAAGAATTTGTAGCAGCTATTCTCACCGTTGGAAGAATAACTTTAGTGAAGAGTTGACTGAAAGGAGTTGAAGAAGCAAGTTTTGCTTCTATGTAAATTCCATAATCATGAGGCTCATTCCCTTGTAGAAGCCTCTGCCACTATGAAATTACATCTAAACCATGCAAAGGATGTTGAAGTGGTTCCCAACCTTGAAACATTCTTATAAGCAATGGCAAAACAAATGTAGATGTAATACATGACAAATTCCAAGATGATTAGATGCTATTTCCAAGGTGATCATGACAAATCCTAATATCTTAATATCTTATATGCAATAAATTGGAGGGTAAGAATCTTGTGAGAAGTGTATTTTTTTTTGAAGATCTCGTGCCAAATCTAGGAAAGAGCATTGTTTGACTACAAATAATTAGAGAACACATATAAGCTCAAAAGTTTCAAAAGAGTATGTTGAAAATTAGTATGAATGAAAGTAGTGATCAACTATAGAAGCGACTCATATAGTTTAGTTACTATACCTCCAATTTATTGCATTTAAGATATTAGGATATGCTGGTTTAAGAAAATGCAGATGCTATTTCCAAGGTGATCATGACACAACAAGAAAGAATGTAATTCTTACTATAGATTGGTCAAACAAAGATGAAGTTTTTACACAATAATGATTCATTTTTAACACCATTAACTCACACATGGGTAAACCAATAGATGGCTAAGTTGAAGGAAAAAATAATTTCATTGAAATATGAACTAATGCAAGATGTAGAAGAACCAAATCAGGAATCATGCGAACAACTCCCTGAATGTTCAAGAAAACAAGAAGGCCAAAACAAGAAGAAGAATGGAGGGAGTGACAAGGAGTTACAAACAAGATGAATCAAGAGGAAGGGGATAGAGGACAAGGGCCACCTAAAAAGAAGCAAAGGTCACCCTTATGTCCAATTAAGCAAGAGACATATTCCCCCTCTAATAAAAGTAAAGAACAACATATTGAGAGACATTTTGTGGTTGAATTTGAGGTCCTTTCAAATGATGATCAAATAAGGCCCTAAGGTGCAAATGTCTTGGACATTAATTTGAGCACCCAAGATCATGATTAATGAATTCAAAGTCACGAGGATGAACTAGGTGAGATCACCTCCCTAACATGGCTATCAAACTGAATGTGACGGGGATAAATAATAATAGCCTAACCAGCCATTAGGAGTTAACAACCCAGATCTAATATTTACCTTTGGATTTGGTTTTCTTCATGCAATCTTATTTACTACAACACTCTCCTAGATTCTATCAAGGGCTCTCGTAATATCCTCTACATTGTCAAGCTTTTGTTTGTGCCATGTAGTCTCTTTTTGAAGCCACTTCTTCTTCTTCTGGTATATTGCCACAGACTCTCTCTGTTGCCTTAAATTTTGATCAAACATTTGAATACCCACCTCTACCATATCTAAAATCAACTTCACATTGTGTTGTAACTCTAGCATAGGTTTTTTATCCTCAATAGATTTCATTTCAGCATTCAAGTTTTCAAGATTGGTCAGCACTCTCACCTGCAGACCTCTCATGTCAAGCACTTTCTATACTGTTTTAACACCATGTTCTTGCTTCTAAGCTAATAGTTCTTCAGGTACATTTTCATATAAAACATTAATTTTGTTGAACAATTGTAAACTCTTAGACTATGCATTCTTGTTTTCTATTACCATTGACGGGCTTCCCTTGAACAAAATCAAAATAAAGAGGCATAAATACACCAAATTCTTCTATCAAAATCAAATGTGCAGATATAAATGTTAAATAAAACATGTCAAATGTTTTTTATAGATATACACTTTGATTATAGCAAATTTTTCTTTCAAAACCATATGTGCAGATATAAACATTAAGTACAACATGTCCAATATTTTTGCAGATGTACACAACCAACTCAATAAGGGTACAAGAATAAGTTACTTATGTAAAGAAAGATCATGTCAGATAATACAAGGGAATTTGATCAAAATAGGGAGACAATGACTAGATTGTTGTTTAACTTTCAAAGAGAAGGCAATGACAAATGCTATTGTCCTTGCAAGAGTTGTAATGACTTAAAGTCAAGAAGAATCAAAATCAAAACAGCTAAGAGACATTGTAGGGAGAATGATCACACTAAAGGGGGGTTTGATTATTATCCATTGGTAAGTTTTATGTTATATTGTTTTCGCAATTAATATACATATGAACCAAAAATGGAGGTTTGATTATCATCATTTTTATATAGGTTGATCTCCCCAGGGTAGTATGTGATATGGACTGCCACATTTTAGAGGAACATAGAGGTGTGAATATGGAGGAGCATGAAGGTGTGAATATGGAGGAACTTGGAAGTGTGAGTATTGAAGAAGAAGATCATGATCCCATGGAAGATGACGACCATGTGCTAGAAAATACATTTGAAGATGATGGTATGAATGCATTGATCCACGACACATTTGGTACTGGTGGTGCTGCTATTGTTGTTGTTGATGATGAATATGATGAGGATGACATAGAGGTCATCCATGATATACCTCTACTTGAGAAGGAAAACATGACCCTTTATGAAGGATCCCAATCAACTCTTCTCTCTGTTGTATTGTTGTTGGTGAATTTGAAGGTTAAGAATGGTTTATCCAACATAACAATGTCATGTATGCTAAAGTTTGTGATATACGTCATTATAGTATATAAAAGATGAAATATGTACCATTAAGATTGTTTATACTAACGATATATTTTTTTGCTATAGATTGATAGGTGACTATTTGTTACCACCATCAAATGTTCTCCCTCGCTCGTACCGATAATTATGTGCCACTATGAAACATATTGGAATAGAGTATCAATCAATAGATGCTTGTCTTGAAGATCATGTAATTTATCATTAAGAACAAAAAAAGGCAATAGAATGCCCTGAATGCCATACGAGTAGTTATCAAGATGATTGAGTGACAAAAAAGGTGCCTCACAAGGTTCTTCATTACATCCCCATTATTCCACATCTTAAAAAATTATTCAGGTGTAGTATCTTGGCACAATTTATGGATTACCATGCACGCAATAGAAGCTGAGATGACATTATTTGAATGACTGTAGATGGCTCAACATTTATGACATAGAGGAAAAGTGGCCACACTTTAAAGAATAACCTCAAAACCTCAATCTTTCTCTGGCAATTGATAGTGTCAATCCATTTGGAGAGATAAGATCCGTTTACTCAGTATGACATACTTTTGCTATCAACAATAACCTTCCTCCATGGATGTCAATAAAGAGGGAGCACATTATGTTGGCAGTGATTGTTCCAGGTATTTTATTATTTTATTGTTACCTACATGTAATTATAATTCTTGGAGTAAAATGACCACAATAATTAATTGATGTTGTTCATTCAACTAGGTAAGTACCAAGTGAAAGATATGAATGTATATATTGTGCCTTATCGACGAGTTGCTGGTGTTATGGAATGATTTCACTATGTATGATATCTTTAGATGAATTGTACAAAAAAAATTTCAATTCCATGTAATGCTTGTGTGGACAATTCATGATGCCCTAGGGTTGACACATTTCTGTGGTATGTTATGGTGAAATCTAGTTGTACGCGATAATACTAATTCCAAAAATGAACATATATAAGCCAATTGTATCATTATCTTGTAGGTCTTCAAAGAAAAGAAAAATTTTCATGTCCAATGTGTGGTCCAAAGATGAAATATCGTCATTCCAAAAGTTTAAGAAAGCAGGTGTTTGATGAGAATAGGAATTTTCTCGACAAAAATTATAAGTATTGAAGTGTCAAAAAATATATTTTCAATGGGAAAGAAGAGACTACATCAAAGCCTTCAAGAATGACACCTCACCTATGGAAGTTGGAATATAATAGAATTCAAGGTCATCAAGGCATTGGTATTGACCACCCTCCAAAGGGACTAAAATGTTATCCCAGAGAATTTAGTAGGCTGCCTTACTACGAGTAACTACAAATTATGTATTTATTTGATACTATGCATATTGGAAAGAATGTAACAGAGACCCTATCAAAATAATTGGATGGAAGGTGTGACAAAGAATTACTTGCCAAAATTTGTAGTGACATTCATGATTCCAATCTTGCAATGAAAAATATCATTGAATCAAATAGAAATGGAGACCAGATTAATGCAAGTGCCCTTCCTTGATTATTAATGGAGCAGCAACGTAATGCTATAAAAGAAGTCATACGAAAAAATCAATTTCCTATAGGATATGCTGTGAATATAAAAAATCTCATATCAAAGAAAAGTGAATTTGACCTAGGGCTAAAAATGCATAATTGGCATACCTTCATCAAGGTAAGTCACGATCTTTTGTATTTACAATATATTTGTGAAACTGCATTCAATTTTCATTCTATTATGTTAGAAAAGAATGAAATGATCAGTTGAAAATTGTTGAAGTATGTGCTACCCCTGTCGCTCCCAAACAAATTTGACAATAATATCAAAAAAGTGATATATGATCTTGGAAAATACATGAGGTAAGCAGTGATATTTGTTCAATATACGAAAAAAGTAATATATTGTAAAGTCTCATATTTATATGTTTTTGTGTCTTGAATCCCTTGTAGGTGTTTGTCATCTAATGAAATCTATAAAGAAGATATAAAATATTGGAAGAAAAAAATTTGTTTACTAATGTGTGAAATGCAAAAGTATTTACCTTCAACTTTTTCCAATGCACAAGAACACTACCTCATACACCAAGTTGAGGAAATTGAATTGTGTGGACTTGTACAACCTAGGTCAAAGTGGATGGTTGAGAGACACTTAAATTTTTTGAAGGGTTTGGTCGACAAAGAGCATGTCTTGAGGGTTCTATGATTGAGGGATATATGGTATACTAGATGATAGTGTACATTACTCAATATCTTCCTAATCTTGCAATAAATGTTAATGTTTTAGCATTAGTAGAAGTAATTCATATTTATCTGATATACTAATCTGTGTTTATGTTTAATAGATGAAGTTGTCACTGCTGATTATTGAATATATATGCATATACATACAAACACACACACACACACACACATGTGCTTTGGATAATATACATTTGCAATATAATCATCAGCAGATAACAATATACTTATCGACAACCACATTTATATTGTCACATTATTATATGTGATCGGGCTCCTTGATATATCATATACAGGCACACATTTGTGTTTCATTTTGTCTTAGCTAAACATGATAATAATCATGCCATTGAAGAGGCATGACTCTGCACGTAGAGCCATGACTCTTCGGGGGTCATGAATCTCCACCTTGTATATAAAGAAAGTGTAGATCGCTGAATAAACATCATCAATCCATGACATTTTGTCTCAGCAGTCTGCACCCAGTTTATCATAAACAATTCTCCATCATATATATAATTTTCAGGGTTATCAAGAAGTCATCTCAAATCATCAGCAATACAAGATAAGGAAGTCGACTCTACACCCATAGCCCCAAAGATCTGTAATATTCAAAGAACAAGGCTGCTAAATAGTAATACAAGTAAGAGTTACATTATTCTTTTAGTAATTGTTTTATCTATCAGAGATCCAATTAAAACTAACATGGTATCATAGCCATTTTGATAAGAAAAACCATTACGCTATATATATATATATATATATCTTAGTTTTTGAAAATGGGGCTAAAACTCTAAATTATTAAAATGGTGAATCATGTGAGACTAGAAGATAGGCTTGAGGGTGCATCTAATTTCTCTTCATGGAAAATTAGAGTAATGATAATATTAAGGGAAATGGAATTAGAAGAATTTATTGAATCAAACATGGCTATGCCTGAAAATGGACTAGAGAAAGTAACATGGAAAATACATAATAACAAAGCAATGAAGATCATTATAGATTTCATATAAGATCATATCTTACCATCCATATCTAGTCTCCAAATTGCATTTGAAATGTTCTCCACAATTTGAGATACATTTGAAATCAATAATACTAGTAGATTATTAACCTTAAAACAAGATCTACTATACATAAAGATGAAAAATGGAGAATCAATCACCTCATATTTTTTAAGAATTTCTAAACTAAAAGATCAACTTGCAACAATGGACAGTTGAGTTGATGACAAAGAACTCAACATGATAACACTAAGAGGTCTTCTACTATCATGGGAAACATTTATTCAAGGGTTAAGTTCTCGATCATAACTTCCAAAATTTGATATATTAAAAAATGAATGCACTCAAGAAGAATCTAGATTGGTCTCAAGAGGACTAAGTATAAATCAAGAGGGAGAAATCCAAGCACTTCATGTAAAATCAAATAAGAAGAGAAAATTAAAATACAATAAAAAGGAGTCTAACAAATCTTACAAGTAACATGATTGGTCAAAAGTTAGATGTTTTAAATGTGACAAAATTGGTCACCCCCACAAATTCTGTCCTGAAAAGAAAAAAATTTAAGCAGCCCTAGTAGAAATCAAAGAAGAGGGTGAATAGAGAGAAGAAAGAGAAAACTATGCCTTTTACTTAGCCCTTTTAAGTGAATTAAACTCTAATAACAACACTTGGATAATTGACAGTGGAGCATCTTGACACATCACCGATTTTAAAGACAAATTTGAAACCTTCTCTAAACAAGCCTTAGAAGAAGTTACCATTGGAGATAACGCACTCATCCTATTAAAGGAATTGGTTCCTGTTAAATTCAACTAAATTTAGGAATCACACTAAAACTCAAGAATGTTTTATATGTACCAAGAATTAAAAGAAACCTAGTTTCTATCTCTGGTCTTGCTGATCAAGGTTTCAAAATCACATTTCTAGAGGACAAAGTTCTAGCTTGGCCCGAGAATTCTAATATTAAGAAAGCAATTTCTATTGGATTTAGAGATGGAAGTCTTTATAAACTCTATAATAGCCAAAATTCAAAATTAGCTCTGAGTCATGAAACTTCAAACTCCACTGAAATTTGGCATAGAAGGCTAGGTCACCTTCACTACCAAGCATTATCATCCTTGGGAAAAATAAGCCAGATTTGTAGCACAAGGGTTCTCACAGAAAGAAGGCATTGATTATGAAGAAATTTTTGCTCCAGTTGCTAGATATGCTTCTATCATAACCATCTTGGCTATTGCAGCATCCAAGGGATGGAAGGTACACTAGATGGATGTCAAAACAACATTCCTCAATGGCAAGATTGAAGAAGAAGTCTATATCAAGCAATCAGAAGGGTTCAATACTCATGAAAACAAAACTCATGTATGTAAGTTAAAGAAAGCACTTTATGGTCTTAAAAAGGCTCCCAAAGCTTGGTATGAAAGGATAGACAACTACTTGCTATAGTTAGGATATTCCAAAAATGAAGCTGATCCCAACTTATATTTCAAAATAGATGATGATGATATGATTATTCATGTGTTACATGTTGATGATCTGTTGATAATAGGTGAGGAATATCTCATAGAAAAATGCAAACAAGAGCTCACAGTAGAATTTGAAATGAATGACTTAGGTCTACTTCACTACTTTCTTGGATTAGAAGTCTGGTAGTAGGATAACTGCATTATTCTGAATCAAGGAAAATATACAATAGATATCTTAACTAAATTTGGGATGATGGAATGTAAACCTGTAGTTACTCCTATGGCAGTAAATTTACATAAGTTGAAAGATGATGTGATCAAATTAGAACCTACATATTCTACTTACTATAGGTAGATTATTGGATCTTTAATATATTTGGTTAATACTGATCCTGACATATGCTATGCTACTCACACCTTGAGTTAGTTTATGTGTGCACCAAAGAAGATATATCTACATGCAACTAAATACATTTTGAGATACTTGAGTGGTACTATTGGAATGGGAATCAAATATGAGAAGGTCAACATCGAACTTCATGGATATTCTGATTCTGATTGGGCAGGCAGTCCTATTGAACATAAAATTACTTCTGGATATTGTTTCAATCTAGGATTTGGCATGATTTCTTGGTCCAGCAGAAAAAAAACTTTAGTTGCACTAAGCTCCACCAAAGAAGAATGCATCACATCTTCTTTAGGTGCTAGAGAAGCAGTATGGTTATGAAAGTTATTGGCTAATTTGTTTAAAAGACCTTTGAAGCCCACTGTGTTTCATTGTGATAATCAAAGTTGCATTAAGCTTTCAACCAATCCAATATTCCACAATTGTTCCAAACATATTGAAATTCTTTTTCATTACATTCAAGATATGGTGAATCGAAGAATCATTCAATTAGAGTATATTTGTACTAACGAGCAAACAATTTATATCTTTACCAAGCCTCTTGCTAAAGTGAAGTTGAAATACTTCAAAGAAAAACTTGGTATGATTAATTTGTAATATTGAATTTTATATCAAATTTAAATTCATGTGTTTTTATGCTTCTATTTTTTGTTAGTAGCATCATATGTAATGAAAGGTGACAATATTTCATGTACATATTTATTCAAAAGGTAATTATTTACAAGGTGACAATCTTGTAAGTAATAGGCCTATTATCATGGACACCTCTAGACATTGCTTCAAGCAATTAGAGATCATAGATAACAAACTGGTGTTATTATCATGGACATCTCTAGACATTTCCTTGAGCAATTAGAATCATGAGTAACAAATTTTCATGGACATCTCTAGACATTGCTTCAAGCAATTAGAGATCATGAAATCCTATGTTATTACTATGGACATCTCTAGACATTGCCTTGAGAAATTAGAGATCATACATAACATTCTCATTATGGCTACTCTAGATATTGTTTCAGACAATTAGAGATTTTAAATATACATTATGATAAGTGTTCATAATTTTGTGTTCTAACTTTTAACTATTTCATTGTGTAAAGATCAGATAAAGTGATTAGATTTCTATGTTAAAATTCTAATGGTATTTTACTTCTCCCTTGCTAAAGAGGGAGTGTTAATGTTTTAGCATCAGTAGAAGTAATTCATATTTTTTTGATATACTAATCTATGTTTATGTTTAATAGATGAAGTTGATACTGCTGATTATTAAATCTATATGCGCACACGCACGTGCACACACACATGCTTTGGATAATATACATTTTCAATATAAGCATCGATAGATAATAGTCTACTTATCGACAACCACATTTATATTGTCACATTATTATATGTGATGGGGATCCTTGATACATCATATATGGGCACACATTTGTGTTTTGTTTTGTCTTAACTAAACATAACAATAATCATGCCAGTGAAGAGGCATGACTCTAAGTGGCACCAAGACTCTTCGAGGGTCATGACTCTCCACCTTGTATATAAAGAATGTACAGATCACTGAATAAACATCATCAATCCACAACATTTTGTCTCAACAGTCTACACCCAGTTTATCATAAAAAATTCTCCATCATATATATAATTTGTAGGGTTATGAAGAAGTCATCTCAAATCATCAGCAATACAAGATAAGGAAGTTGACTCTGCACCCACAGTCCCAGAGATCTGCAATACTTAGAGAACAAAGCTTCTCGACAATAAAAGTAAGAGTTACATTATTCTTGTAGTAATTGTTTTATCTATCGAAGATCCATTTAAAACTAACAACAAAGACCCATATAGTTTACATTAAGGATCTTGACTCCATTAAAAAATTTGAAGGGGTACTTGGTGGAGAACGATATATTTAGGAAAGTGAAATGTAATAAATTATGAGATGTTATTGTAGTTGATTAATTCTTAATATTCAAAATAAATTTGTTGTAAGCCATCTATTTACTTTTCTAGAACTGCTAAAGAGTGGGATTCAATACATTTGTTTATTGCAAACAATCAAGATTGGATGATGGTATGGATTGAACGATGTCAACATTATGGTCATAGATTAAAATGGAAATTTGTGTCTTCATTGGTTAAAAAATTTCATTGTAATGGAGATCCCAATGTTACAGAAAAAGAAATAGATTTAGCATATGGTTTAAGAGATCTCTAGGTACTTATAAGTTTGTTAATCAACAATATGTTTTTAAACTTGTGATGCAATAATTTATACATGTTTGAAATTATTGTAGGTGAAACACCAAAAGTCTATGTTATGCAATGGTTATAAATTTTGCATCAAAGATTTAGATGACACGAAGAGAACTTATGATTCTGGGATAAGTGCAATCTTCTAGGTGACCAATATTTCATCTAGAAATGACTTACATCCTCGAAAAATCTTAAAATCGATACTATGGAATTTTGGTTGATATACTTGACTATGACTTTAATTCCTTAAAATTAGCTCTCTTTATCATCAAATGGTACAGACTACGACTCAATCAAAATTATCCTGATAGAACTGTTATTGAGCATGAGAATGTATTTCCAATGATTAATACAAGGTTTTTTGAGCCAGTTGGGGATGAGCCCTATGTCTTCCAAGCCAATGTGAGAAAATATTTTACTCAAAGGTTCCACATAAACTATGGTTGTCATTTTTTGTTAGACAAGATCCAAGGGGAAGGTCGATAAAGTATAATGTGATGGAAGAAATACTGAGGAAGAGGAAGAAGTGGATCACGATCGAGAGTTAGTCAATGATGCTCCTAATGCAAATGATGTTGCTACTGATCATGATGATGATGCTTCTACTGATAATGATGATTATGAGGATGATGATGATGATGATGATGATGATGATGATGAAGAGGATGACCATGATAGTGGTGGTGACAATGTCAATGACGACCATGATCCTAATATGAGATGAATGAAGAATAACATCTTGTATTGCAATAGCTGGAGATGCAGAGGTTGTTCCTGATGAGTGTGTTGAGGTCCAAGATGATGGGAAAGATGATGTGGTTGGCCAAGGTAAAGAGCGATACAATGTTCTTTAAAATCTTTAAAGTCTTAATGTTTTAAAATTTAACCATTTTATTTGTTATTGTAGAGGACCCACCTTTGCAAAGGAAAACAAGTGCACATCCACAGGTGAGAATAAATATTGATGATGACATGGATATGCCTCTGCAACAATATAGGGAAGGACAAAAAAACAAAAAAACAAAAAAGAAATGATTCATGTGTACTTATGTAACTTATTTGACAATGATTGATGTTTATGTCTAGATGTTTTATTTATGTCCTATTTAATGTGAATCTGAATGTTCTAATGAATTTTATGTTTGAATGTTATTGTGAATTTTCTAATGAAACTTATGTGTTAATGAATGTTATCATGTGACAATTCATGAATGTTACATTTTATTAATAGAATGAATGAATTTTAGATGTTAAAGGGCAATTTAGATGTTGGGGGGTGGGGGAAAATGAGCTTCCACCTTCATGTGGTTGGCCCTGATTAGTAGAGATTATTAGACTATTCTCAAAACCAAGTGAAGATCAATATTAACCTATGATTGCATGATAACTAACTATGTGAATCTCTTGGTTTCAGGCAATGCAAAAGGACGCCATAGTCAAACTCATTGATTTATGAAATTTAGTTGCAGTGTATGAATTATTCAAATGAATGAATTTCTATGGTATTTCCTCAAACTATTCCTCTCTAAGGTATTCTATTCTTTCTATTGATCTGTAATCATGTTTGACTGCGTTGTTATTTTTGCATCAATGTCTTGGATCACATTTTATGATTCATCATATAAATAAGAGAAAGATATTAGAAAGCATGATCCAATGTAAATAACATAATTAAAATATTTAGCTTGATTTCTTTTGAATTGCTTGCAAAATTAATGCTGTTGGGATTTATCTCGCTTCTGCTTATTGTTGGACAAACAAGAATTGCAGATATTTGTATATCTAAGAGCTTAGGAAACACTTTCCTTTCATGTCTAAAGGAGGAGGCCTCAGAAGAAGAAGATAGTAGTGTTAAGGACACTGAAATGTTTTTAATACATAGAAAGCTCATGTTCATAGCTTCTCATGAAACACCATTAAGGAAGAGCTTGGCAATAGATGAGGATGCAACTGGTCATTATGGTTCAAAGATAGAATTTTTTTCTTGTATATTTAGATCAAAAGGAGATATTTTTCTAATGGAAATAAAATTAAATGATCTTGTCCTTTCTTATTTTGATGCAGGGGAAGGTTCCTCTTATATCACAAGATGGACTCCATCAACTACATATCTTCATTTTTGTATTGGCAGTTTCTCATATCTTGTCTTTTATTGTAATTATGACACTAGGATAGGAAAAGGTATGAGTCACTAGGCTTTCTTCCTCTTATTGTTATATTTTCCATTTTCTCATTGAATGATTGCATTTAATAACTTTTGTTGTAAATTGGGAGACATAAAGACGAATTTGAATAGTGGAAACAAATGATATTAGATCATTCTAAAGTATACATTGATTCATGATATATTTTTTAATTTTTTAAACGAATCTTGTCATACAAATTGACTTGATATGTTGGGAGGTAGTGTGCTTAAAGGGCGAAAAAAATCTTCTATGGTATATGAATACACCATAATTCATGTGCTTGTGCATTCTATTGTTTTACAGTGTTCTCATTAACTATTCTCATTATTTCTTTTGAGTGTGGTGATATGTTGAATAATATTACAAGGAGGAAGTAGAGGATCCTAAAGTCTAGTCAAAGATTTGTCTTCAAAACATGGCCAAATTAGAAAAGGAGGCCACCACAATATGCCGTGTACTTGAACCTATGTTTTTATTTTTTGATAGTGGGAAACACTGGTCCCTTCAAAATGGACTTGCACTATGTGTTCTATATGACATGTAACAATTAATGACATGTATCTCAAACTTGGTTTTCTCAGGCTAGTAAAATATTTGGATGGACAGTATCTGAATTAATGTTACAAGTGACATAGTAGTTCCCAAATCATAGGAATGAATTTGTTTGAATCGAGGACAAGCCATCAGGAAAAAGGAGTTATTATAGTTGGTTTAGGTGAGTCAAGGAGCTTGATCAACAGGGTCCCCTAGAATAGGCCTTGCCGTTGACATTGTGCAAGTAGTTATACAAAAGAGAATAACAAAAATGAAGTTTTGAAGGAAAAATAAATAGTTGAAGAAAAACAAATGGTCCAATGAACCTTTTAAATTTTTAGCTTTTCCATGTAACCTTTTCCGTTTATTATCACTTCCAAATAACAACTGAAGTGTAATTATGTCTTGTAGATACACTTTTTTTTTTTCCATAATAGAGCAATATATTTATCCATGCTTGGTCTCTCATTTTATTTTATGTATTGGTGTGTATGGGTAGTTTATCTTCCTTTGTAGGTGACAAATTTTATAGACAAACATACTAGCATACTAGTTTATTACTTAACAGTTTCCTTAATTTGTACTTGGTTCACTGTCATACATGGTTAGACTCAGAAAATTGGTCAATCACCATTAGATAATTTTTCCTCGATTGTCATTTTTTGTCTCAATAGTCCTGACATTTACATATTTGATGTGCAATCAACTATTTAAATAGTTTTGGAAAGGTGATTGGATGATACAATATAATAAGTATGACATGTTTTAACATGGGTACAATAAAAAAAGTAATCAAGGTCCACTAGATAGTTTTTCCTTGATTTCTTAATATCAATATCACACATTCAATATCCATGATATTTACATATTTGACATGCAATCAAATGCACAAATATTGTTGGAAAGGTAACTAATTGATAAAATATTGTAAAAATGACATGTTTTGGCATGGCTATAGTTGGAAAATTAATCAAGGACCATTAGATAGATTTTTCTTTATTACTTTGCATCAATATCATACATTCTTCTATATAATATTTACATGTTCAACATGTAATAAAATGCATAAATGTAGTTTGAAAGGTGATGAAAAGATATAATTTAATAAATATGTTCATATTTATTTTCCAGGTTCCTTATCCTCAATTTGGATGCATCCTCATCTCTTGCTCCTATCCTTGATCCTTGTTATTTATATTTTGAAATATTATTCCCACAATTTTTAGGGTACTTAAAAAATCCCATTCAAACATTCTTATATTTAATTAATCATGGTAATTACTTGTTTATGTAAAGCTCAACTTGCATGTTCTATTTATTCTTGTTGGAATTATTTCATAGATATTGATTCTTTTTTCTCCAATTTCAAGGAGTACTTCTATGTGGCTCTCCTGGAATGGGAAATAAACTATTAACAAGAGCTATTGCTAGTAATGTTGATGCCAACTTCCTTAAGGTTGTAGCTTAGCTTTTTTAATATCCAACTTTCTTATTTCTTGTACCTAAGGTTTGATTTATGCCTTCTTTTTTAGGTGATTTCAAGTGCTATAATAGATAAATATATTAGCAAAAGTGCAAGGTTGATTAGGGAAATGTTTAGTTATGCACGAGATCACCAGGTATGACTTATTTATTTGAACATCAAAAGACTAATTTTTGGTGTTTGTTAATATAATTACAAATGCTAATATTTTTTTTATATATAATACTAATTTATTTTTTATTTCAAAATATTGTGTATGTTGAATTATTGTCTCATCATATCTAAGAATTTGAAGGTGTTGACACTAAAAAGTATTTCTATATATGCCTCTAACCCTATTCCTCTTAGTAATTGCATTGCAATCTACTAACAAATATTAAGATTAATATAAATGAAATGCTTAATGTTATAGTGGGGCTTTTTTGTAGCCATGCATCGTATTTATGGATAAAATTGATGCAATCGATGGATGTCATTTTAGTGAAGGAACAAGTGTTGATCGAGAAATTTAAAGAATTTTAATGGAATAACCAACTAGATGGTTTTGATCAATTAGGAAAGGTATTGTATTTTAAGGTGCTCAAGCTGATGTAATTGTCAATCAACTGTAGTAAACAAGAAACTATGACATTTAACTTATTTAAGATTCTTCAAGGTAGTGTATTTTTCATTGTGACCTAAAAATATTGTTAATTTTAACATTAAATGTAGGTGAAAATGATCATGGAAACAAATTGTCTTGATGTTCTAGATCCAACCCTGCTTAGACTTGGCCATTTGGATAGAAAGACTGAGATTCCACTTCCAAATGAAGAAACAAGAATAGAAGTACTGAAAATACATGTTGTAGGGATTGCAAAACACAAAGACATAGATTATGAAGTTGTTGTAAATCTTTCCAAGGTCTTGTTCGGTTTCTTTAATAATTTGAAATTTATCCAAATATTTGAGTTTTTATCCTATACTACACTGGTATGTTCTAGAGTTGGTAATTGTTGTTTGATTAATTACTGTATAGCTGAGGTTATTTCAACTTTTATCAGGGCTTTAATGGAGCAAATCTTCGTAACATTTTTATACAAGCTAGTGTGGTAGCCATCTGTGCATAGCGTGATTACATAATCTAGGAAGATTTTATGAAGGTGAATTTTCTTTCCCTTTCTATTTTTCATTTTATAAAATTGGAGTTGCTTCTACTCTCTAACCTGTAACTTGTACATATCTTTTCCTTTCAGGCTCTTTGCAAGTTGAATGAAGCAAAGAAACTGGAGTCAAGTTGTTCAAGAGTTGATCTATGTATTAAATATCTATTTTTTAATTCAAAAAAAACATACAAAAGTTATGTTTGACCTTATTTGAGCAAGCTTGTATGTTCAAGTGGTAGACAATGTGAGCCAAACTATGCAATCATTGCAGTAGTATGGTCCTTATTTTTCTTAAGACTTAAGTCCCACTTTTCTTTTTAAAATTTTGATGTAATGTTTTTAGGCATTGTTTGAATCTCCACTAAAATCCATATTCTTTCAATGAATTGAATCATGATTTATAATATATTAAAATATTGAGAAGGCTTCTCCTCTGGCCCACAGGTTAGAACAAGATTTAGGGTGTGTTTGCATCCATGGAGACCTCAACCAAGGTGGAGGAAATGTAAGAGGTGGCAGGATGAGACCTCAACCAAGGTGGAGAAAATGTAAGAGGTGGCAGGATAAAAATTTATTCACTTTGTACACTTTCCTATGATTTCACCTTGCATCTAAAATAACTGATCACATGACACTTTATCAAACAATCTAGTACCTCGTTCCTACCGCAACTAGAATGGAGAGAAGACATTTTAAATTGAGAGATCTACATATGCTGCACACATGCTTTTTACAATTTGTTCTACCAACTTCTTCATTTTTTTGCTACCAAAAATTTACAAGTGAAGTCCAGGATGATAGATGAAATAGGAAATTGAACCCATCTGGAAGTATGTTGAAGATGGCTATGTCAATTTGGGGAATTAAACTGTAATGCCCCACCAAGGGATCCAAAGAATTAACCTAAAAATTTCACTAAGTTTGGTAGCATTTTTTTTTAAATACATGAAAGTAAATCCATTTACAACTTATACATAGTAACGGAAGCAATAGCAACAATGCAAGTGAAAGTAAACATAGCATACACAAAAGGTTACATTCTTCATGGATCCCTCAACGTTGAATTACATCTAAACTAACTATTAATGATTCCATCTACATCCACATAAAATAATAATGAAAAGTCCAATGTTCATAAATTACATTTCTGATTGCTCAATCATCCACTGTACATGCCACAGGGTATGAAAGGCTTAAAAGAATATACATATATGAAAATAAAGTACATCAACATCCTAATTCTATTCCATGATGCAATAAAGTAAATGTAATCACATGTCATACATGATACATCATCATAGAAGATATAAACATCCATTGTAATAGATAACCATTTATCACAAACATAATTAACTAAGTGCACAGTTCCTCCCAACTGTAAATAGCATCATTAGACCATCGTGGGTCCTAGCCATCCCTCTGTGCATAACATTCCAAGTCATCGAAGAGATCATCGATATTATCAAATAGGAATGCCACTCCTAAAAACATACTACATCAAATGCAGAAAATAATCTAACATGCAAAATAAAGCATAAGATAACATCATCTAACATATGCAAATCATCAATGTAAGGATACATGTCCACCATCATAATCAAAGAATGCATCAGCCACGATGTCATCAAATGGATCTCAAATGATAAGAGTGAAATAGCACTATCACTCGACCACATGGTACCTAAATGGTCCACTCCCATCGCGCTGAGGAGATAATCTCAAGTCCCAAACAGGTTATCAAATCACATAGCATAAATACACTCTAAGTCTAGGAATCCTAAAAGTATAATAACTCAAAGGTTCCATACACAAAATGACATCTAATCCCAGAGGCACAACAAAGACCTATAGGAAACCTACTATACAAGCGACAAAGTGTCATCGCACAGATCACACTAGAGTTACCCTGGTAGTCTCCCAATAGACCCTGGCCCCCTAGTGATCCCTATGCGGCCACTAGTATCCTCTTATACAAATGAGGCATACTACAAAATGCAATGTCGCAACCAAGCATTCTCTCTACTCCCATCCTAGTCTGTACTAACACTCGAGGCATGGGCGAGAAAAAAAAAATTATCTTTTTAGGCTCATTAAGTTAGCATTAGGTGTCAATGTTTTCACTTATTAAGACAAATTAAAATGAGTTACCATGGCAGCCTCTTAGGGCCTCAGCCCCCATTGCAAGCCACTTTCGAACACTACAATTAGATAACCTACCCTAAGCTCATGGAATCATAAATCTCAAAATCACAAAAGATAATCCACAATATAAACATCAAATCTCCATGAGCAACTAAAAAGCATCCATAGATAATCATGACCACAATAGTTCTCTATTGGCAACTAAAGGTATCCTTGATAATCACAATAATCATTGGTTCTTAATAAGCAAGCAAAAAGCATCTCAAAATAAAACTAATCGAAGACTCCAAAATGGTTGAGTCAAAACATGTCACAACATGACATCATCAAGATCAGATAACAATTCAATTCCATCAAATGACTGGAAAGTAACCCAAGTATAATTGATTGATGACTCAAAATGGTTAAGTCAAATGTCTATTACATATGAATCTCAGCTTCAAACAAGAAGACTGAAAAGCAATAGCAATCAATAAATACAAACATCTCATAGAGCATACCATCACATAACCATGGTTGGGTTTTTAAAGATCAGAAACAATAGACATCATCATGACATCATAATCATAACCCCTGAGCCTCTGGTAGATGTCCTATAACTAGTCAACACTAGTCAACCCAAAACCCAAAACATATAGCATAGAGAAAATACAATGCAAGCACATGCTTTGGTTTATTTAAAATTACATAGCTAAATAGAGTGTGGAGGTCTCAGTTTTCATTTTCAAATTTAGATATTGAGTGGAGGAACATTTTTGTACGTTTTCTTAACCCATGTATTGTTTGATGGATTAAAGTTTTTCCCTCTAACTCTTAGAATTGATTTTTCAATTATTCTATTGACATATTCTTTATACAAATATTATATGAAAACAATCCTCCATCAAAACCAATAAGACACCTTGTATCTTTTAACATGAATAAATACTAATTCCCTTTAATATCTTTCTTCATAATTCAAGTCAATATTTAAATTACATCTACATCATTTGACTATAATATTACAAAATAATTAATTATTAAAGAAAATAAACTATTAGTACTATTCATTTAACAAATATAATAATTATTAATTATTAATAACACACACACACACACACACACACACACACACACACACACACACACACACACACACACACACACACACACACACACACACACACATACACACACACACATAAATATATATGCGGATGTGAATACAAGATCCCTATTAGAAATGATCTTTCAGGGAATACCATGTAGTCTCACAATGTCGCGCATGAAGACATTAGCTACATAAGCTGTCGTGTAGGAAGACCTAATTGGTGAAAAATGTGCCACCTTAGTCAACCAATCAATAGTGACCATGATAGCATCATGACGATAAAAAATCATAGGTAATCCTACTATGAAATCCATAGAGATGATGTCCCACTTCCATGAAGGAATGGGATTTGGTTGCAAAAGTCTTGTCCGGTGCTGGTGTTCTGCCTTGAATCTCTAACACTCAAGGCATCTAGCCACATAATCAACAATGTCTCGCTTCATCCTGGACCAATAGAATAAATGCCGCAAATCAGCATGCATCTTCTTGACACGTGGATGTGCCGAGTAGGGTGTACGATGGGCCTCTGCTAGAATCAAGGTGTGAAGCTCATCCAGTAACAGCACATAAATCCTTCCTGAAAGTCTCAAAAGACCATCTGACTCTTGGATGTAGCCTGCAAACTTACCCTCCAAAGGTCTTCCTGAATCTATCTCCTTGCACACCTCTTGGTACCAAGAATCTGTAGGAAGTGCCTAAAGAATCCGACTCCTCAAATCTACACTAAGAGTCATAGATGATATCACATGTCTCCTGTGACTCAAAGCATCTGCCACCACATTCTCTTTCCCTTGAATGTACTTTACCTCGAAGTCATACTCACATAGAAATTCCATCCATCACCTTTGGCATGCATTCAAATTTGGCTGCGTGAAAATATACTGAAGACTGCGATGATCACTATGTAGCTCAAATTTGTGCCCCAACAAGAAATGTCTCCACCTTGTCAAAGCATGAACTACTGCTATTGACTCAAGATCATGTGTAGGATAATTTAGCTCATGATCCTTGAGCTTGCGTGATTCATACGCAATCACCCGTCCATTCTGCATCAAAACTGCTCCAATCCCCTCAAGGGAAGCATCTATACACACCATGAAATCACCTTCCAGATTAGGTACTGCTAAGATCGGTGCACTGGTCAAAAGCTCTTTGAGCTTCCAAAATGCTTCCTCACATTTCTCTATCCATATAAACTTCTTCCTTTCCTCTGAAGGGAAGTGATAGGATGTGCTATTCTGGAAAAGTTTTGAACAAATCTGCAATAATAACCAGCTAGACCCATGAAACTACGAATCTCTAACACATTAGTTGGTGTAGGCCAATCTACTATTGCCTGAATCTTTGCAAGGTCTACTGAAATACCATCACCTAAAATGACATGCCCTAAATACTAAATCTGTGGTTTGAAGAATTCACACTTAGCTGCATTGGCATAGAGCTGATTTTCTCTTAAGCATTGTAAAACCAATCACAGGTGTTCCTCATGCTCCTTCTGAGTCTTAGAATATATCAATATATCATCAAGAAACACAAGCAAAAATCTATCAAGATAAGATCAAAACACCCCATTCATCAATCTCATGAAAATTGATGTAGCATTAGTCAACCCAAAAGGTATCACTGTGAACTCATAATGCCCATAGTGAGTTCGAAAGGCGGTCTTGTGAATGTTAGCTTCCTTAATGCAAAGTTGGTGGTATCCCAAATTAAGGTCGATCTTGGAGAATACTGTAGCTCCTTTGATCTGAAATAAGTCATCAATCTTAGGTAGAGGATACTTGTTCTTAATAGTCACCTTATTCAACTATCTGTAATCGATACAAAGGTGCAAAGAATCATCTTTCTTTTTCACAAAGAGCACTAGAGCTCCCCATGGTGACACACTAGGTCGAATGCTCCCTTTGGCCAAAAGTTCCTCTAGCTGAAGACGCAACTCACCTAATTCCTGTGTAGTCATATGATAAGGAGCTTTAGAGATAGGCTCCACTCCTGGAATCAGGTCAATGCTGAAATCAATGTCCCTTTTTGGAGGCATGCCTACAATCTCACTTGGAAATACATTTGCGTACTCCTGTAGAATCAGGTGATCTAAAGTCTTCCTCATAGGGTCTTCCTCATCAAGATCATTTACCATAACAACAAATATCTGACATCCCTTACGAAAACTTTGCTTCAATTGCATGGCATAAATCATTTGTAGAGATATAGGCCTTGGTATCCCAACTATCTTCACATTTTTCCCTTGGTCATCCTGACACAATATAATCTTCTTCCTGCAATCTATACTAGCTCTATGAGATCCAAGCCAGTCCATTCCTAAGACCACATCATAGGAACCAAGGGGTATAACTCGAAGGTCAACTACAGTATCAAATCCTCCTATAATAAGCCCACACTTATGAACTATAGAATCTGTGGAGACCTTAATGACTGAGGCTAGTTCCACTTGCCAACCATGATCTTGTTTCACCGCATCCAGCTTACACTTAACAACTATAAATGGAGAAATAAATGAATCTGTAGCACTTGAATCAAATAACACTGAAAGGGATGTACCTTGAATAGCTCCTATGGTTTCAACTAGTGTTCCCTAATGATCAGCTTGATGGTGATCTACTGCTGCAAACACTCTATGCGCTCTATCAGCATCTCCTACTGTAGGCTCGAATGCTATTGGCCTGGGGCCTGAATACTGAGGTGCTCACTATGGATAGTGAGTTGCAAAATGTCCAACCTGTCCACATGTAAAACATTCTATATTTCTGCTAGATCCTCTCCCCATAGGTGGTGCATTTGACTGCTGACGATTATTCCTACTAACAAAAGACTGATTGCTCTGAGCTGGCTGATTGGGTTGATTCCATTTATTGCATTGAGCATTACGGTTGTTCTTGGAATTAGAACCTCCGCCACCACCTTGAGCCTGAGAGTTTTTCCCTTCTACTATTGCATCTACTGAGACTGCTACTGATACTATTTCCCCTTAGAAAAAGGAGGCTTCTTGTTTCCACCTGAGTTTTAGTTGCTTTTAGATCCTGATGTTGCAGGCACTCCCACAAAACCTCCTTGACCAAGGTTGACACTTTGTTCAACAAGGATGGCTCGTCATATCGCATCCTTGAGGGCTTTTGGCTCAAATACCTTGACACCCCCAATTATATGGTTGTTCAAACCCCTAATAAAGTGTTATGTCAATTGAGTTGAGTTGTCACTGAATCCTGAAAAGGACATGAGCTCATAGAATTTACGCTCATATTCTATTATAGTCATAGAATACTGCCCAAGATTATGGAACTCATTTTCCCTTTGCCGCTTCCATTCCTCTGGTAGGAATCGTTCGTGAAAACTCTCTAAGAATAGCTACCAAGTGACATTGTTCATATCTATGCCCAGTTTCTTTTCCTCAATTGTCCACCACGTGGCCCCAAAATTCTCCAGATTGGTAATGGCAAATCTTGCCTTAACATTACTGTCAAAGTCCTACATGGAAAAAATCGTGTGAAGGGCAATAAGCCACTGTTTAGCCACATATCCAGAACCTTGCCTGTTAAAGGGCTTGACCTTGGATCTCGAAAGATGCTTCATCTAAGTAGATACAATGGATCTCTGTCGATCCTTTCAAGGGCTCCTAGACTTGGGTCTATGCTCTTGTTCTATTTGATGTGCTCTATGTTGTTCATGAGCAGGAGGTAGGTGATCAAGAATGGTCTGCATCATCTATCTCAAGTTAACCTCCTCAGACTCAGCTTAGTCCTCTCTACGGCTCTCTTCCTGCTACTTACTAGCGTGCTCTTCTTTGCTCTCTTCATGAGCAGATCCTCCATGGACAATCTCATGGATACTGATAGCTCTGCCACGACCATGGTCTCTACCAAAGCCTCTACCTGTAGTGCCTGCCCCTAGATCGCATTTCTGTTATCATTGTCAATTTGCTTTAGGTTGATTTTATGCTTTGATTAGTTTAGAAATACTGGATTTACAATATTATGATATTATTTCATGTTTTGGATTACATGTATATATACTTGTTGATTTCATTTCACATGACGTTAATGTTGTCTTAATGATCCTAGTTAGTAAATATGGTTTCTTTCATAAAAATGTTAACATGATGTCTTTAATGATGATTATGTTGTATTGATAGAGATGCATTATTATATGTACGCATTTGATGTTAGACTTATGATTTTTACAATACTTACCCCATACTTGCATGTGTATGGTGTGCGTGTTTGTTTTATCTTTCTGTCTGACGTGTTTGATGTGGTTAAGGGAGGGAGTCATAGTCACCTACTAGTCGGGATCTACACGATGAACCACTCTCTACCATTGCCTGTTTAGTTTAGATATATTATATACATGTACATTCTCGTCTTTTATGCAGGATGCAGGTATCGGGCATCGACTTCCCTAAATTGCCAGGATGAGCGTGCCCTATTACAAATACTCAAATGGTGAGAATGGGAAGATAATGATCAGGTCCAATCCTAGCCATAAGCCTATAATACTTGTCCTGCAAGGAGGACTCGTAACAGACTGTCTACCCTTTTTAAACTCGTGAGTATTTTTGTGCGTATGTTGTTTTATGAGTCTTTGATGAATTTTCTGTTAATTAAATTAAAAGATTAAATTAATGATTTAATTTAATGGAAAATTATTATGATATTATGAATATTTAATTATATTTAATTAATTGAGAAATTAATTAAATATAAAGAATTAAATTGAAGATAAAAGTTTTAAGATTAAATTTAGAACGTAATAATATTTATTAATTTAATAATAATATATTTAGAGTTCATTTTTAAATAAATGCTAAATATTATTGTTATTTAAGTTAATAAATATTTATCAAATTAAAACGTTCAAAAATATATTAAAAAGGAAAAAGATATTAATTTATGGAAAAGATTTAAGCTCGCATGAATGAGTTTTAAATATAAGAGATTAATTTAAAAGATAAAATATGTGAACTTGATTAAGATATTTTATTATAGTGCGCATGAGATTAAAGTTATAAATTTATTAAACTAAAGTAAAGTGGAAAGTTAAATAAAGTAATTTAACAATTCACTTAAAGTGCATGAAGGAATAATAAAAGAATATTTTAATTTAAAAAGGAAATTAATTGTGCATGAATGAATTAATTAAATAAGAGAGAATTAAATATTGGAGATAAAAGTTAAAGTTTAAATTTAGAACGTGATTATATTTATTTAATTTAATAATAATATATTTAGAGTGCATTTTTAAATAAATGCTAAATATTATTTTTATTTAAGTTAATAAATATTTTATCAATTAAGTTTCTAAAAATGAAATTAAAAGTGAAAAGATATTTAATTATCATAAAGATTAGAGTTCGCATGATTTATGCATGAGTTGAAAATAAAAGAAATTAATTGAAAAGATTAAACATGTGAAATTAATAAAGATATTTAATCAAATTAAGTGCGCATGAGATTTATAAGTTATAAATTGATTAAAATAGAAGTTGAGTGGAAATTAAATAAAGAGATTTAATAATCCATTTAACATGCATGAAAATATGAAAGATAAGATAAATAAAGGTTGATTTTAGAGTTAACGAAATTGATCAAGAGACCTCTTGGGTAAACACACAATTAGTGCCCCAATTGTAGGAAGAGAACTCCTTATCAAAATTTGAGGGTTCATTTTTGAAGGGAGATTTTTTGGAGACAGGTTTCAGGGAACACACTTTTGGAAAGGGGAACAAAGAAATCTTTGGAAGCTTGGAAGGGTTCGGATTAGCAAGGGTTTCACCAGATTGTTAGCATCAGATCAAGGTAGGGTTTGTGAACCATTCTAGAAACACTTTCAAATCTTTGTCTTCTTCGTGCTTGTTGAAAGTTGTTTCTCAAAATTTGTTGTCTGAATCTTGCCATCCTTCGTTCTGAATCTTTTACTATTTGATTTCATCTGTGAATTCCGAGTTGAAACAACTATTTAGAAAACCTTGTTTCTACAATTGAAAGGAATTAGTATTAAATCGAGATTTGGGTTGAATTAAAATGGGATTGAGAAATTTAAATTTGGATAAATGTTTGATTTTGGAAATAAAAATTTTAAATTGAAAATTCGAATGGTTAATAGGATTTTCTCTATCAGATGATAATTGCAAAATATATATATATTAAAATTTGATTATTATTAGGAAGGAGAGTTTTGTATTAAATAAAACAAAATTATTTGAATTATATATATATATATATATATTCTTTAGAGGGGAGATTGTTTATTTTAAATCTTTTTATAAAAATAAAATAAAAACCAAAATTAATTATTAAATATAATATAATGTATGTTGAGAGGGGTTTCACCACCCCTGACTTACCTCTCATACTGTCGGCAGCTTCATGTTTTCTATGCCTGCGTGGATCGCAATTTGCATGCGATGGGGGTTATTTTGCTTTAAACATAAAAATAAAACACATCTTCATTTTACCCCATACCCCACTTACCATTTTAAGCGACTGATATAACCGAGCATATAGCGTGGGAGCCATTCTTTAATTCAAGGCGAGTATATGGCGCCTACATTAATTTAGGCCACGCGTGGTGGTTTAGGTTAAAACCATTTCTTTTAATTAATTTTGTTTAAATGTTCTATATGATATTCAATGTAAATTGTTAGATAAGTTTATTATTAATGTTATATAATTAATTACCTATAGTATATTTTTATATATCCATGTTAATATGAATTCATTTAAAATAATATAATTTACTTAATTAAATTTATTTTTAACTCATTAGTCATTATTAATTTTTAATTAATAATTTTATTATTAATTATTTAATTAAGTGGTGAATTAGTAAATCTTATTTACAAAAGGATTTAATTCATACTTTAAATATTAATTATTAATTTGATTATTATGATTTATCTAAGAATTTTACCAATAACTTGATTATTAATTACTTAATAATGTATGCAATTATTAGAATAAGATTGAATTAATGATAAATATCAATTAATGATGTTAGTTATATTTATTATTTAATAATTGGATTATTAATGGAATTGGGAGTATTGAATTTAATAATCAATAAATTGTTAATTTAATAAATGATTACTATTGCTCTTAAGTTATGATATGATTTTCTAATTATAAGAACGAAAAATAGGTTAATTGAAAGGGCTAAATGCGGAAACTTATTACTTGAAAATATATGCACTAGAACTTAAACCCTACTTTAATATCAACAATATCTTTTCAAATCAAACCCAAACTATGAAACTGTATTGTTTGCTTATACTATCTATGCTTTGGGTTTTTGGAGTCGGTTAGATGTTGACCAGTCTAGGATGTACACCAAAGGCCTTGTGAGATTTCTTTGATACTATTTTAAGTGGTTGGATGTTATGACGAGTTTTGTGATTCATATTGGAGATTATATTTATGAGCTTTATCTTGTGGAGCATTTATGTGTACTTGGATGGGAGAATGATCTTATTATCAGGTTTCCTATTAAGGAACCGATTTTGATCTTTATGGGTGTTGTGGTATGGGATACAACTATATTTTTATGTGCTTAGGAGAGGTTGTCTAGGTACGTGACTTGGGAGTGGCTTGCATAGGGGTCCGGGACCCAAAGTGGTCAGTACCAGGGTAACCTAATGCAAGTTATGTAATAAGTGATAATCTAGTAACTAAAATTTATGGGGGAAAAAACACACTAAAAAGATAAGTTAGAGATATTTGATCTACCCATGCCTTTAGTGCTTGTATAGACTAAGGATGGGAATGAGATGAGTGCCTCGTCTTCTTGAGAGGGCTTTCTAGTTTCCATATGTGTGATGTTGAGGGTCCGGGGTTCATAGTAACCAGTTCAGGGTAACTCAATGCTTGAGGGTCCGGGGTCTCTTAAGAGATCAGTCCAGGGTAACTCAAGCAGCCATGTGATGACACTCCCTAGTATGTAGCCTGAGTCTCCTCTATAGATTTTGTGTGTACCTCTGGTGGTGTACTTATTGTTGGTGGTGTATCTATTGTCGGATGTGTTTATTATAGTTACTTACTTTCATTGAGGATGATTGGTGATTCATGGATGTTGTACTTTTGACATGTGGCTTTTGACTTGAGATGATTATCTTTCGTTGACTTTATCTTATGATCTTGGTATTTGGTTTATACTTGGTTTGTGTATGATGTTTGGTTATGTGGTGTCGGTATTGGATTGAGCGTTCTTACTTTTGGATTATTTTATCTTCTTGAGTAGCATGTGTTACCTTTGAGGTAGTTTTGGCTATTAGGGGTACCTTGCCTAGGAATGTTTTATGTTTGATAGCCATTTGTGGATCGTTCATTATCTTCCCTGCACGGTGGGAGTGGAAGCCTGACTAGGTAACCACGCGGTCGGGAGGTAGTGCCTTCTTACCATTTGGGTCCCCCTTCACATTGTTAGCTGTTGGATGTTCGTTGCAGAAGATGTACCTTTATCATTCTTATTTCTTATCTTAGAGACTTCTTTTCAGATGATGTATATATGTTATCATGTATTCTGATTTATTGTATCTATTTTCACATACCCTGCGACGTGCAGTGGATGTTATTTAGTGGATGTACTTTCATTGTATTGTTTATACTTATGCTTTGCTTATGCGATTATGTATCTATTATTTCTTTATGATCATGAGACATTGTACTCAGAACTTAAACTAATTAATTTAAAATCATTAAATGTGACTCAACGTAAAGGAACTCTTGAGGAATTGAAACTATATCTGTAATTGATTATGTGTATTTGATATGTATGTTCTTATTGCTTCCGCATTAATGTTATCTTGATGTTGTTTAAACTTCAAAGAAAAAAAAGTTCAGTAAACATTGTAACATGTTAGGTTTATTTCTCTTGGGTTCCCGAGCGGGGCATTACACTACCATGGCCTTTAACAGAAGACCTAGTCCCAGATACCATCCTACAACAATATCTAGAATATACTAAGTACATAATGCATGCTACTGTATAGCATAAAAAGAACATGTTCTACAAAAGACTAAGTTCAATTTTAGTTTTGCCTATGTTTAGGTTTAAGTAGGATTTTCAGTTTTGAAAGCTAAGTGTTCCATATGCAAGTAACAGTTCAAGTTCTGTTTTAGTTCACCTAGTTTTCAAGTTTGAAGAGATACACATAATAGTTCCAAGTCCTAGTTTTGTTCCAAAATACCCAGAGCTCCCAATGTAGAAAATCGCGCTCTGATACCAAATGTAATGCCCCACCAAGGGATCCAAAGAATTAACCTAAAATTTTCACTAAGTTTGGTAGCATTTTTTTTTTTTAATACTTGAAAGTAAATCCATTTACAACTTATACATAGTAACGGAAGCAATAGCAAAAATGCAAGTGAAAGTAAACATAGTATACAGAAAAGGTTACATTCTTCATGGATTCCTCAACATTGAATTACAACTAAACTAACTATTAATGATTCCATCTACATCCACATAAAATAATAATGAAAAGTCCAATGTTCATAAATTACATTTTCGATTGCTCAATCATCCACTGTACATGCCACAGGGTATGAAAGGCTTAAAAGAATATACATATATGAAAATAAAGTACATCAACATTCTAATTCTATTCCATGATGTAATAAAGTAAATGTAATCACATGTCATACATGATACATCATCATAGAAGATATAAACATCCATTGTAATAGATAACCATTTATCACAAACATAATTAACTAAGTGCACGGTTCCTCCCAACTGTAAATAGCATCATTAGACCATCATGGGTCCTAGCCATCCCTCCATGTGTAACATTCCAAGTCACCGAAGAGATCATCAATATTATCAAATAGGAATGTCACTCCTAAAAACATACTAGATCATATGCAGAAAGTAATCTAACATGCAAAATAAAGCATAAGATAACATCATCTAACATATGAAAATCATCAATGAAAGGATACATGTCCACCATCATAATCAAAGAATGCATCAGCCACAATGTCATCAAATGGATCTCAAACGATAAGAGTGAAATAACACTACCTCCTGACCACATGGTACCTAAATGGTCCACTCCCACCATGCTGAGAAGATAATCTCAAGTCTCAAACAGGTTATCAAATCACATAGCATAAATACACTCTAAGTCCAGGAATCCTAAAAGTATACTAACTCAAAGGTTCCATACACAAAATAAAATCTAATCCCAGAGGCACAACAAAGACCTATAGGAAACCTACTATGCAAGCGAGAAAGTGTCATCGCACGGATCACGCTAGAGTTACCCTGGTAGTCTCCCAATAGACCCCGGCCCCCTACTGATCCCTATGCAGCCACTAGTATCCTCTCATACAAATGAGGCATACTACGGAATGCAAAGTCATAACCAAGCGTTCTCTCTACTCCCATCCTACTTTGTACTAGCACTCGAGGCATGGGCGAGAACAAAATAATTATCTTTTTAGGTTCATTAAGTTAGTATTAGTGTGAATATTTTCACTTATTAAGACAACTTACAATGAGTTACCCTGGCAGCCTCTTAGGGCCCCGGGCCCCATTGCAAGCCACTTCCCGACACTACAAGTAGATAACCTACCCTAAGCTCATGGAATCATAAATCTCAAAATCACAAAAGATAATCCACAATATAAACATCAAATCTCCATGAGCAACTAAAAAGCATCCATAGATAATCATGACCACAACAGTTCTCTATTGGCAACTGAAGGTATCCCTGATAATCACAATAATCATTGGTTCTTAATAAGCAACCAAAAAGAATCTCAAAATAAAATTGATTGAAGACTCCAAAATGGTTGAGTCAAAACATGTCACAACATGACATCATCAAGATCAGATAACAATTCAATTCCATCAAATGACTGGAAAGTAACCCAAGTATAATTGATCGATGACTCAAAATGGTTTATTCAAATGTCTATTACATATTAATCTCAGCTTCACACAAGAAGACTGGAAAGCAATAGCAATCAATAAAGAGAAACATCTCATAGAGCATACCATCACATAACCATGGTTGGGTTTGTAAAGATCGAAAACAATAGACATCATCATGACATCATAATCATAACCTCCGAGCCTCTGGTAGACGTCTTATAACTGGTCAACACTAGTCAACCCAAAACCCAAAACAGATAGCATAGAGAAAACACAATGCAAGCACATGTTTTGGTTTGTTTAAAATTACATAGCTAAATAGAGTGTGGAGGTCTCAGTTTTCATTTTCAAATTTAGATATCGAGTGGAGGAACATTTTTGTATGTTTTCCTAACCCATGCATTGTTTGATGGATTAATGTTTTTCCCTCTAACTCTTAGAATTGATTTTCCAATTATTCTATTGACATATTGTTTATACAAATATTATATGAAAACGATCCCCCATCAAAACCAATAAGACACCTTGTAGCTTTTAACATGAATAAATACTAATTCCCTTTAATATCTTTCATTCATAATTCAAGTCAATATTTAAATTACATCTACATCATTTGACTATAATATTACAAAATAATTAATTTTTAAAGAAAATAAACTATTAGTACCATTCATTTAACAAAAAAAATTAATTATTTTTATTAATAACACACACACACACACACACACACACACACACACACACACATATATATATATATACATATATATATATATATATATATGTATATATATATATATGTATATATATATATGTATATATGTATATATATATATGTGTATATATATATATATATATGTATATATATATATATGTATATATGTATATATATATACATGTATATATACATGTATATATATATACATGTATATATACATGTATATATATATACATGTATATATACATGTATATATATATACATATATACATATATATATATACATATATATATATATATATACACATACATATATATATATACATATATATATATATACATATATATATATATACATATATATATATACATATATATATACATATATATATATATATATGTATGTATATATGTATATATATATATATACATCTATGTATACATGTATATATCTATATATACATATATGTATACATGTATATATCTATATATACATATATACATATACATATATATATACATATATATATAATTATTAATACTGAATGATAATAATAATATTTTAAAATGTTATAAAAAGTCAAAATGCGAAAAATCCAATTTCGCACCCATCAAATCACATAACACATATATATGTGTTAGTACTGTCATTAGCATGTGGTACGCTGCGATCACAGGGCCTGTGGTGACAGCGGTACAGAGTACCAGTTGTCGTCGCAGTACCTGCAACATAGGTACTCGGCACTCATTGCCGGTGGGGGTATGGGCTTCACCCTCCCATATGCAATATAAATTTTTTAAAATTTTATTGTAACATTTTTACAAAAAATGTTTTTGTTAAACCATTGCGATTCGGATTTAATATATATACTTCCCAATGCAATTTAACATTCAGTTTTTCAACAAATATATATATATATATATATATATATATGTATGTATGTATGTATGTATGTATGTATGTATGTATGTATGTATGTATGTATGTATGTATGCAGATCTGAAAATATATATAAACATGTCTATTCCTACAGAGAACATATACACAATTTTTTTTTTTAAAAGGGATTCCAATTCTAAGAATTTTCCTATAAAATATTTGTTCTCTAAATTTACCCAATAATTCTTCTAATAGGTTTGATTATAAATTTTAACCCTAGCCCCATAATTTTATCAGATCTACGCATATGAAAGTTTCTCATATAAAATGACAAAATGCATATAACCAACATCTGAAAATCCTCAGAAAGCATTCAGAAGACACGAAGAAGATAGGAAGTGCAAGAAGTAGAAATAACATAGGCGAAATCACAAGTGCCTACCTGGACACTGATGCTAATTCACTTCTCCTCAGAATCTGCAGAGCAAGCTCTTTCCTTCTCCAACATTCTCGGCTCCTCCAAATACACTCTCTAAGCTTCTAGGAGTGTCTGAATATAAAGAATTCTTAGGAAGCACCTAGAATGTCTCTAGAAGTAACCAGAAGGTGTTGACAACTAAGCATGAGTCTTTTCCAACCTTCTAGATGAGTCATAAGGTTGTAGACACCATGTGCTTAATTGGTGTGCTAACTTCTGTGTTGTTGACAAATGTGCTATCAAAAGGTGTGTTTACTCCTAGATAGACTTATAACTTTTATTTTAATTCTTTTATTACTTTTATTATTAATATATATTTATTACTTTATTATTATTTTTATCATTATTATTAATTTTAATTTCTAATTTCTTTTATTTAATTCTTTTCTCAATTAATTTTCCATTTAATTAATTAAAATCAAAATATCAAAAGATCATGATATTATCTCTCCTCTCTTATCATTGAGACAGTGCGATAGGGTACGCTCATCGTGGAAATTCAGGGAAGTCGATACCCATACCTACAACCCGCATAAAAACCACGCATGTACATACTATATATATATATATATATATATATATATATATATATATATATATATATAGATATATATATATATATATATATATATATATATATATATATGCTAAGCTAAACAGGCAATGGTAGGAAGTGGTGCATCATGTAGATCCCGACTAGCAGGTGACTACGACTCCCTTCCTTAACCACATCAGAAATGCCATACATAAGAACAAACACGCACACCATACACATGCAAGTATGGGGTAAGTATCCATAATAAAGCACATGAGATAATAAACCATCTAACCAATCATCATCAATAACTGAAAGCAACATAATAATCATCATGCATACATGAACTATAGAGTCTAAGTAATCTCATCATACATCAACTGAATCCATAGCACAATATTTGATAGTATCAAAACAATGTTACTAACCAACAACATAAAACTAGTCTAACATAGTCCGATAATAATAGCAACAATGTGTCCCGAAAAATGTGAACGAGGGCAGGCACTACATAAACTAAAATTGTATGCAAGTGAAATTTATTTAAAGGTGAAAATATGGTTACAAATGTCTTGGGATGCCTACACCTCTAGAGTTCTTTTCCATGGCAAGAACTAATAATAGAATATTGGAAATACCATTTTTTTTTATGGTACAATGAGCCATTGAATTGTGACGTCTTACCTAGCAGTAAGCTGTCACGTTCACAACATTAGCATCACAGACTGTGGAACCTATGAAAAAAACTCCTATTGGATGCTCATCGCTTGAACAGAATTGCCATCACAAGTTGCCGTTGTGATGTCCAATCTGATGAATACCCATTGGGTCTACAACAACTTCGTCTCAAGCATGATGAAAAATTGAAAATATAGGCTATCATAATTATGATAGTTGACTATCCAAATTACAACGATGTGAAGAGGTACTTTTCCCCTTTCTTTTTTCCAAATTGTCATGGCTTTAGGCGTCCCAATTGCAACAGACTAGCTTGCAATTGCAATTTGTGACAGCAAAATTTTGATGCCTATCCAATGGGGGCCAATTGGTGCTACTATCACTCAGGCAATTGGTGTCCATCACAATTCCATCCCAAATGTAGTAGTGTTAGAATTAGGGTTTGGCATAAAATTTCTTAAATTCACTTCTCAAATGCTTCAAATTACCTTCAATTCACTCTCTAATCTCCTCTACAAGTTCTTCTAGAATTCAAATGCTCAAATGTGGTTAATAAATTTAATTTTAATCCTTATATCTACCTGAAATCCAATCTAGATCAATTTTTCATGTACACACATCTCAAAAAGATGATTATGTATCCAACAAGATGACTTTCTTTGGGCTTATATAAAGAAACCTCAACTATGACCTCCCCTATCTTGGTATCTACAACTAACTGAGTGACACACACATGTATAGAGACTGGTAGGAGGATTCTCTTCTTGTTTATTGAGTTTGTGAGCCAATTTGATACCGATGGAGAAGATTCAACCTTTCTTGTGTCATCTATTGGTGTATTCAGGGAGTTTAGAACCTATGAAATACTGTTTAAGATCAACTGTACCCATCGCTCATTATCTATTGAACCTATGCTATGTTCTTTTTTGATATCAATATTTATTTGAACCTATCCCTTAGATGCTTTTTTCTTTCTTGAACTTGCTCCTTGATCTTGTCTTCTGCACAATAGGTTGGTTATTATCTAGTTTTGTTTCTAAAATCTTCTTATCACTTGCAAAATCAATGGAAAATATGATGTTAGCATTAAGGAGGAAAGAAATTCTTGGACTATGTCTTTAAATTGAAACAAAGGCGTGCTCTTTTTCTTTTTTACGTTGAATCCACATTTTGGTGTATTCAATGACATTGTCAATCTTCCATACTATGTCATCTTAATGTAGAAGCATCCATTGGTGCAAGGGTAATCCTGTATCACCCAAAAATATGCTTAGTTTTAGTTTCTATTTAGTGTGTTCATATTTTTGGACACCCATTTGGGCCAAATAGAGATTCCAACTCTCATAGTTCCATTATTGGTTTTTTGGGTTAGTTTTTCTGAGCACCTCGAGATATGTATCAATATAGAAAATAGGTTATTTTATAATGTATCCATAATTATGATGAGTTAGAAGGTGTAATTTTGAGAGATGATTGGATTTGTAATTTATAGAATTCCATAAAAAGAACTAGGTCAAAATGATTTACTGTTTGAAAGTTATTGTAATTTTTAGTTGCCTGGAGACCCCCTAAGAAGGCTTCAAAGTTAGATTTGAGGCACTAAATGACCTTGTATAGGCCAAAAAAAAGGGGAAGGAGAAACAATTCTCCATAAGGCTATAGAGTGCTTCGAGAGATTTCTAAAAATATAAACGGTTCGTCAATCAGAGTCCCAGATCAAAATTTATGCCTCCCAGAAGTTGGACTACCATTTCTTGATTCTCCTAATTTTGCACTGACTTCTGATGTGTCTTGTAGAACCTTTTTCTTTGGTGATGGATGCCAAATCAAATATTATAACATTTATTCCTAACCCTAAACCTAATGCGGGTTACTTAAGACCATTTCTTGCATTGTAAGGGTAGTTTTTGGTGGAGTTTGGGAGAAGAAACTATGAGAAGGGTTTTTCTCTAGAATCTAATAACATTGTAAGCCCATAGGGCATGTAATTGAGTCTATTTATGTTGTACTGAATGAAATAGCATGACATTTCTGATAATAAAATTTTCCTTTTCCTGTTGTGTTCACTTTGTTTTTGGTTGTGCTCTCACCATATCTTCTAGTTTTGACCAATCAATGAGAGGTAGGGGTGTTTCTTGTTGTTTCAAGTACTTAGGTTCAACAACATCCAAATTTTCCTCTTGAACTCCTTTTATGTTCAAATTGAATTCAAAAGAAGAGACTTCTGACTAAAACATTCTAGAGTTGTCTCTCCTTTGAACCTCTCTTTCACTTAAGAAGTCTTCCCAATAATCCTCCAAGTGAGGTAAAGGTGTGGATTGATCTTTTGCCTCCAAAAGTTTTTGGTGAATTATTTATTGTTGAACCCCTTCCTCACATGATAAAACTTGAAATCAAAACCACAAAATTTACCCCCAGCATTCATGGCATCTTCTAAATGTTTACATGAAAGTTTATCAAGATCCACAGGAAATAAACTATCCCATTTATCTTTGGGAAAAAAATTCTTTGTTAAAACGACAAGTTATCAACAAATTTCAACTAATAGAAAGTATTCCATGGAAAATATGGGTAATCTTAGGGTCTCTTCATTGAACCCACCTCTCCTAATGTATGTGAACTTGGGAAATTAAATGAATAGACTACCATATATTTGGGTCAATTATATGGATTCCAATGAAACTTTTTGCTCTATTATATCTGCTATCTCAAAACATAACTTTCCCATGAAAACATCATGAACATTCCTATAGTTAGATAAGACATGGCTCCTTTGTAGCGAGTGGTACTCATTGTATATATGGATATCATGATCCTAAGGTTCACGAGGCAGGGGAGAGAGATCTTGAGTACAAGCTAGATTGTACATAAGATAGGAATACATAAAGAAATCCTCTTTGATGGTCAGGATTAATTTCAACTATTTTGTCATTGAACTAGCTATGATCTTAGCCTAGTCTAAGTACTGCTTGCACTCTAATATAATTTCAATGAATTGAAACATCCAATCTTCAAACAAAAATGCCTCTGGTGAACCCCTGACTCTATGTGAAAATCTACCATATTGTGGATGTAAGGCTTCATGTGATCTTTATTTAGATTATTTTGGATCAATGAACCACCTTTATATAACTTCTTAGTCTAGTGAAAATCTATGAAAGAGCATTTCTTTTCATGGTTTTTATTGAATTTGGCATTGAATTGAGTTGGAGTGAAGTTAATGAACGACTCATTGGGTATTTTGAACACAAGCATCATTGTGTCCCTAATAACTTAGAGAAAGACCTTTCCATCATTCTTTGTGATACATTGAGACCTAATATCATAATGGTTTATACATTCTTGGACCAGTTAAGGGATTACAACAACTTAGGGAAAGGCTGTGACCAGTAATAAGCCACTATCTTAGATTTCACTCATAAATTCACCCTTTATATTTTCTTGCATTTTATCACAAAAGATGTCTACATTAACTCCCTTTAAGTCTATATCAGTTAGTAGGGGACCTCTACAATTCACAGTGACACTATTTCCAAAAAAAATGAAGAGAAGAGCTCATACTTTCCAATTCCAAAAGAAATCACAACTCATGACCAAGCTCATAGAGAAATGACTAAGAATAAAAAAAATGAATGAAGGAATTATCAAAAGTTTACCTTGAATTTTTAGTAACAAACCTTATTGAACCTATTGAACCTCCTTCTCTGTGTTCTCCATAGCCAACACTTAGAGAAAGAATTAACTTACCATTTTGAGAGTAAGCTTTTAAAATACCAAACCTTATGAGTAAATTACAAGGGTAGGATTTGGAAAGTTTTTCTCACCTGAAAGTACCATATGATGAGACTTCTCAAGGTAATTTCCATAAATAGATGTCTTTTCACTTGTTGCCCCTTAATCTTCATTATTCTCACACAGGGTTACCTTCCTTCTAGATTTTTGTGCCTTATGCCACATACTAATCTACACAGACTTAAAATTAAATGATTTTGTACAAGCCACACTTTCTCATTATTACTTTATTCATGGTTTCCATATCACCTTTTTTCTTCTTATGCCATCAGATGACATGTCAAGACCCCACCTTGGTATTTTCTATGTTCCACTTCAAACATGACCATTGCATGCTCCTATTGGGTCCCACCACCTTTCCTGGAGGAATTACTTTTACAATGTTGAACCAGTTTGCCCTAGTTTGAACCAACTTCAAAGTGGTTTAGACAATTTGAAAAGGTTCGAAATCTCAAATAGATTTTTGGGTACAAAGGTTCAATATCTATCAAATTATTAGGCTTTGATCAACCAAGAATTGTTTGAGGGTTAGGATTGTGTAGTGCCTACCCCTAGTTTACATTTTGTTATTATTGCCGAACTCTTTTAGGCCAATTTTATGCTTGATGATTAGTAGCATTATCTTTCAGATTATCAGATATTATTTCATATTCAGTTGATTTTATGATGAGACTACTTTGTACTATTTACTTCATGTATGCATGATGATGATTATTACAATGATTTCAATTATTGATGATTATTAGTTAGATAGATTATCATATGTGTTTTCTTATGGATACTTACCCCATACTGCATGTGTATGGTGTGCGTGTATATTTTCGTTATGTATGATATTTTTGATGTGGTTAAGGAAGGGAGTCGTACTCACCTGCTAGTCGAGATCTACATGATGCACTACTTCCTGCCATTTCTTATTTAGTTTAGTATATATGTGTTTGTACATGCATGGATTTTATGCAGATTCCAGGTATCGAGTATCGACTTCCCTCAATTGCCAGGATGAGCATACCCTATCCCATTATCTCAATGGTAAGAGAGGGGAGATAAATTCTTAAGTCCAAATCTTAACCTTTAAACCCATTTTTCCTAGAAAATTAGGACAACTATCTGAGATGTTTACCTTCCAAATGCGTCATTTGACATAAATTCGTGATTATAACCCTTTAGTTTGATCTTGTATGTGGTATTTTATGATGGGTTTTTGTATTTCTCCTATAGGTCTTTGGTGATTTTTCTATTAATTAAGTATAATTAAATGATTAAATTAATGATTTAATTTAATGAAACATTATTATGATATTTTCAATATTTAATTATATTTAATTAATTAAATAAAAAGAATTAAATTTAAAGATAAATGATGGTTTAATTTTAGAGCGTAATAATATTTATTTAATTTAATAATAATATATTTAGGAGATCATTTGTAAACAAATGCTAAATATTATTATTACTTAATTTAATAAATATTTTATCAAGTAACACTTCGAAAATAAATTAAAGAATGGAAAAGATATTAATTTATTAAATAGTTTTAAGATTGCATAAAGTATGCATGAGATTAAAATATAATAAATTAATTAACAAGAGAAGGCAAGTGAATTTAAATAAAGATATTTAATATTGCAATAAATGTGCATGAAAACATAAAAGAAAAGATAATGAAGAGTTAAAAATTTGTGAGCAAGGAGTCCTCTTGGGTGATCACACAATTACTGCCCCAAATTTAGGAAAGAACTCCTTATCAGCAATTGAGGGTTCATTTTCGAAGGACAGAGAATTTTGGAGAAGGAATTTGCAGAGAGAAGGTTTTGAGAGAAGAAATTTCTCTCACAAATCTTTTGGGTGTTTGTGATTTTAGCACCATAACTAGGTAGATTCTTGTGTTTTGATTCACTCAGTTAATTACGTTATTTATCATTCTTGTCTTCTTCATGATTTTTGAAATATGTTTCCCAAATTTCGTTGTATGAATCTTTCAATCTTTTGTATCAAATTTCCTCTGTATATGTAAAGATTAAAATATCATAGAATCCTTGTTCAGTAATTTTACAAATTGGAATTTAAACCGGCAAGAGATTTGAATGAAAATAAAAATTTAAAGTGAAAATTCAACTGGTTGGTCATATTTTCTCTATTATGGTATTGATAGCATTCTTTATTAAAAATATATATACAAATTTGTTATGGGGGGGGGGGGGGGGGGGGGGGAGGGGAGTGGTTTTAAATAATAAATTTTATTAAAATATTTTTTTAAAAAATATATTAAATGAAATTAATGGGGGTGGGGCCACCACACCCCCACCTCCCATTTCCCCTTTGTCCGGTAGCGAAAGGGTTGCTGATAGCTTTTAAGGGCCGCATGATAGACCTGCTACCATGGCTACAAAGGATTACCATGATAGTACTCTGCTGCCATGACAATAGAGCTGCTGCGACAGCCAAAGCCTTGGGCTTTTGCAAATCAAAAAGGTAAGTTGTATTTTTTTAAAATTTTATTTAAATTTAGTTTTTATAAAAAGTAAATTAATAAATTAAAGTTAAAATATTAAATTGTTAATAAATGTTAATTTATAATTATGAATTATTATAGAATTTTATTAATAAGTTTTTAATTATTAATTAATTAATATATTATTATTAATATATTTTTGGTTAATATTTATTAATTAATTTAATTAAATGTAGATTTTAATTAAAGTTTAATTAATAATACTTGTCATGAAGTTGTAGATTTATATTATTATTATTAATAATATTGATTTTAATAAAGTCATGATTACTTACTTGAAAATTAAGAATTATTATTTTGATAATTTAAATAAATAATTACCCTTAAATTGTTTTGGAGAAATTGACTTAAAATCAAATAGGGGTAACTATGCATTTTATTTGAATATAAGAACGAGTTAATTTGTAAGGGTAAATTGTGAGTTTTATCTACTTGAACATACATTAAAATAAAAACTTTACATTACTATTAACTCAACTATATGTTTTTCAAAATCAAACCAAACTATGAAACTAATATGTTATCTGTATGCTGTCTATGTTTTGGGTTTGGGTTGACTAGAGTGTTGACCAATTTTAGGACATCTACTAGAGGCTTGGGAGTTCTGTGATTGTGGTATTATGCTAATTTGATCTTGATCTTTTAAACTCAACCATGGTAACGTGTTGGTATGCTCTATGATGAGTTTGATTATATTGTTGGTTATTGCTTTTAGTGTCCTTGTGGGATAGTGAGAGGGATGTTATGATATATTTGACCTAACCTTTTTAAGACTTCGATCAGTAATTTTGGGATGTTTTCTAGTTGCTTGAAAATAACTGATGGGTTATTGTGAATTATCTTTTGATGCTTTCTAGTCACTTGTATAGGACTAAGGTAATATACTATGATTCTTTGATTTGTACTTTTATGAGCCTAGGGTAAGTAATATATATATTAAGTTGGGAAGTGGCTTGTAATGGAGGCTGGGGCCCAAAGTGGCCTAACCCATTGTAAGTAGTTTAATAAGTGATAACATTTCATTAAATAGGTTTAAAATTAATTAATAAGATATTGGTACCACAGAAAGTCACTAAGGGGTCGAATGATTAAAAGACTAGCTAGGTAACCTTAGAGTTGACTCGTTAGTATGCCTTGTTAGTATGAAAGGATACTAGTGCCGCATAGAGTCACTAGGGGGCCAGAGAATTAAAAGACTAGCCAGATAACCCTAGAGTTGGTTCATGCGATGACACTTGCCCACTAGCAATATAGATTTCTGACGTGTCTGAGTTTTCCTTTGGGTCTAGATGTTGATTTATCTTGGAACCTTTGAGTTAGACTACTTTTAGAGTTTCCTTGACTTAGATATTACTTTTGATTTTTGGATTGATATACTATTTGGGACTTGAGACTATCTCCTCAGCACAGTGGGAGTGGGCCTTTTTGGGTTACTACGTGGTTGGGTAGTAGTGCTTTTACTCTTACCATTGAGATTCGTCCATTGTTGTTGTGGCTGGAGTTTCTTGTCTGCTTTTCCTTTTATTCTATCTTTGTGTATTATGATGGATAATTATATCTTTATGGTGGATGATCTTTACATGTTGTATTGTACTTTGTTTCATGGATCCAAAAGGGATAATGTAACCTATTTTAAATGTATATTCTTTCAGCCTTTCATACCCTATGACATGTACAGTGGATGATTGAGCATTCTAAATTTTATTGCCAAGTGGCATTCATAACAAATGTATATTATTAAAATGGACTTGGACTTGTAATTATTCTTTCATGTGGATGGGGTATTTATTAGACTCAGTATTAATTAAATTTAAATGTGACTAAACATCTTGAGATCCTTAAGGAATGTAATTTGTTATGTTTGCTTATGTATGATTGTATGTAATTGCTTCTGCTACTTTATGTTCGATGTGTATGTTATTTTTTTTAAAAAAATGTTTGGCAGACTTAGTAAAACTTTAGGTTAATTCTTTTGGATTCATTGGCAGGGCATTACAAACTAACTTAGGGAAACTTTGTGGGATATTCACTTGGAGGATTTCAAATTGAGGGAGAGTCAAAGCTTATGGTTCAAAATTAAATCAAAAATAAAAAACAAGGTGACTCTAAAAAATAATTGAAATAACACAATTAACTATAAATTCTAAAAAATATTTCCATGGTTTTCCCAAGTGTCCAAAACTTTATGTCACCATTTCAGGGTTTGTTGGATTTTCAAATGCATTATCCCCCATTTCTCTAATGAATTGATTTTTTAAGTTTATAAGGGTTTCTCAGCTACTAATACTAATTTCAATTTTTTTTTTGATGTATCATTTGTCTTCTCTACCCATACTTTAGTGCTTGTAGTTGTTCTTGCTTTAACAAATGTTTTATCTAGTCTTTCAATTTTCTTTCCTTTCATATTCTCTTTCCTACTTACATTGTTATTGCATCCCTTCTAAAGTTCATATTTTGTAATCTTATGTCCATGCTGTTCATTCTAATTTTTTTTTTTGTATGTCCCCAATTGTTGCAAATCTTACTTGCTATAACATTGTTTCCATATCCAGGTCCAAATTGACTAGTATGTAATCTTCAATCCCTAGCAATATTTCCAAGGATGTTGCACTTTTAACACATAACTCCATTTCTTATGAAATTTGTTGGTCCCAATGGTCTACTAGTTGTAGGGTTAGTAATTTCATACATTCCATTATTATTATTATATCTAGGTTTCCTACATTTATTAGATTTATGTCCCTATGCAAAGTAATTATAATAAAAACTAGAAAAGGGTTTAGTATACTTACCTGTATAGTCCTTCAAATTTCCAAGTTGATTACATATAAAGAATCTCCCATTAAATTATTTCTTTATTTATTTATGTTGTTCAGTTTGATTAGGTACTTCTTTTAAGATCTTCTTGCAAATAAGGTTTTTGGTTCATTAGATATTGTTCCTCAGTAACTTTAGATTCCTTAGATGATTCTCCTTCAATTTATCCAATCCCTATTTTGTATCGAACATTTCTTTGTGTCATAATCTATTTGATTCTTGAATATAACTTCTCAAGTTGTTTCTTAGTTTGTGTAAGTTATCCTTTTGCACTAATGTTATACTTCTCAAGTTCTGTATATTGTAACTTTGTAGTCTCAATCTTAGATGTCACCTTGGTATATTTGGATTTTAGATCTGCATTCTTAGATCTTAAATCTGATCGAATTTTCCTTTTATCTTCCATCATGCTCATCTTAATATTGGTATTCTCAAGTTCATGTTTCGGAATTTCATTCTTCTTCTTCAGTTTAGAAACTACTTTAGAGTCCTTGATTTGATTATGTGACTCTTTCTTCTTGGATTTATTTGATTCAATCCACTCTTTCAATTTCTAAATGAAGTCTTGTTAGAAATAGGAAATACTAAGGTGGGTTGGGGGAGGGGGTAAAACAACATTCCAAAATTTTTCCCCAACTATGGACATCAATAACAAACTCTTTTTACTAAGGACAAAATCCTATATACTCTTGTTGGGATGATTTTTTCTAATATTGTCATTATTGGTTAAAATCTTATATTATTATGTACAAGGAGAGTGCTATCAAAGTAATACATGTTATTGGATAACATTACATATCAAGACATAGCACATCAAAGTAGCTAAAGATGAGAAATATATTAAGACAAGTGTGTGGAAGATTCTAGAATGACAAACCATAATTATGTTATCAAATAAACATGATGAAGAGAGAAGAGATGAAGGAGATGAATGAATGATACAATATTTTTGTAAGTAGGTATTATAATAGAGTTATTGAAAAAGGATAACTGAGTTATTATTAGATGAACAATGAGTTATCAAAATAGGAACAATGACTTGATGTAACAGACCTGATGGAACCCCAATTTTTAAAGTCTCCATTTATGCTTTTATAAAAATATTGCTCCTCTAAATGACCTAGAGACATTTCATATTTTAACCTTTGTTGGTGGTGAAGACTATGTTTGCAGGTTGTTTCCAAAATTCCTTGAGTGATATATATTATTTTAGATGCGTGAGAACATCATTTTCCCTATTTTACAAATCACCCCCGACTTCCTTTTAATCATGGCTTTCCAGAAGACTTATTGAGAAACTTATAGATCATTCATTTTACACAACTTCTGCCAATCATTATTTTGTAACATATCCTTCTTTAAGGTAAACAATGATCAATTATGATCAATCCAATTGAGAATGAAATGTCTAAAAGCTATCTTCAAGAAGAGCGGTCAATCTGAAGTAAAAAATAAAAATAAAAAATTTCAAGTATATAGACTGATAAATAGGTCTATTCCTAATTTTTTTTTTGGAGATGGAAAAAATCCATAAATGTTTTTGTCTATGCATCTTATTGATACAAAATAAAATGATACACCCTAAAGTAAGAGACATTTTTTTGAAACAATTCATTTTTAGATTTTCTGCAATGATTCCAACACTTATTATTATGAAGATCAGAAAAAAAAAATTCCAAAGTTGGAATAGTGTAGATTTTATCTCATTAAAACAACACAATTTGATGCAAGCAACTTGTGGTTTGGAGAGACAAAGCAGCTGCTATGTATTAGGGTCACCTTTAAACATCACACATTAAGGGGAGAATACCATTATGTATAGGGTCACCCTTAAACATCACAAACTAAGGGAAGAATTAAGTTTGGGGAAAAAAAGTCAACTTTAACTATTTAACACTTTTGATCTAAGAATCAAGCATAGTATGTGATGTTTAAGTCAAAGCCATCAAGAAATTTGGAAGTGGTGAGTTGTCACACATCTTCTTGATATAGGAAAAAAGACATCTAAGTTGAAGACAATGCCAAATCATCTCAATGTTCACGTCATCATATGGTGCATAATCTCCAGAAAATAGCAGTAATGAAGTGAGGTAGCATATGAGGGCCAAAAATGATTTTCCAACTATATTGGCTTTTGGAATCATACAACTAACATAATCACATTTAGGAGAAGTTAAAATTTGATTCAAACCCAAATTGAAACTATCTAAATATTGTGTCCTCAATGGAGATTGTTTGAATATTATCACACATGGTTTACATAGAAATAACAATATGTGATAAACTCTTCTTAGAGGCTTAACAAACATAAAAGGAATAAAGGGTGTTGAGAATGTCACAAAATACATAGAGCCTAAAAAATTCAAAGGGTCGAATATAGCCATTAAATGGTGCAATATGTACATACCTTCTAGGAGGAATGAATCACAAACAAAGATGGTTTGACAAAAAGGTGATGCCATTAACACTATAATGGAAGACACTTAGAGGAGTCTATGATTGTGTCAAAATACCCAACCCTACATCTGCTAAAATATTGTTGGAGTTAATGTTCCAACAGTAGTCAATAAATAATTGTTTCACATGTGGCAAACCTTGTTGAGTTGTTAGCAACACAAGTTTAGTTTAGGTGTGAGTCAAAGAATTCTAGTTTGAATGTGTTTCGAGTTAGGTGTCATAAGTTTTAGTTAGCATTAAAGTTAATGTGTGTGTTGTCAATATGAAGTAGTTTATTGTCAATCTAATTAGTAGTCATTTAGGAATGTTTTTGAGTCAAGCTATTGTATAAATTTTCATCTATTATACAATAAAATTAAGTCGGAAGTTCTTTCTTTCCCTAGTTTGTTTCTGTTGTTATATTTTTTGAATATGGCATCAAAGCTATCTTCTTATTAAGTTTTATCTATTAGAGAAGAAGTTGTTAAGAAGACGAGGCCAGGAGAAGAACCATTAGATGATTATAATTTGATTGAATAATTTGTTTGATTTGGAAGAGATCAATGCTTTGAAAAATAGGAAAGAATATGGTAGAGGCTAGATAGATGCTCAAATAGTTTGAGGTGCTATAGGATCATAGAAGCTATACCTTTACACGGGTTATGAGGCATTCCATGTGGAAATGGTGTGTCCAATAGTTTGGGGAGATCTCAAAGTTTGGAAGCTTTGCATCGTACCTTTATGAGGATTATGAGACATTTCATGTGGAGATGGTGTGTCCAATGGTGTTTCAAAGATGGATGATAGTTGCATAACTATGAGAAAGTCTTAATCTTCTTTGACATATTTTTAAAGTATAATTTCTACATAATATTTCCTTTAGTTGTCACATTAAGTGGGGGTGTTGGAGTTAATGTTTCAACAATAGTCAATAAATAATTGTTGCACATGTGGCAAACCTTGTTGATTATTGGCAACACAAGTTTAGTTTAGGTGTGAGTCAAAGAGTTCTAGTTTGAATGTGTTCTAAGTTAGGTGTCATAAGTTTTAGTTAGCTGTCAAGTTTATGTGTGTTTTCAATCATGAAGTACTTTGTTGTCAATCTAATTACCAATCATTTAGGAATGTTGTTGAGTCAACCTATTGGATAAGTTTGCATCTATTATTCAATAAAATTAAGCTGGAAGTTCTTTGTTTCCCTATTTTGTTTCTACTATTCTATTTTTTGAATAAATATATCATGGCATATAAGACTGATAAAGTGGGAGTAGTGATTTTTCAACATTTCCCTTTGCCTTTAGTTGATTTGCAAGTGCCCAATATCCACTCATTATTTGGATTGCTTGATGACCTGGAAAAAAGTGACCAATTTAGTATATACACATAAAATATGTGGATATTTTCTTCTACATCTAGCACAACTCACAAATAAAAGTCCATGTCAAGAGTAATGAAGAGGATGGAATGATTCAGGATCTCTAGAGTCGTCTCATCCATCATCAGCTATGAAAAACCCATCAAGGTGTGAAGGATATAGTGTCATTAGAGATTTTTAGTTTGAATAAAAAACATCCAAATTCTATTTCTATAAATGAACCACTTCCAATTTTTGGTAAGAATTTAGAAACTTTTCAAAATGAAACTGTAAGGTTTTCATACGATCAAAATCTCCACCTGTAAAGAGCTCATCATGAGTAGTTAAGCTTCCAGGTGAATTAACTTTGCAAACAAAAATAATTATGAGAATATTACCAAAGGGTGCGATTAAAGCCTCTTATGATTGGAAACAAATTATTATTATAAAAAATGTATAATTAATGAATTCTAACACCATGGCTCTTGACTTTAAAAAGTCACATCCTTTATAGTTAAAAGATATAAATATGGGACAAATTGTAAGAACAAAATATATTCCAACATTCACATTCGAACATTCATATTCTAAAGAAGTATTCTATTTTTTTTGGAGGAATAAGGAGTAATAATATGAATTCATTTATTTTATTTTAATAATAAATTATAAGGGCCATTGTTTATTTTTTAAAGGTATGGAGAATTAAACTGTAGATGATTCATCCTTTAAAATTAATTTTTGAATTTTGTGTACAATTTAAATGTTAGATAAGTGGACACGGTCATTTATCATCTTAAACTCGATCATCATAGAAATATCAAATTGTTTTCGTATTTGTGTCTAGTTTGTCTCCCTACCAGAGGAGTTAAAGTTCAATCTAGACTAATTTAAGATTTCATATATATTTGATTTTGTCACATCTTGATTATTTAATTGTTGGCAGTATAAGTGCATAGAACATTACAGACTTGTACATGATAATATACATTGAAGTTAACTCTATTTCCTGAATGAGCAGAGGCACTAGACTTTTTATTGTTGAAGTCAAAAAATCTATATAATTTTTCTTTGTTAAAATAATTAACTCTATTTACACCTAATCCATCTCATATCTTAGATCTTATACCATATAAACATAAATATGCAATACTGAAATGAAATCTATCTAAGCATGATATCTATGTAAAATATCAACACATAACACAATGATTTTGGTAACCCATAAACACTTCAAGTTGAAGGTAAAATTAGGGTGGGGATGAAACTCACAAATCTTTACTACTGCAACAACAAAGTTTGCCTGTTATGGATACAATTTGATCATATTATATGATCTACCTCATGAGGGGTTTGACCTGTTAAGATAATTTAAGACTATTAGGTCTTATCCTGTTAAAGGATTCTAAACTTACAATAAAGTAAGGACTCTGTTAGGAGATTTAAATAAGGTCTATTAGAACCACTCTATTAAGAGATTTTCCTTGTCTCAATCTATTACATTGATTTAGTACCTGACTCTTTAGTTTTCTCTAAAATCATATATCGAATATCCTCTCTTCAAAATCTCAATCAAATCTCCTTATATGATATCTCTGTTATGTCCTTCACTACTTTGGTTGCCTTGTCTAAAATCCTTTCAAACTTAGCCTTCCTTCACTATGTACTTAGCTTGCTTCTTTTCTCTCAAACTCATACATTGATCCTAGGGTATGAACACTTCTTAAATAGATCATCATAGAAAGTTCTAGATTAGGATCAATGATCCTTATTTCATCATTTGTTATTTTACCCTTATGATTTTTTGATTGGTTAATCTAATTTTCTAGGGATTAATGCCTTCTATAAAATGTGCAATCTTCTCCTTTATTGTCTCTACAATCTTTAAATATCATTTAGAAGTCAGCTAAAATTATGCACATAAGTGTTTGTGCAATTACAAACCCATAAAGCAAAACTAGTTTACTCATCATTTTAATGTTTAAATGCTCGATCATAACTAACATTCATGCTATCACTCAGCTTCTATACACTTGACACACATACTGACTCACTTGGCTTTAACTAACTTCTCAAATGCTTGGTCTCTTCTGTGTTACTCAGCTTGTATACTGACCTAATCTCTACTGGGGTGCTTGGAAACCTCTAACTTTCTTGACTTATGATGAAATATAGGCATGATTCCCTTCCCTTTCAACCTGTCACCCCATAGCTTCCACCCCTCTAGTCCTATCTCTTTAGGCTAAGCCCCCCCCCAGTGAGTTCTATTTCTCGCCTAGGGCATTATGGGGTATGGAAGCACACACCCCTCCACCCTACCTATTTTTGTTAGGGAATTCTATGGCATGAGGATTGCATTGACAATTCCTTTATATCTTGGCCTTCTTTGGATGGCTTGGTCATAGTGATGACTTTCTAACACTACCTTGGAAATTACTTGGAAATTACTAAGTGTTTGAAACTAATAGAAAACTTAGGCTTAGAGATCAACAATCTCCCCCTTTGACATTAGTGGAAATTTTTTTTACATTAGTGGAAAAACCAATACTCCCCTTGAGACTATAACTAGGTCTTCAAAAATTATCTTTGCTATACAATATATACATGTTTGTAATCTTTGATGTTGATTCATCTAATTTATATCATCTCCCTTTGTGTCATCTTCTCATATTTTCTCTTTTACTTATGTCATGATGGACATTTCCCATTTTCTATTTGTAGATATTTCCCCCTTATTTTTGTCACTTATGGCTTGGGGTTATCTAGGGTTAACTTGTATTTATCTAACTGACTTGCCAAAATTTATTCAAGTCCTTTATTTCAACTGTCTCTTGCAAATTCCATAACTTGAATATGTATCTCTAACTGAGAAGCTAGATCAATTAAGCTCTTTGTAGTTGAAAGATGTGTATCTTTCTTTGTTAAATTCTGAGCTATAGATAATTCCCTCTGAATTATCTCTAGTGCGATAGTAGCATGAATTAAAATGAAATCAATTTGTTTTGTATGCGATTGTCTCTAGCCATTAACTTGACTAACCTCTGTTGATCAAATGTCAACTTATTATATAAAGGTGAGCTTGAACTTGTGTTCTTACTCAATGAATGTGTGCATGCCTTCATATCTGCTTGAATCATATCAATAGATCATTGATTCTCCAATATGAAGAACTCAACATCACAAAGTTTCATGTACAAAGAATGAATAATTTTAAAAATTTCTTCCAACTGAGTGGTAATGTCAGAAAGTTCAACCTACCTAGTTGCAAGTTCACTTGAAACTTTCTGCAAAACTTTGTGCTCAAAGTTCTTCTTAGACGATCTCATCAATTTATTATTGGTCTTTATATCCCAAGTCTCAACTTTATCAACTATATATACTAACTGATCCAAAATTGGATGTTGTATATTAACATAAGAAATCTCAAATGCATCAAGAAAAATATCTTTGATACTATGCAATACATGTTTCTTTTTGTGTTCTCTCTTCAATTGTTCTTTCTTTGTCTTGAGATGTAGCAAGGTTTTCAATTCTTCCATCTACTCCAATGTCATGTTGTTCAAGTCATACATAGCCAATGTGATGACTTCATCTCAACTCACTATTTCTTCTATTGTATCCTCTATATGTGCCTTTATCTTAGATTGAGGGGTGTTATTACTAGGTAGTGATGTTTATAATTGTTTTCCCTATGTACTCAATCTAGGTGACTTCTCCTGTTGAGTTGATTTAACCTGATGTAAATGTGTAACATTTAAGGTCTCTATAGGTATGTCAGATAGTTTAATAAGAGCTTGGATGATGTCTTGTTCTTTTGGTTTTTCTTTCTTGGCTATCTCTTTCTCCTCTTTTACCTTGTTCTAAACTTGTTTGACATTAGTGACATGGGTGAATTGTGGATAGACAATTATATCCTTGCCCTGTTGCTCAACACTCATACCAAAAACCATTGTAACTAATGTAACATTGAAACATTTCGTAATTGCACTCTCAATTCTTGGATAATCATGTACTTGTAGTAACATTGGATTGGTGCATGGTAGAGATGTATCTGATTCAACATCTTTCAGATCTTCCTCAGTCAACACATTTTGATTCTATGGGGATGAATCAAGAATGTCCTCAATTGTGACAACATCTTATTGTTCACACCCTTATGTGACTTGCCTACTTTCCTGTGCAAGTTTTGCAACTTCTACTACATTAGCCTCATCTTCCTTGACTTCTTCACCTCTTTCTTCTCCTTCCTCATCTTCTTTATCACTTGATGGAATAAGAAACTCAAATTCCTTCCATATACTTATTCTCTCTTTCTCAACTTCATGAGCTTTATTCATGAGAATTTTATAGGCCCTCTCCTTAGGCATAAATTTCTTCACAAAATATTTCAAGGCTATAGATATATGTTTCTTCCCTAAATCTTGCATTGTTTGTGCTATCTTGGTCTCCTTGATCTTTCTTTTAGTGGATAATGCCTACTTCCACTTAGCATCAACTTTATTATACAAATTTTTAGGAATGCCTTAACCTAACTCTATAGGCATAAACTTGAGTTGTATCATCATGGCAACCATAGCTTGTTCAAGTTTTTCTTGGTCTTCTTTACTTAAATAATGAAAATTGATGTCTTTTAATCTTGCAAAACTTGTTAATTCAATAATATCTTAACATACCTTATCCACACTTTTTGGAGGTGATCTAGGTACAATATGAAGTATTCTCAAGTTATCAGACTCTATTTCTTCATCATCGTCCTCCTACTGTGTCACAACCAGTTCTCTCCTTGATCTCTTAGATAGATTTTGCTTTGTTTTTTTGGCTGACTTCCTATTTTCTAGACTACCTTTCTCTTTTATATCTGGGGGATAAGCTGCCTTTGACCTTGTAATTCTTTTTATCTCTAGCTCAAGTGTTGTGAAAACTTTCTTCACAAACTTCTTAAGATCTTCTTTGATTTTTGGATCCACACTCACTATTTTCTTTTGCTTTGTTGCCTTGGGTTTGGCAACAACTAGCTCTTTGCCCTTAGATGACTCAGCTTGGTATCCTTCTTTAGATTCTTCATCCTCAACTTTTTTTTGAGCAATCTAAAGATGATCTTTGCCAAGTTTTCCTTCAAGATCCTTCTTCCTTTTCTTATCTATTTGAGATCTTTTGTTTCTAAAGTCATTATTCCCTTGACAGCGTCATATATAATGAATGGCTTGACATTTACATCAATTTCTTTAGACAACAGTATAGTCACTACTACTATCACTTCATCAACATTAACTTTATATTCCATCGACCTCACCCATATGATCTTCGGTATTACTATTTATGTATAGATAAAATGTGTGTCTACCATGATGCATACATCATCAAAATAATTATCCACAACAGAATTAGGTATCCTCATTTGGTTCTTCATTTTATTCTTGAATTCCTCAAAATAGCTATCCATAATTGCCTCAAAATTTTCTCCTAACTTACTTATCAAGTCACTTATCTACTCTATTTCCATTCTACTTATATTCCATGAAATTTTTCCTACTATAGGGAATGAATTTTGTGTATAGAAAAATATACATACAAGTAGGTAACCAAACTTATATGACATGTTCTTGGTCTTCCTTATCACTCCAAGATTCTGAGACAATTTTTGTAGTTATAGCTCAACTAGATCATAACTATGATCTTCCTTTACAATTTTGTATCTGAAGTCCACTACAATGCAAGGCATGCTATTCAATTGGCTTGACTAATAGAACTTGTGCACACTCACACATACTACTAATTCAATGATAGGGTCATCAATCCCATCAATTGATATGCCACAACCATTCCATTTTTTCTTTGTTTGCTTCTTGACATTGTTCCTTGTGGAACTTCTTATTGAATTAGGTCTATCCAAAGAAGAATAATTAGTGAATTGATGTATGATAGCCTTGTTGATCTTAATTGGTCCACCTTCTCACAATATCTTCATATCACACATATAGTTCAACACAATCTTTATCCACTCAACTTTGAAAACCTTCAAAAAGGCTAGGGCATGAGTCAACCCTTTCTCAAAAACTATCTTGTGTTCATCCTTCAAGACTCCATTATCTTAGAATTTTTCATATGCTGCACAAAGTTCATAGTCTCCAATATCTCCCACTTTACACATATAGCATGATTTTACATCATGAAACTTTAATACCCTTGGTGGAATTGATGATAGCTTACCAAATTTATCACCATTCAATGCAATGTTATGATATTATTTAAAATTTGGTGGGGAACACTAGTCGTTCTTCATAATCTATGCATTGCTCTCCTTCAAAATTTCTTTTGTAGATATAGATGTATATGATGTCATCTTTGTACTAAGGTTCACACAATTTTTCTTTAAATAAATTTGAAAAACATTTACTCGACACTAAAAAAGTTGACTTACTATGATATCTCAATTTGTAATGACAAGTTGTGATTCACTTGTTATATTGCTAAAATCACCTTTGAATCAATTGATCTCTAAAAGTTTCTTGGTAAGATGAAAATGAATGTCAAATTTGATATATATCTTCAATATATCCAATTAGGACTGCAATAAATGTGTTTGTACTCAGGCAACCAAACAACAACTATCTCAAGCTTTTGTACCTCTTTTCATTCAAATTCTTGGTCACTATCACCTTGCTCGATCAATATCAATTTTCTTTGTCAATACATCAACTCGATCAATATAAAATTTTGGTCTATATTGCAAAGACCAATCAATACAAATTGTAGTACTGATGCTTGATACTTGATAGTAAAACATACTAAACAATCCAATACTTCTCTAAGATTTTTCCTACTACATCCTTACTTCATGCTAATTGGACTTTTAGCTATTTTTCTTGTTAGTAATTGGTGTATTATATTAGATTTTAGTATAAAGTCCGTTACATACCTATTTTTCTTAGTTAGATGTTGTTTAATCACTTGATCTATTGGATGGGGTGATCTTATCTTTACTTTCTCCACTACTTACAACTTCTACTATATCTTTCCATGTTTTGATAATCACAACTTTCTCTTTTCCTTTATTGCTTTCACTATTTGGGGCTAGTGCTCAAGTCATGCAGTTCTTACTAACATGTCCAACCTCAAGAAAACTGAAACAAACTAGGTTTCCATTCAACCATTTCTTATAGTTACCTTTGAAATGTGTCTGAATACAATTCTCTAGAGTTTGTACATACTCTCCACACTAATGATAATTATACCATGTGTTTTAATCCCAATTGTAAGAGTAACCTTGCTTAGGTGGATGTGTTTTGTTTTCAGATGTCCAGTTAGATTTTTCCTTGGATTTACATTCATGACCTCTATGTCCATACTTATGATAGTTATAACAATGTCTTTTAAATTTAGGTGCATCACTTTTCTTTAACCTACATTCATGTGCTTGGTGGCCTTGTTTCTTGCCATTAAAATAATTACTAGTAAACTTAGGTTTAGGATTTTACAAACCATTCTTGTTCTTGCATATGTTAACAATGTTCTTAAGTTTACCAAAATGACGACAAATAGGTTTGTCTTTGAATATAGAATTTATTTTCTTACCACTCTTTGATGAGTCTCCTTTGTAGATGAAGAGTGCTTGACTTGCCCTAGATAAGAAGTATAACTAAATGAACTTGGTGATCTCATCAGTTCTTCAAAGTATCTGATAGCTTTACTTGCTTTATTCATTCTTTCTAGAATTTATTTCTCTGATCTCAAATCATTTCTTAGTTGGTCACTTTGTGATCTTAGATTTTGGATCTCCATGTCCTTTCTGTTCAACTCTTGATTTGCAATTAACAACTAGTTCATCATGTCCAACTGATTGTTTGTAAATTTTTGCACATCAAATGTCTTTTCTTCAAGTCTGGTATAAATTTGTGTTTTTTCTTCTTTAGCCATGACTTTGTATCATTTAGCTTTCTTCTTTTGTTCACTCACTTCACATAATCTTACTGATTGAATTTCTTGTTCTCTCTTGAGTTCTCTAACTTATTTGTTCATAATGTTGTTATTCACTTGTCTTCTATTGCTGCATCATTATCATCATTATTCCTACTATTAAGAAATCCGTGTGTATCAAATTTCTTGTAGTATCTTTCATTCTATTGAATGACCATATCTTTCCTTTTCTTTAATGATTTCCTTAACTCATCTTTTTCTCCTTCAAGTTGCTGCAGTATGATATGGATTTCAATCATCTAGGTCTCAATGATTTTTCCCATTTTGTAGTCCTCCATTTCAAGATCTTGTGTTCTCAAGATGTTAGGATTCATTCAAGAGAATTGAGATTTGATACGAATTATTGGAAATTTTAATGGGAAACAAGATTCTAAGAGTGGGTGAATCAGGATCTATAAAACCTTTCTCTGATAAAAAAATTTGATTGCATTCACACCTTATTCATCTCTAATCTTAGATCTTCTACCATAACATAAACATGAAATGCTGAAATGAAATCTATCTAAGCATGATATCCATGCAAAACATCAATATTTAACATGATGATTTTGGTAACCTAGAAACACATCAAGTTGAATGTAAAATTGGGGTGGGGATGAAACCCACAAATCTTTACTTCTACAAAAAAAAAGTTTGTCTATTAGGGGTATAATTTGATCATATTAGATGATCTACCCTATGAGGGGTCAGCCCTACTAAGAGCATTTAAGACTACTAAGTCTTACCTTGTTAAAGGATTTTATACTTACAATATAGTAAGGACTATGTTAGGAGATTTAAATAAGGTCTATTAGAACCACTTTTTTAAGATATTTTCCTTGACTCAATCTGTAAAAAATGATTAAGTACTCAACCCTTTGTTTTTCTCTAAAATCATACTATGAATCTCCTCACTTCAAAATCTCAATCTGTTCTCCTTATTTGATATCTCTATTCTGTCCTTCATTTCTCTAGTTGCTCTACTTGAACTTTCAAACTTAGCTTTCCTACACTCTGTACTTAGCTTGCTTCTTCTCTCTCAAACTTATACATTAATCCTAGGGTAGGAAACCTTCTTTAATAGATAATCATAGAAAGTTCTTGATTAGGATCAACGATCTCTATTTCATCCTTTTTCTGTTTTACCCTTAAAATTTTCTGATTGGTTAATATTCTTTCCTAAGGATTATTTCCTTTTGATAAAATGCTTAATCTTCTCCCTAATTGTCTCTACAATCTTTAAATATCATGTAGAAGTGAGCTAAAATGCTGTATATAAGTGTTTGTGCAATTACAAACTCATATGTTAAAACTAGTTTACTCGGCACTTGAATGTTCTGACACTCAGTCATAACTACCATTCATACTATCACTTGACTTCTATACACTTGAAATATACTGAATCACTCAACATAACTTACTTACCAAATGCTTGGTCACTTTCATGTTACTTGGCTATTATGTTGACTCTGTATCTACTGGGGTCCAACAACCTCTAAATTTCTCAACTTATGATGAAATGCAGACAAGTTTTTTATAGCTTGGCCTTCTTTGGATGGCTTGGTCATAGTGATGACTATCCAACACTTCCTCGAAAATGATTAAGTGTTAGATAGTAATGTTGGAATTACAAATGGGAAACATATACTTTTGAGGAGGGGGGGTGAATCAGAAGTTCAAACTCCAGTTATTAAAACTTTCACCATTTATTAGATGCATGTAATATATGAGCTGAAAATAACATGAAAAGTAAATGCATCTAAAATATGTAAACAATTGAACACACACAGACACACACACACACAACACCAGATATGATTACCCAGAAACCCTCTGATGAGAAGGTAAAATTGGGGTGGGGATGACACCCACAAATCTTCACTAATGTAATAATAAAGTGTAACCAATTAAGGTTACAATGGTTTGACGATGAAACATGATCTGGCTTGTGAAAGGCCTACCCTATTAAAGGCTTACAAGGACTATTATGTCCCACCTTGTTAGAGGATTTCAACACCTTGTTAAAAGTGTGCCTAGCTAAAGGACTTCAAAACATCTACTTGGAATTTCACCCTATTAAAGGATTTACAATAGTCTGTTAGGACTACTCCACCTAGGAGATTTAACTAAAATCACCTGTTAGGATGTTTCAACATAGATCTTGTGATTGGCTCTGGTTGCCTAATTAAAGATCAATTATGTATAGTGTCCTTCTTGATCCTCTTTGATCTGATATAATAATTGCTATATCCTTCTATTCTTTGTTCTCCTCTAACTAATTTTGCAGTTTGCTCTCACTACTAAGTCACCTTGAATGCTTTGTAAATAAATTTGATCATTCACCCCTTGTTACCTTCTATAACATGATCTCTTTCACTCTCTCAATTTCTCATCTTTTTTGGGGCTTCATCTTCCTTATAAAGACTTTTGTGGCTTAGGGTTAGGTATGAATCTATGGCTGAGATTCATCCTTTTTGCTACTTAATCCTTCCTATTTTCTTATTGGCTACATGCAAACACATAGGTATTCTGCAAATAGATTTGTCCTTATCTTTAAAGAATTGAAATCTAACCTTAAGTTAGCTTGAAAATGGTTTACATAGTTTTTTGTGCAATCACAAACAAGTATGTCCAATCTATGTTACTCGATACTTGAAGTTATTGATGCTCGGTACATACTATAATTCTATTTCTTACTCAACACTTGAATTTATTAGCATTTACTATTTACTTGACACTTAAATCACTCAGCATGGTATATCTACTTGGCACTTGAGCAGCTTCACACTAATTGCAACTCGACACAGTCTTGTATTTACATATTATACTCAACATGCATTACTAGTTCAACATAAACTAAGTAAAAGTCTTAAGTGTATTGACACTCAATTGTCAAAACCAATCTAAGATCAACAATCTCCCCCTTAGACATGAGTATCAAAAACACATAACTATACATAATCAATCTAATCTTCTTGAGTATAATCATATTCACAACTTGGCTTATATACAAAACTTCAAAATTTCAAAATTTTTTAAGAACCTATATACCTCAAAATTTATAACTCCCCCTAAATTAATGTGCCTATTTTGCATCCAAGAATTTTTTCTCAATTCCAAGTAGATTTGGCTCTTGCTGATACTCTTTGTCTTCAATGTATTTGCAATTGATTCTTTGTCATTTGATATGTGCTTTGCTCTATGTCTATTTTTGCATTTTATTCCTCAAAATGTATATCACTGGGGTCAAAAACTAATTTAGCTCCCCCTTTCATTATTCTCTTCTTTCTTTATCTACTCCTTTCCCTATTTTCTCCCCCTTTGGTTTATTTCCCCCTTACTCTTTTCTTTCTCTTCCCCTTTTTGTTTATATCCCCCTTTTTATTCTTTTATATCCCTTTTTCTGACACTTATGTCAAAGGGCTTATACACTTAGAGTATATTTTTCCAAAAAGGATTTGTGGACTTCCATAATTATCTTTAGAGTTGTATCCCAGTTGTCACATGTAATGTCTAGTGACGTGAGTTGAATTGCCAGCTCGACTGCTAGGTGAACTAGTCCATATGATGTAGAAAGATGAGGATATTTCTTTAACAATTTTTTTGCATATCCTAGCTCTTTATGGAGTATTTCCATATGTGGGGTGAGGGAGGCTTGAATTTTTTTCAACTTAGCTCTTATATTATCCTCTTCTGCTATTAACATAGCTAGTTGACTTTATGACTGAAGCAATGCATGAAAATGCTTCTCACTCTGAGTTGGGTTTTGAGGTAGTTGCATACCTGATACATTGAGATTTCTCTCTAGACTCAAAATTATATGTCTTGTTTCTTGAGTGAAGAGTGTTGGGTCACATAGTTTAGTGTACAATGTGAAAATATTCTCCAATACTTTCTTCACATCTTCAACCTTTGTGGTTAGTGCAACTTGAGTAAGTGCAATCTCACTAGATATTTTCTCGTTTACTTTACTTTGGAATTTATTCTCTAACCACTCAAGAAGTTTTGCACTTGTGTCAATATCTTCATTATTGACCTTTTCAATAATTCCTGACAATTATTCCAACTGACGCTTTGATTCTTTAGGTTTAGGCATGCTAAATGCATCTAAGAAGACTTCCTTGACATCTTGTAATTCTTACTTTTGCCTAAATTCTTGTGTAAGTATTTCTTGATGTTTCTTCTTTTCCAAATCTTGTTGCAACATGTTTATTTATTCTAGTGTCATTGTTGCATAATCAAATTGAGGTATCACTATTTCTTCATCTAAAGTTACATCACCATAGTGAGTTACCTTGTCAACTTTTGTAGAGCATGAGCCTAGTGTTGAAATTTGTAGTGGTATTGCCTCTGTGCTCAGCTTCTGAGGGATTTTTGTAGGAGTGCTTGATGTTGGTAATGTTGCCAATGCTTGAATAGAATTTGGCTCCTTCTCCATTGGTATATAATTTCTCTCTTCAGATCTACATCCATCAATCACAATGATTTGAGTTGCACCTTGTGGTTGTGTTGTAGGTACATATGTGTCTATCTATCCTGTTTGCTTTATTGTTGTCTCCTTTTCCTCTTCTTTGGTAGTCTACCCCTGCTCAACTATGCCTTCTTTAACACTTGTGTCAACCTTGATAGATGTATCTTTAGTTGTTTGAATCAAGGGTTGATCACTAGTAACTAAAGGGATGGAAAAAGGTGCTTCTTGTGTATTCACCTTATCTCGTGTTATGTCAGCTACTGCCTTCTAAAGCTGATCTACACTGACCAATACTGGATTTTCACATAATCTTTCTTGTACTGTGGATTGGTCAAGAATCTTCTTCAGATCTTCTATAGTTAAAGGATTGATGTTCTGAGTTGAACTATCAGGAACAATCTTAACAATTATGGTTTCTTCAAGTAAACTAATGTCATGAGGAGGGCTCATAGTTGGCATTTGTGCACCTTGCACACTCTATTCTTCCTATTGCTCTTCAGATATAGCCATGTCTTTATCTTTCTTTTGTGTTTCCTCCTCAATATTATCCTTTTCCTTATCTTCCTCCTTTTCATCCTCCTTATCATTATTATCATCACCATTATTTCTTCTGTCAAAGGGATCTTCTTCTCCTTGTTTGATAATTGTCAAACCATAAATCAATTTCCACATTTGAGTGGATTTATTCACAACATCTTCAATATTTTTTTGAAGAATACTAAATGCCCTATATTTTGGTGCAAACCTTCCACCATATTTCTTTTTGGCCTTGATAATCCACCCTTCAGTCAATTGTAGCATTACCTGGGCTAATATGGATTCTCTAATTTGTTTCTCCAGGTTTAAACAATAATGCCATTTATTTTCAACAATAGTATATAATTCCTTTGGCATGGTATTATCTAATTCAAGTGGGGTGTTCTTGAATTTTGACATCATTTCATATATTGGTTCTTCAATCAAATTTTTGTCTTCTCTACCAAGTTTTCCAAAATTAATACTTTTCAAACTAGACAAATCTGCATTATTTCTAACATTCTCATAGATATTCTCAAGATCAGATTTTGGTGAATGACTTACCACTCTAAATTGGCTTGTATACTTTGATTTTGTTTTCTCATCATCAGTTTCTAGTTGCGCAATGTATTTCCTTCTTTGTTTCTTTTGTTCCTGACCTCCTTGTTCTGTAGGTTTTGCCTTTTCTTTGGCTTTTTATTTGGCCTTTTGTGTGGTGGCTTGTGTGTTTCCCTGGTTGTTGATTCTTTTGGCTTTGCTAGGTTTAGCTTAGCAATATTCTTAGGCTTTGTCTTTACCATAGGTTGTGCTTTGGCCTTTCTCTTCTTTGGTTCTGCCTATATTGGTGCTTCCTCTACTTCCTTGACACCTTCTACTTCTTCTTCATCCTTATCTTCTCCCAATCCTTGGGTTAGTGCAAGAGGTTCTTGAGTTTGTTCCTATTCTTCCTCTTCATCCTCTTCATCATCTTCTTCTTCACATGTGCCTTCACCAAATTTTGCCTTTAATTTCTTCACCAATTTGTCTTTCTTCTTCAATGTGGAGGCTTTCTTCAACTCCATCTCAACTTTGGATTACATGACATCATAATTGCCAAAGATTTCGGTTGATTTATCAAATTCTTCAGCAAGAAGGGTAGTGATGACAATTGAGGCTTCATCAACATTAATTTCATAGCTTAAGGGTCTTAGCCATCTTACCCTAGGTACAACAACCTGTACATATGTATAGTCAATATCAACAAGAAAGAATATGTCATTATAATATTGTTCAACCAAGGAAACTAGTATTCTCATCCTCTATTTCATATAATTCTTGAGGTCTTCAAAAAAATTGGTCATGATAGTCTCAAAGTTATCTCCCATTTGCTCAATATACTCATTGACTTGAATTGCAACAGATCATGTTTGTCTTCCAACTCACCTTGCCAAAAGATGGGAATGTGTTTTCAACATAGAAAGACATGCAAATTAGGATTGCTCCAAAATTAAACTATGCACTCTTGGTTTTTCTAATGACACCTAGGTTTTCCATTATTTGTTGCAATTTTAGTTCAGCTAGATCATATGTATGATCTTTCTTTATAATATTATAGCCATATCTACTACAATGTAGGGTACACTGTTCAACCTACTTGATTGATAAAACTTGTGAGAAATTGTCCTTATGGCAAAGTGCAATAGAGGATTTATTATGGTGTCAATAGTCATTCCACGTTTGTTCCATTTGGCTCATGTTTTTTTCTAAATGACCTCCTTTGAGTCACTTCGTAGAGTCTTTGGTTGATCTAGGGTTGGAAAACTAGTTACTCTATGAACTATTCCCTTTGGAATTTTGATGGGACCATCTTCCATCCATAAGCATCCATCTTGTATTCTTCTTAGCACTATCTTGATCTATTCTTTTCTAAACACTAGAGGAAAATCTAGGGCACAGGTCAAACCCTTCCTTTCAACAATCTTAAATTATCCTTTCAAAATTTTATTTTCACACAATTTTTTATAGGCTTGTCTTATTTCCATGTCTCCTATTCCACCTATCTTGCAATTATAGCATTTTCTAACATCTTGGACCATTATGACTTTTGGAGGAATCATGGAAAGTGTGCTTGACGAGTCTTGTTTGTATGCAACATCTAGAATTGCTCTAAAATCTAGTTGCTCCACTTCATTGCTAACTAATTGAACATTTAAAACTTCTTGACCCTCTACATTCCTTAAGCTGGATGCTATTTGACAAGCTAGGGTTTATATAAATTTCAAACTGCATGACTTGGCTTATGAAGAATACCTTGGAAATTTGATGAACTGATGTTGGATCATCACTAGAATCTATGCAAACACTTTGAACTTGGTTTTTAAATCACCTTCTCACTCTACTTGCTCTCGTTTGAATTTGTAATGATGAAAAATGAGTGAAAATCAGCCTTATACCCTCCAAACCTTTGCATTTAATGCTTTATTCTTGTACTACTATAAACTCGACATCAACATAATTTTTATTTGATTCAGCATCTACTAACATGACCATTACTTGGTAGCTACTATAGGTTCGACATCAACTAGCTAACCTAGTAGCTTGGCACTAATTAGTATTTTACTTGGCATACACAGAGAACTTTTCATGCTCGACAACAACATGAAAACTTAAAGATTTAACCTTGAATTTTCTACAACTTCTTGCATCTTTATTCATGCTAATGTAATCTTTTCAGTGCTATTTTCTTTTGGAACTAATGCATGATATAATACTTTTGACTATCAATCCCACATACCTGATGTTGCTAAGTTTGATGAAGTGTGACCACTTGACCCTTTGGGTGAAGTGATCCCTTCTCCATTTGATGTACTGCAACCTTCCTTCTTCTTCTATGTCTTATGCATCTCATTGTTGACGTGTTCAACATTTGCCTTGCCTTTTCCTTTATCAAATTCACAACTTGGTGCCTTGGACCTAGTTGGATAATGTTTACTGATGTGACTAGTCTTCAAATAGATGAAACATGTAGTTTGTCTCAACTACCTCTTATAATTACTACTAAAGTGAGTCCTAATGCAATTTTTAGGTACATGTCCATATTCTTGATAGTAGTGACAGCTATATCTTGTATTGTAATCCTAGTTATAAGAGCTTCTTACTTTTATTGGCTTTCTTGATGACCATGTGGACTTGGATCTACATTCAAAAGCTCTATGTCCATACTTTTGATAGTTGTAGCAATGTCCTTCAAATTTTGGTGCATGCATGGTTCTAGTTCTGAATTCATGTGCTCGATGACCTTGTTTATTGCACTTATGACAGTGGACCATGTTTTTAGGCTTACCATTCTGATTTTTATTCTTGCTTCTACACACATCGGAGGTGTTCCCTTTCTTTCCATAATGATGAAAAGTAAGTTTGGAATTCTTACCTTTGTTGTTCCTTTCCTCAGTAGCTTTGGATGATTCTCCTTCTTCAGTGCTTGTGTAGCCCAATCCTAACGTATCTCTATTGGATCTAGGGGATTTTAGTAATTGCTAAAAGTACTTGATGGCTTCATTTGGCTTGTTGAAACTTTTAGCAAATTCTTTTTCTCTTTTTAGGTCATTCTGCAGTTGTTCATTCTACAACTTCAATGTAATTATCTCAGTGTCCTTGACATTTAACTGATGATGAGCATTCATCATTTGGCTTAAGGTATCCAATTGTATGTTTGAGATCTTGGATAGCTCTGTTGACTTCTCTTCTAATCTATTTTCCAACATTCTTTTATCTTCTTCAATCATGGCCTTGTCTTCTATAGATTTCTTCTTTTGTTCTATCACCTCACATAGTAGTATAGCTTGTGATTCCTGCTCCAACTTGAGATTTTTGATTTTTTCAGCTTGTGCTCTATTCTTCTCCATTAGATCTAAAATTTCCATATCAAATTCACTAGAGTTACCATCTACAAATAGCTTTGTGGTGTCAATCTCTTTGTATTGTGTGTCATTTTTTGCTATAGCAATATCTTTCCTTCTCTTTAGGGAGCTCTTCAAAGCATCTCTAGTTTCATTCAGTTGATGTAGTATGAGATGTATTTTAATCTCTTGGTTCTCAATGGTCTTTGCCAATTTGTAGACTTCTATTTCAATATCTTTCCTCTAAGCTGCAAAGCTTCTTCTTTTGAGAACTTAGCTCTGATACCAATTGTTGGAATTGCAAATGGAATGTTGGTATGTTTGCCATTGCACCAAAAGCTCAAGTTGTCAACGAACATCATAAACACCACTAACCTAGATCCATGAGAGGTGCTTAAGCCATGTTGTGAACCTTGAAGGAGGTGATGACCAACAAGTCAATAATCTCCCCCTCAACACTGACTAAGGGTTCCACACTAACAGAATAAAGGAGACCTCCTAAGATTTGAACTCATGACCTAAGGCTCTAATACCAATTGTTGGTATGTTTTTTATTATGCCAAAAGCTCGAGCTGTTAGCAAACATCACAAACACCAGACTTACCTAGATCCATGAGAGGTGGTCAATCCATGTCATGAACCTTGGAGGAGGTGATGACCACCAAGTGAACATGGAAAACATATACTTCTAAGATGGGGGGGTGAATCAGAAGTTCAAACTTTAGCTATTAAAACTTTCACCATTTATTAGATGCATGTAACTTATGAGCTGAAAATAACATGAAAAGTAAATGCATCTAAAACATGTAAAAAATTGAACACACACACTTAACACCATATATGATTATCCATAAACCCTTCAAAGAGAAGGTAAAAATGGGGTGGGGATGACACCCACAAATCTTCACTACTACAACAATAAAGTGTAGCCAATTAAGGTTACAATGGTTTGACCATGAAACATGATCTACCCTATAAAAGGCCTGCCTTGTTATAGCCTTACAAGGACTATTAAGTCCCATCTTGTTAGAGGATTTCAACTACTTGTTAGAAGTGTGCCTGGATAAGGACTTTAGAGCATCCACTTGGAATGTCACCCTATTAAAAGATTTACAACAGTCTGTTAGGACTACTCTACCTAGGAGATTTAACTAAAATCAACTATTAGGATGTTTTAGCATAGATCTTGTGATTGGCTCTAGTGTCCTGATTACAGTTCAAATTTGTATAGTTTCCTTCTTGATCTTCTTTGATTTGATATAATATTTTTTGTATCCTTCTATTCTTCGTTCTCCTCCAACTGATTTTGCAATTTGCTCTCACTACTAAGTCACCTTGAATGCTTTGTGAATAAATTTGATCATTCACCCCTTGTTACCTCCTGTAACATAATCTCTTTCACTCTCTTGATTTTTAATCTTTGTTGGGGCTTCATCTTCCTTATAAAGAATTTGGTGGCTTAGGGTCAAGTATGAATCTATGACTGAGATTCATCCTTTTTGCCACTTAATCCTTCCTATTTTATAATTAGCTACATGCAAACACATAGGGATTCTACAAATAGATTCATCCTTATATTTAAAGAATCAAAATCTAACCTTAAGTTAGCTTGAAAATGGTTTACATAGTTGTTTGTGCAATCACAAACAAGTATGTCCAATTTGTGTTACTCAGCACTTGAAGTTACTGATGCTCGGTAGACATTATAATTCTATTTTTGTGTCAGCACCTAAACTATTTGGCATCTACTATTTACTCAACACTTGAATCACTCAAACTAGTTTATCTACTTAACACTTGAGTGACTCGACACGTGTGAATCAGGACTCATTGGAACTCGGCATAGTATTGTATTTACATATTATACTCGGCATGCATTACTAGTTTAACATAAACTAAGTAAATTTCTTAAGTGTGTTGACACTAAATTGTCACAACCAATCTGAGATCAACAAGTAATAGGCAACTTAGGCTTAGAGATCAACATAAAGCACATGTCAATTTCTAGTTTTATATACCTAATCAATTCATAAAAAGATTGTGAAATCCTTTGAAAGGTAAGTCTTTGACATGACTTTTGAAGTTCTATTTTGAACTCATTATGTAAGACCTCTAGTTGAGTTAACACTCTAATAGAGAGATTAAATCTCTTAACAAAGAAGTCTTTAATATGACTCTTGATTCTCTTAGTAGTGTATTAAACTCATTTAATAGAGTGTATTCATTCAGAAGATGATGTTACTACAAATCTCTTAAATGAGCACCTTGTTACTATAGTGATAAGTTATGGGTATCATCCCCATCATAGTTTTTCCTTTTGAACAAGGGTTTTTAGTAGTACCAAAATTAGTGTGTTATGTGTTTCATGTTCATTATTTAAATTCTTATTGTGTTTTATTTCTAGAACTCATTAACTATTGGTATACTAAAGAAACAAAATAATGTTATAAGTTAAATGTTAAAGGTGATAATTTTTTAAAGGAGGAAAGTGTTTGTTAGGATGAAAAGTTGAAGTACTGATTCACACACCTACTTGTAGCTACCAATAATTGCTATCAAAGCACTTGGTTCTCGAAGAAAAGTTTAACAGCTTGAGTAAGTTTGGGAGAATGGATAGGTACAAGTATTAGAGAGAGTTGGAAGAAGCCTTGTAGGATGCGAACGAACAAATATTTGAACTAAAAGAAAAACTAGGAGCCTCATTTTCAAAAAGAAAGGAACTGACTGAAAAGATACAAACCAGTCTGGATGAATTGGAAAAACTATCCGAAGGAAGTGTTATTTTTGAGGAATTAGATATTGCAATAAGAGAGTTAATAGAAAAGAAAGATAAAATACTTGAGACAAACACATAACTTAAAGGAAAGATCAAATTGATAATAAATGATCAATAATTTGAGGCCATTAAGTTAACTAAACTTTTGAGTAAGGTGGCAACTCTTGAAAGTGAGAAAAATGACATTGAAATAAGATATCAAGATGCCTTAGAGACAATGACTCGAATATATTTGATCATAGAGAGACAATGAAATGAACTAAAAACTCAAAAAGACCTAATTAGTAAAATTAGTGAAAGAAGTCAAAATCTTGAAAATGAAAATGAAAAATTGAAGAAGAAAAACAATGATCTAAGCAATGAGTTGAAAGTTGAAAAGAAAAGAAATGCTAGATTAGAAAATTTCAAAGAAAGCATGATATAATTGGATAGACTAATGATAAAGAAAAATGAACAAATTTATAGTGATAAGACCACTATCAAAAGCTTCATAAAAGAAAGAGGTGAATGATTAGATTCTGATATAGGGAGCTCCCCTTAATAGTATAAACTCATAATAGAAACATGGAAACAACAAAAAATGCAAGAAAAAAATATAGACTTCTTATTTGCACTAAAAATGTGGAATTAAAAAATTCTCAAATACAATATGCTAACCCACATGGGTGCCTTTCATTACAATAATCTGCAAGACAAGTTGCGAACTATCACCAGAGCTCTCCTAGACAATGTTTGGGCCTTTCTTAAATAGGTAATTTTATACCGCCCAAGAAGGTTCTAGATGCTCAAACTTAATACCTAGGGCCAAAAAACCTTTAAAAAAAAATAGAGTTGGCCAAATACATCTTTAACAATTATTTTAGAAGCTTTGAGTAACCCAACTTTGGAAGGCCATAACTCACAAACCATTGCTTTGATTGACTATTATAACCACTTTTCAAAAATGCTAGCTCCTAATTTATAGGCTTAAAATAGTGCTAGTGCCCTTCTGTTGAGTTTTTGGACCTCATCTAGGCACTCTAAGGCCTTCAACAGTGAGCTTGAAGATTCTTCTACAAATTATTCCATCCAAAATCTGTAATAACTTCTCTAATAATTAAGTTGGAGCAATGAGATTTTTATGGTAGGCTTATATCTCTAAAATGAACCTTCCTGTAGAAAATGAGGACATTCCAAGCTCATATGAAAAACTTATTAAAAAATAGAAAGTTCCCATAAATAGTAACCACCCTTCTACTAGTCGCTATTAAAATAGAAAAGACTAAAAATAAAATATTTTTGGGTGATGCAAGATTGCTCTTACACCTAGGATGCTCTTGCATTAGACACCGAGGGTAATGTCACATCTTAGGTGTTCAAAGGAAAACCAAGATGCTTAACCTTCTTCTTTGCTAGCCATGATGAATCCTCAACTAGCCTCCCTTTCCATTTGACTAGATATTCCTCATAAGTTGTTTTTCTAGTACTTTTGCTAATATGACTGTCTAGTATCTCCTCAATTTCTTGTGTAGCCAAACTAGCAATTGGAATACTCCATTGTGCTTCTACAACTTCATCTCCATCACCTCCATAATACTCTAGCAAATCTGAAATATTAAATACTGAACTAAAATATTCAATTCAATAAGCAACTCCACTTCATACACATTTCCATAATTATGCCTTTTCACTATCTTGTACGGTCCAAACTTCTTCATCTTCAGCTTATTATATGTACCCACTAGAAAATGCTCCTTTCTCAAATGAACCATGAATTCATCTCCAATCTAAAATTTCTTATATCTCCTTTTCACATCTACCTTAGCCTTATACTATGTATTCATCTTTATGATGTGCTTCCTAACCTCCTCATGGATGTTCTTCAAATGTTTAGCAAAACCTTCTACTTCAGCACTACTTATCTCTCCTTTATCAAATTGCCTCAATTCAAAAGCATTTCTAGGACTACTCCCATATAAAATTTGGAATGGTGATTTACCAGTACTCTTATTGACAAAATTATTATATAAAAATTCTACCTATAGTAAAATCATATCCCATACTTTTGGTTTATCTCCAACCAAACATCTCAGCAAGTTTCCCAAACTACAATTTACAACTTTTGTCTGTCTATCAGCCTATGGATGATGTGCTGAACTAAAATTCAAATCTATCTTCAACTTCTTTCACAATGTATGCTAGAAATACCCAAAAAAATTGGTATCTCGATCTGAAACTATACTCTTTGGAAAACCATGTAATCTCACCACTTCTCTGAAAAATAACTCTACTACATGAACAACATCACTAGTCTTCTTGCAAGGAATAAAATGTGCCATCTTTGGAAACCTGTCAATCACCACAAAAATAGAATCATGCATGCGCTGTGTCCTTAGTAATCCAAGAACAAAATCCATGTTGATATCCTCCCATGGCTTCTCTGGTATAGGTAATGGCTAATACAAACCTTTACTCTGCTTCACTACTTTTGTCATCTAACATACTCTACAACTTTGTGCAAACTTTATCACATCTTGCTATAACTATGGATAATAATAATTTTCAGCAACCAAATCTATAGTTTTATCTCTACCAAAATGTCCAACCAATCCTCCACTATGCTTCTCCTTGATGAGATTCTCTCTCATTTAACTTCTGGGAATGCACAACTGGCTTCCTTTGAACAACATATTATCCTGGATCATAAAATCCAACCACTTTGTCCTGTCAAGTGTCATAAGTTCTTTACAAGCCTTCCATGCTTCACCAAAATCAAGATCATTTGGATACAATGTACTGAGTTCCTTGAACTCGACCACCCCTATCTACATTTTTGTCACAAAATTTGTCTTCTACTAAGAGAATTTGCGACTTTGTTTGACTTCCCACTCTCGTGTTTCAAAAAAAATTATAACTCTGCAAAAACTAAACCCACTTTAAGTGCCTTTGGTTCAATGTTCCTTAACTATTCAAACATTACAAAGCTTGATGATCAAAATACAAAACAAACTCCTTAGGAAGAAGATAGTGTCTCCACTTCTTCAATGCTTGAACTATAACATAAAATTCCTCATCATAAACAAAATATTTTCTTTTTGCATCATTCAATTTCTCACTAAAATAAGAAATAGGTCTATCTTCTTAGCTCAAAACAACTCCTATTGTAGTGCCACTAGCATCATAGTCTACTTGAAACACCTTGTTAAAATCAAGAAGTGCTAAAATAAGTTTCTCAGTAACATTCTATTTCAATAGATTAAAACTTTTGTCTGTTCCTACAGTCCACTTAAACTCTTTCCTATCCCCTCTCATTTTTTTAGTCAAGGGTTCACAAATACTGCTAAAACTTATTATGAAGTTTCTATAAAATGTGGCTAGTCTATGAAAAGATCTTACCTCTGTCACACTCCTTGGAATAGGCCATTCAAGGATAGCCTTCACTTTCTCTTGGTCCATTTTTAGACCTTCTCCTAAGACTAAAAATCCCATGTAAACCAACTCTTTCTTTACAAAATTGCATTCGTCAGGTTTATTAGCAAATTTTCTTCCCTCAACTTATCAACCACCTTGCAAATATGAATCAAATGATCCTCCAATATCTTACTAAAGATTAATATATCATCTAGGTAAACAATGAAAAACTTACCTAGAAACTCCTTCAACACCTCATTTATGAGTTTCATGAAAGTGCTTGGTGCATTGGTTAGCCCAAAAGGCATGACTAACCACTCATATAGTCCTTCTCTTGTCTTGAAAGCAATCTTCCACTCATCACCTTCTCTGATACAAATCTAATGGTACCCACTCTTCAGATCTATCTTTATGAAATACTTAGCTCCACTCAAATAGTCCATAATATTATCCATCCTTGGCAATGAGAATCTATACTTTATTGTGATTTTGTTGATAGCACGAGAATATGTGCACATCCTCCATTCTCCATTCTTCTTTGGTGCTAATATTGTTGGTATAGGATATGGACTCAGACTCTCTCAAATCAACCCCTTCTATAACAACTCATGAACTTTTTTATTCAACTCTTCACTTTCTCCTAGTGTCATTTTGTGTGCTACCTTGTTTGGAAAACTAGCTCCTGGAACCAAATCCATCTTTGATTGATCTTCCTCATTGGGGGCAATCCATTAGGTACATTATTTGACACAATATCAAAAAACTCTCCCAACATATCTGCAACTTTTGTAGGTACCTCCTCTACTTCTTTACTATCTTTAGGAATTATAGCAAAATGCATATGCTCATGTTTCATACCTTTAAGAAACTTTTTTCCATCAAAAAAACATATTCTAGCAGCACTACATACCTTTTCTTCTTTATCCTTCAACGACTTCAACTTATGTTTCACTCCATCCTTAGTTAGAGTGTATTTGCTCATCCATCATGTACAACATACTTGTCAAGCTGCCATAGCCTACCCAACAACATATGACATATGTCCATAGGTATGATATCACATAGTACCGCATCCTAGTAGCTTCCAATCTTGAACTTCATTGAGCACTGCTCATTGACCATGACCTTTCTATCATCTTGCACCCAAGCAATACGGTATGTATGCAAGTGTTTCTGCCTCTTCAGCTTCAACTTGGTGACCATCATTTTTGACACTAGATTGTTAGTATGTCCACCATTTATGATCACATCACAACACTTATCTTCACATCTACACCTTGTACGAAACAAACTCCTTCTTTGTTTAGGTTCATTCTCACCACTCAACAAGACTCTTTAGTTAACTAGGACTTCTCCTCTTTCAGTATCTTCTAAATGTGAGGATCTGGTATCTTGATCAACATGTGCAAATCTGGCCTGATTTTTTTTTCTTTGATCTATCCTTCCTTCACATTGGGTACATTCAAATGCTCTATGCCCTTCTTCTCCATAGCGAAAACATTTCCTATGGAAGCCTCCTCTTCCAGATCCTTTTCCTATGCCTCTTCCTCTCTAATATTTATTATTTTGATCTTGAAATGATTAAAATTATTTCCCCTTTGGTTCTAACTATTACTTCTAGCCTCATCCTTGTTCTTTTGATCATCATTATGACCACCATAAGATTGTCCACTAGATCTTCCACCATGACTTCTTCCACTATTCTTATTGTCAAAATTCTTGCTTAATTTCTCTTGACTCTTAGGGAAGAATGGTGTGCCTCCTCAATACTATTCATTCAAACTAGACTTAGCTCATCCTAAATGTTTGGCCTTAACCCATTAAGATAACGAGCCATTTTCTCCTTATCAGCTTCTGCATCGCCAGTTCTAATGAGAACTCAGTAGAACACTCCAGTATACTCTTGAATAGATTTTCCTTCTTGCTTCAACCCTTGTGTCTTCTTCAATAGATCAAGCTCATAATCCATGGGAATGAATTGTCACTTCAGTTTATCTTTCATCCAATCCCATCTACTGATTTTATCCTTTCCCTTTCTATTTTGCTCCAACTGAACCTCTTGCCACCAGATCTTTGCATGGCCCTTCTATTTTACCTTCACAAACTTGACCTTATCAAGATCATCAATATCTTCATACTCAAAGTACTCCTTTAGTTCATTAATCTAATTGATTAGCTCCTCTAGGTTAAGATTTCCCAAAAATGTGGGAACCTCAAACTTAGGTCTTTTTTCAATCTTGGAGATGGCCCTAAAAAGTCTCTCTTCCTTTGGATTTAGAATTGCCTCTGCTTCAACATTTTCTTCTACTTTTTCATCATCCTTGCTTTCATCTCTTATAGGAAGATTTATTCCTTTTTGCATTTGTTCTTCCAATTCTTGCATTTGGCTTTGGAGGGCTCATAAACCCTTAGGTGTAACACCTACAACTCTTCCATTATGCTCTCTTCATGGAGGCATTTTCGCACTTCCATTGAAACCCTAGTGCAAACTGCCTCACATTCGATGATCTATCTACACACTTAGCCCAAACCATGGTCCTGGTACAAACTACCTCACAATCAGTGATTTGTCCACACACTCAAGAACTCTAGCTCTGATACCACTTGATGCAAGGAGCTCCCCTTAATAGCATAAACTCATAACAGAAACATAGAAACAACATAAAATGCAAGAACAAAATATGGACTTCTTATTTGTACTTCAAATGTAGAATTATAGAATTTTGAAATACAATATGCTAACCCACATGAGTGCCTTTCATTACAATAATCTACAAGACAAGTTGTGAACTATCACCTAGAGTTGTCCTAGACAATGTTTGGGCCTTTCTTAAATAAGTAGTTTTATACCACCCGGGAAGGTTCTAGATGCTCAAACTTAATACCTAGGGCCGACAGACCCTAACAAAACATATAGAGTCAGCCAAATACATCTTTGACAATTATTTTATAAGTTTTGGGTAGCCCAACTTTGAAAGGCCAAAACTCACGAATCATTGCTCTGATTGGCTATTATAACCACTTTTTGAAAATGCCAACTCCTGACCTATAGGCTTGGAGTGGTGCTAGCACCCTTCCATCAAGTTTTTAGACCTCATCCAAGAAATATAAGGCCTCCAACAGTGAGCCTTAATTTTTTTTGCAAATTATTCCACCGAAAATCTACAATAACTTCTCTGATACTTAAGCTGGAGCAATGAGATTTTTATGGTAGGTTTATATCTCTAAAAGAACCTTCTTGTAGAAAATGAGGACATTCTGAGCTCATATGAAAAACTTACTAAAAATAGAAAGTTCCCATAAATAGTAACCGCCCTTTGTACTAGTCCTTATTAAAATAGAAAAGACTAACGATAAAATGTTTTTGGATGATGCAAGATTGCCCTTACACCTAGGATGCTCCTGCATCAAATTATTAAGAATCTATAGCATAGGAAAAGGAAGAGGGTAAAGAAATATGTGAATAACAATGTCATTTAGAGGATACCTATAATTATAGGCAAGAAAGTGTAAGAAATATACCATTCAATGGTCACTTCTCCAAGTGCAATAGGTATGGACATAAAGCTTGTGAGTGAAGGACACATATAGATAGCAAGAAAAATAATAAGATTATATATTTTTTAGAAGACTTTTGAGCTAAAATGATGAATTACTATCAATGTGAAGGAAAAGGAAATAGAACATATGAATATAGAACAAAAATATCATGCCCTTCGAGATCATTAAAAATGAAATGTCACTTCTACTCACAGTGTGGACAATCCACCTACAATTGTTGGTATTAGTATAGTGATGAAAATAACCAAACCAAAAAGTGCAAAGGAACTATAGAAAAATAAGTGAGGAGCAAGATGTAGAGGATATGGGTAAGCAAAGGTGAAGAAACTAATACCACATGAGAAAACCTTGTCATATGACACAAGAAATTCATTAGTAAACTAATTAGAAAAGCTTTAAGATGGGACACAAATCTATGAATGATTATTTATGAACTCTTGATAAGAAAAAATAGAACGTTGTTTGTAAGTATATAATAGTAATAAATAAAGTAAAAAAATTGTGTTATCGATTGATAAGGATAATTAGTTACTATTGACCAGAATTCATTAGTGGGTACACTAACTGTTAAAATAAGATGACTATAAATAAGGAAAAAGTATCTAAAAATTTGCATATCAAAAGCAATAGGAAAACATTAAGAGAGAAATCACAATCTAGAAATATGAAAGAACACAATATGGAAGTAAGGAATATGTTGATAAGACAATCTGATGAAGAAGAACCACAAAATAGTATTTATTCATTAAAGTTCAAGGATCTAGATGGTGCTAGAGCATTATCACAAATACCAGAAGGAGTGTTATTGATAAAGGACATAATTGGATGTCTCCAAAGAAAGCATGGTGAATTTGGAAATGAAGAAATTAGAATGACATACAAAGAATTGTTCAACACCATGGAACTACAAGATGATGAATTGGTCCTAGCACATATTGTTGATCTACCTAAAAACCTTGACAAGGAACAGATTAAAATTGTACTCAGTAGGATGCATAGATAATATCAATGGATGGAACATGGAAATGCAGAGAATACCAAAGAGATTATAAGCTCAATCATTGGACTACTTGGAAATGGATAAGTATGTACATAAAAGACCGAGACTCAAAAATGTATATTGATGGACTAGTTAGATACAAGAAAAATCAAAAAACATTTGATGTTAGACCAATCAAAGAAACAACATAAGGTTCACATCTCTAGTAATTGGGAACAAGATCTATCAGGCTGAAAAAGTAGTGTGAGGTTCCATACAAGTAGCATATGAAATTATTATTGAAGGGAAAAAGTTTGATCTATGTGAGTTACTAGAAAACAATTGATGATGAATCTATGAAAGATTAAGAAACAAGGATTAAGGTATGAATGTTTATTGGTCTGCATATATTTCTTTGTATAAAATTACTTTCCTGGCATAGGAAATGTGAACTGGGAAGATAAAGAGCTGATTGTACACTAGATAAATATATTTACCAAAACATTAGGAAGAAATTACAATAGTCTAATTTGGTCTCACTTTAGAGGACTACAAGAGAAAATGAAAAAAAGAAACATGATTCCATTACAAGTTGTAAGTACAAAAAGGATGTATGTTTACTAGAAAGTAAACATTTGTGCATTATGAAAGCTATAGAACCTAGATTGGTCTAGGTAGTCCCGTTTGGCTATGAAGTATTAAATAATGAACTAGAATCAGTAATTGATCTAGTACTAATTGAAGCCAAAGGTGAAGGATTTAAAATATTTGGAACACATGAAGAGAATTATAAGAGAATAATTATGGAAGAAAAGAAGTCTAAAGGAGAGGGAAGGAAAAAAACATAAATCTATTGTTAATATGCTAATAACATATGCAAAGATAAAGAAACAAAAAGATATTACAAAATGCAAACCCATGAGACAAACAAGACAAACAACATCATAAACCAAAAAAAGAATGCAAAGTCAAATAGTAAGAAGATCATAGGAAAGCACATAGGGACAAGTGAAAACAACATCATTAATTCTTAGGAAACCAAAAAGAAGACATGAAAGGAATGTTGAAGAAATTGTATAGGGAATGGGAAAATATGGGAGTATTAGAATCATCTCTGACTATAAATTTAGCAAGTGGAACAAAGAGGAAAAATAAACAATTGAAGAAGATATAATATTTAATATGCACAAATTATCATTCTTTATCAGTAAGGTAGAAGGGAGAACTCCAACTGAGCTATACAACAAAATTTTAGTCAAATCAAACAATGCAAATAAATTAGAAACAAATAGTCAAGAGAGAATTTTGCATTTGGTATAGCCAAATGTATTAGTTGAAGAGATAGACAGGCTACTAAAAAAACATGAGAATAAGTTTTCAATCAACTACATAAAGGAAAAAATCCTTGTAGGAATGGTTAAAGATGTTGAAGAAGATAGTAAAATAATGTGGAATATCATCTTTCACATCACAGGTACTAGGAGAAGGACCACCTATTGGAACAATCTATGATTTAAATGAGAAGCTTAGTAAACATATTGACCTTATTGGTGAATACAACCCTATAGAGAATGAGTTTGAAATTATACCAATCTTAGAATTAGAAGAGGAATCATCAAAATAAATTGGAGGACATAAGGAATTAAGTGAAGAACATGAAGGTGAGAAGAGTGAGACACTTGAAGGAGTAAGTGAGGAACAAGGAAACATAGCTGAAGAAAGAACTAAAAATACCAATAAGGCTACTACTATTGGAGTAATGAATTCTTAGTAGGAACAAAGTCACAAAGTAAGAAATGCATAAGGACAAAGTGAATCTATAAAAGATCAGGTTTCAAGAACATTGCAAGATATGATATAGATCACTGAAGTTATAGGAAAAAGGAAAATAATTGAAGAAGGTGAAAAAGAAGAAATCAATACTAGAATTGAATTTAAGATATTAAATCCTACACTAAATTACATCATGAAGACAAGAAGATTTATGCAAAAATATTACAAGAAAGAGCAGATTTGTTGAGAAAAATGAAGGACAAGCAAGGAAAAAAGACAACTAAGAGAATGTTGAATGCACTATCTCAACTACTACAAAAAGTAAAAGTTGATAAAGAAATGGGAAGCAGAAGATAGTTGCAAACATTTTTGGAAATAATATAAAATAACTAATACCGTGGAAGAATTTATCACAAAGTTATAGAAAAGAACTGATAAGGACAAATTGATTGAAATGACTAAATTATTATTAGCAAAACATAGTAATTTGAAGAATACAACAACAGAAGGACTAAGGACATGAAAATAATTCTAATGATAAAAGATGACATTGATGAGAATTCTTACAGGTTATCATCCTATATGAATCTCATACAATACCAAATGGAGCTTACATACATATTCCTAGATGAATTTTCAATAGGAAAAAGTACATATACACTTGAAAAGACAATAAAAGTCAAAGGTCATATTGTTAGTATCTCAAATTTGAAGAACAAATGAGATTCTACAATAGTGAGTATAAAAAGTGCAATGAAGTATATAGAATCTGCAGAGTAAAGACACATGAATAATGATACCATTGATATTTTTTTCAAATGGGGAGAAGTTTGGAGAAGATTGACAAAGTTAGAAGAAGTGTGATAGTTAAAGCAGGTAGTATGAAGGTTATGATGAAAGGGGGAGCAAAAAATAAAAATTTGATAAAGTTTTGCCACTTGTGCCAAACGGAGATATTGTTATTAAGGACAAAATCCCATATACTATTGTTGGCATGCTTTTTTATATTGTTGTCATTGTTCGTTAAAACTTTATATTATTATGTACAAGGAGAATGGTACCAAAGTAATACATGTTATCAAATAACATAATATATCGAGATATAGCATCTTAGTAAAGCTAAAGATGAGAAAGAGATTAAGAGAAGTGTGTGGAAGATTCTAGGATAACAAAGCCTAATTAAGTTATCAAGTAAATATGGTGAAAGAAGAGAGTGACAAGTGAGGAAGGAGATGAATGAATGATGTAGTATTGTTATAAGAAGTTATCAGGGAATATTTATTAGAAGAGGAACAATAAGTTATCAAAAGAGGAACAATGAATTATCAGAAGAGGAACAATGAGTTGATGTAAAAGACATATCAATTAGAAGAAAGGAAAGTACATGCCAATTTCTTATTGTGTATACCTATTTTTTTGTTCATCAATATTATGAAATCCTTTAACAAAGTAATCTTTGACATAGTTTTTAAAGTTCTATTTTGAACTCACAATGTAAAAACTCTAATCGAGTGAACACTGTAATATTGGGATTAAATATCTTAACATAGTATTCTTTAAGAAGACTCTTTATACTCTTTAGCAGAGTATTAGACACTTTTAACAGAGTGTAGTCATTCAAAAGATGACATTATTGTAAATCTCTTAACTAGACACCTTGTTACTATAGTGATAAGTTGTGGGTATTGTCCACACCATAGTTTTTCCCTTTGACCAATGGTTTTCTACATTACCAAAATCAATGTGTCATGTGTTTCATGTGTATGGTTTAAACCTTACTATATTTTATTTCTAGAACTCATTAAATATTGATATACTAGAGAAACATCATAGTTTTATTGGTCAAATGTTAAAAGTGACTATCAATTAAAGGAGGCAAGTTTTTATGAGGAAAAAATATTGAACTACTGATTCACCTCCCCATTAGTAGTACTTCTTAATACCTGTAGCTACCCATAAATTTAAACTTGCATATATGATCCAACTAAAAATTAAGTATAAAAATAACACAATGAAACTCTTAACACCATTATTTGTTAAGTATTGACCAAGGGAAAACCCCGATGGGGATGGTACCCACAAAATGATCAACTAGTCAAAAGTATCTTGTGAAAGATATTGACCCTGTTAGGAGTTTGTTACATCCATATAGTGTAGATGCCCTTGTTAGAAGCCTCAACCCTATAAGGATTTGGTATTACAATATAATTATCATGCTAAGTCCACTTCCCAAACATGCATATACAATAGTAAAATCTATATACAAAAGGTATAGATACAAAAGCCTTTCTAACAATACTGATATCTTTAATATCTGAATTTTCCTTTGTGCTACTCTTCTCAAAAATGATCATAAATCCATACTGTATTGCAGTATCATCAAGCTTGTATCAATACTAATCATACAAAGTGTGCATTCAAACATTATATCATCATAATACTACAAAAAAAAGTGTCTTCCTTTATAACAAATTGATTAACCAATCAACCTTTGATAGCTTGCACATTTACCAAAACTCAAAATTACTTTTTCTAAGTGAGGCTTAACATATAGTATGTCATCCCAACCTTTCTAAGTCATTATTTTGGTAAAAAAAAAATTCCTTAACAAAAATGCCTTTAGTTTGTCATTTTCTTTGTTCTGCTTATCATAACTTGTAAAAATGTTCATAACTTTGTTTGTACATCTCCAAATCATTTTGTCTTTTAGATAAATATTAAATATTTCCCATTATATCTTCCCTTAATTATGGACATGCTGAAATGCATCCTATGAAGTAAACTAAACAAAATATTCTGACTGTTCATTATTTTGTTGAATAACACTTAGACAATTTTCTATGTCCAAGAATCCAAACTGCATAGTATATTTTTCCTTCAGAGTAGGTGATGTTTCCATAAATGAAAACCCTATATCACCCTCATACATCCTCATCCAAATTAACAACATAATTATATCTCCTAGTAGAGTGCCCACTGTATTGTGAATCATTGAAAGAGTTGTTATAAAAGATGGCATTGAAATAGTATAATGTGGTGGTAACACACTAGTCAACCCATCAGAAGACCCACCCATAGATCAATGTTACTTGTATCACCATGGAAAGGTCAAATAAGACTTTACCCATGTATGGTACTTAAAAAATTGTTGTGCATTACCCATAAAAGAGATTTAGCATATGTGCATGTAAAGGAAAGAGAGATCCAATGTTAAGGATGCTCACTTCCTATATTAGATGTGTGCATAGAGAATCCATTCTTTAGGATTATTCATAATCCATAAAGGGTTTCTTAAGATGTGTGCATTTAAAATGAGTATGAAGTTGTAATGCATAGATTTGAGGATAACATAGGAAGCGTACTAAGAAACTAGGGCTAAAGCAGCCCAATCTATACTTAGAATTTGTATTTACTACCCCATGACTAGAATGCAAAAATGAGAAGAGTGTATGCCCCCATGTTAAAGTCATTTCCAATACTTTAACATGAGCAAGGACTTTAATGGAGTATGTATAAAATTATTGAAAAATTTCTCTATTATAAGATGCTTGTAGGAGAAGACAAATCAAGAGAAATGAAAAATATAACATGCAAGAGCACAAAAGGAATCTACTAAATTTGGTGTTAGTATGATCATACGATAACATATAAATATTATATCAAGTATGAAATATCATCATTCCCCAAAGGAAGTAGAACTACAACACAATGAAAGAAATGCATGTAAGAGTTACAAAGAAGAGTCTTTTTGGACCACCATTGTAGAGACCAAAAAGAATTGGTGCTACCATGTTAGGAATCCAAGTAGAAAATATAAGGATACAAGTATGAATAATAGAAAATGTAAAACATAACATAGAAAAAAAATATTCAAGAGGTAAGATACAAATAGAAGAATGATACAATATGTTTGATTCCTTCATCACCTTGTGCCAATGGAGAAATAAGGGTCCTCTAAAGAAACCTAAAAAATATTAAGAAAATATGATATAGGAGAATCATATGGAAACAAGAAATCAATAAAAAAGATACAATGTTAGAGCACTCACTTCAAGCATGTTTCCCTCCACCCTAGCTCGATTAGTAGTAATAAGAGGTAGATAAATTGCAAGACGAGATATATCCAACATAGTAAAAAAGATAGCTAAATCCAAATGAGGGCTCTCAAGAGAGTCACTATGCTTAGGTGTAGATGTAAGTGTAAGATTCATAGAAAGCATGTTAGGTAAATAAACATCAAGATCAATAATCTCATGCTCAACATCATCCAAATGTTGGAGCTACAATTGTTGAGAGCTTGATTAAATTAATTGTTATATTGTCATTAATGTAAAACCCATTGGTAAGACAAGTGTCAAACCTACTAGAGAGACATTCACTCACATTGTAGATTGCCATATCTTTTGATTGATAAAGAGGATTTGAAAGAAGAGATCACGAGATGACCTAGTGAAAGGTTGAGATGAGATTTAAAAGTGAGATGTAATTACAATGGGCACTTGTTAAGTTAGTAATTGAAAAGATAACATGTTCTTCAATTTAATTTATGAAGTGTAGGAGAAAAATAGATAAAGATAAGAGTTGAAAAATGTCCTAATGATAAGCTTGACCGAGTATTAATGTTGTATAGTAGAGGAGTCAAAGTAGCAGATTAAGGAAATTAAGAATTATCTAGTGGAATAGTGTTGGTCAAGTATTAGTTTTGGCTAAGTGAAAGAGATTATCGAGTGACAATGTCAACCAGGTTGAATAGTGATGACCAAGTGAGACAATGTAGTAATGAATGAGTGATCTAGTGAAGACTGAGTAAAAAGGCATAGTGATGACTGAGTGACACATAAGAACAATTTATGAGAGAATCAAGATTTGTAGCCAACATAGTTCAAATCTTTGAATAAGAAAAATGTCTTGATGATAAGGATTGATGAGCTGTGTTATTTAATGAAAGGAATGGATTAGTTGAGTGATCAAAAGCTAGGATTTGAGGAGATGTTTCTAAAAGTGTTGAGAAGAGAAGAAGAAGAAGAAATTGGATAGATTCATTGAATTTTTTGGATTTGATCGTAAACCTTAAGATCTATGATTGTGATTAAATGGAAAAAGATCAAGACTACCTATTTAAAAAGGTATCTTGATGCAAAAGCTTCCTAGGTGTAAGAGAAATCTTGTATCACCCAAAAATATTTCCTTTTTGTTTCTTGAATAAGGGTTGTCTCGATGCAAATTTTTTATTTTTGTACACTTTATACTTGTAAGTCATTCATACAAGGTCAAAATGTCTAATTTCAGAGGTGGATGTTCATCTTGGATATATCAGCCTCCTAGTTGAGACTTAGTGCCATATCATGAGTATTCATTGATTTATTATGGATTTTTGGTGTGCAATTTTGGTATAAAAACTCTGATTTCATTGTTGAAGGCCTAAACATTCTTAGATGAGGCCCAAAATCTCATTGGATGGGTGCTTGTGCTGACCCAAGCCTATAGATTAGAAGCTGAGGATTTTGAAAAGTGGTTATGATAACCAATCAAAGAAATGGTTCAAAAGTTATGTCCTTTGAAAGTTGGGCCAACCAAAACTTTCAAAATAAATGTCAAAAATATATTTGGTTGGCTCTATATGTATTTTTAGGGTTTTTTAGTCCTAGGTATTAAGTTTTAGTGTCTAGAACCTTTTCGAGTGACATAAATTTGCCTATTTTAGAAATGCATGTACATTGTCTAAAACAACTCTGGGTGATAGTTCATAGATTTATCTTGTAAGTTACTATAATGAAGGTGCCCATTTGGGTTAGCATATTATAATTTTGAAATCTGTACTTCTGCATCTACAATGATAATAAGAAGCCCATATTTTGATCTTGCAAATTATTGTTATTTCTTTATTTCTATTATGTGTTTATGGTTTTAAGGGAAGCATCCTTCATTAAGTGGTATTGGACAAAGAGTTCTTGAGAGTGTAAATAGATTGCTAACTATGAGGTAGTTGCAGCAGGACCATGATTTGGGTTGTGCATGTAGATAGATCACTAAATGTTAGGTAGTTTGCACTAGGGTTTTAGCTAAAGCGCAAAGATGCCTCTATGAAGAGAGTGTGGTGGGAGAGTTGTAGGTATTAAAACTAATGGTTTTAGAGCCCTCCAAAAGAAAATACAAGCATTAGAAGAATAAATGAGGAGAGGAATGAATCTTGTCATAGGAGATGATGAAAGTGACGATGAAAGAGAAGAAGAAGAAAATGTTGATCAAGTTGTAGTAGATGAAGTTCTTAACTTAGAGGAGGAAAATATTTTTAAGGCCATTTCTAAGATTGGAAAAAGGCCTAAGTTTGATGTTCCCACATTTTTTATAAATTGTAAACTAGAGGAATTGATTGATCGGATCAGTGAATTGGAGGAATACTTTAAGTATGATGATATTGAGATCTTGATAGGGTCAAGATTGTGAAGGAAAAATTGAAGGAACATGTAAATATCTGGTGGCAAGAGATTCAGTTGGAGTGAAATAGAAAAGGAAAGGAAAAAATCACTAGATGAGATCAGATGATAGCTATATTGAAGAGACAATTCATTTCCATGGACTATGTGTTAGATCTTCTAAATAAAATGCAAGGGCTGAAGCAAGCGGGAAGATATATTCAAGAGTATACTAAAGTGTTCTACCGAGTTCTCATTAGAACCAACCATCCAAAAGTTGATAAGGAGAAAGTTGCCTATTGTCTTTATGGATTAAGGCCAAGCATTCAGGAGGAACTAAGTCTAGTTTGAATGACTAGTATTGATGAGGCATATGATTTTTCCCTAAAAGTTGAGGAGAAGCTAGGCAAAAAGTTTGATAACAAGAATAGTAGAAGAGTTCGTGATGGAAGATCCAATCGACTGTCTTATGGATACTAAAATGATGATCAAGAGAACAAGGATGAGCAAGAAGTAGTAGTCAAAACTAGATGGGAAATAATTCCAATCATTTCTATGATAAAAAAAATAGAGATTAGAGAGGAAGAGGTAAAGGGAAAGGATCTGGAAGATGAGGTTTTTGTGGAAATTTTTTTCACTTCAAACAAGAATGGCATAGAGCATTTGAATGTTCCTAGTGCCAAGAAAGGAAAGATTAGAGAACATAAAGCCATCCAAGAGTTGTGTATATTTATGAAGATGCCAAATCATCCCATTCTGAAGATGTTGAAAGAAGAGAAGTCATAGTTAATTGGAGAGTCTTACTAAATGGAGAGAATGAACCTAATCAAATGAGGAGTTCATTTTGCACGAGGTGCAAATGTGAAGGTAAGTTTTGTAGAATGATCATTGATGGTGGAAGTAATAACAATATGGTGTCTAAAAATATGGTCACAAAGTTAAATCTCAAGAGGTAGAAACACCTGTGTCCATACCATATTGCCTGGGTGCTCATAGTCAATGAACAATGCCTAATGAAGTTCAAGATTTGAAGCTACTAGGATGAGGTACTTAGCAATATCATACATTATAGATGGAGTGAAACATAAGTTTAACTTATTGAAGGAGAAATAATAAAATGTATGTAGTGCTACCAGGATGTATTTTAATGATGGAAAGGAGTTTCTCAAAGGTATGAAGCATGAGCATATGCATTTTGCTATAATTCCAAAAGATGGTAAAGAAGAAGTAGAGGAGGTACCTGCATAAGTTGAATATTTATTGGGATATTTTTATGATAATGTACTTGATGGATTACCCCTAGTTAGGAAGATCAGTCACCATATGGATTTGATTCTAGGAGCCAATTTTCCAAACAAGGCATCGCATAGAATGACACCAACAGAAAGTGAAGAGATGAATAGACAAGTTCATGAGTTATTGTAGAAAGGGTTTATTTGAGAGAGTTTGAGTCCATGTGATGTACCAATAGTATTAGCACTTAAGAAGAATGGAGAATGGAGGATGTGCACAGATTCTTGTGCTATCAAAAATATCACAATCAAGTATATTTTTCCATTGCCAAGGATGGATGATATTATGAACTATTCGAGTGGAATTGTGTAATTTAAAAAGATAGATCTAAAGAGTGGATACCATCATATTCGCATCAAGGAAGGCGATCTGTGGAAGATTACTTTCAAGACAAGGGAAGGACTGCACAAGTGGTTAGTCATGCTTTTTGGGCTAACCAATGCGCCAAGAACTTTCATGGGGTTAATGAATGAGGTACTATAGGAGTTTCTTGGTAAGTTTGTAATTTTTTACCTAGATGATATTTTGATCTTTAGCAGGACATTGGAGGAGCATTTGATGCATATTCAAAAGATGTTTGATAAATTGAGGGGAGAAAAGTTGTTGATAAACTTGAAGAAGTAAAATTCTATGAAGAAGGAGTTGGTGTACTTGGGACTTCTGGTCTCAGTAGAAGGCCTAAAAATAGACCTAGAGGAAGTGAAGGCTTTCCTTGATAGGCCTACTCAAAAGAGTGCTACAAAGGTAAGATCTTTTTCATGGATTGGCTAGTTTTTATAGAAAGTTCATAAGAGGTTTTAGTAGTATTTGTGGACCCTTGACTAAAGCAACGAGAGGGGATAGGAAAGAATTTAAATGGACTATAGGAGTAGATAAGACTTTTAATCTATTAAAACAAAAAGTTACAAAGAAGCCTATTTTAGCACTTCCATATTTTAACAAGGTGTTTTAAGTAGATTGTATTGCTAGTGGTACTGCAATAATAGCTATTTTGAGCCAAGAAGGTACACCTATTTCTTATTTCAATGAGAAGTTTAATGATGCCAAAAGAAAATATTCTATTTATGACCACAAATTTTATGCTATAGTCTAGGAATTGAAGAAGTGGAGATACTATCTTCATTCTAAGGGTTTTTTTTTAATATATAGTGATCATCAAGCTTTGTAATATTTGAATATTTAAGGAAAATTAAACCAGAGGCATTTGAAGTGGGTTGAGTTTTTGCAAAGTAGTTTAGTAGAAGACAACTTTTGCTGACAGAGATGTCGATTGAGGTGGGTGGGTGCAAGGAACTCAATAATTTGTATCCAAAGGATCCTAACTTTGGCAAAACTTGAAAGGCTTATACATAACCTATTACACTTGATAGGATGAAATGGTTCGATTTTATTATCCAAGATGGTATGATGTTCAAAGGAAGTCATTTGTGCATTCCTAGAAGTTTTATAAGAAAGAATCTCATCAAGGAGAAACATAGTGGAGGTTTGGTTAGACACTTTGGTAGAGATTAAACCATTACTTTAGTTGTTGAGAATTATTACTGGCCATAATTGCAACAAGATGTGAAGAAGTTTGTACAAAGTTCTAGACTATGTCAAATGGCAAAATGAGTGGAGAAAAATACAAGGTTGTATTAGCCATTACCTATACCACAGAAGCCATGGGAGGATGTCAACATGGATTTTGTTCTTGGATTACCAAGGACTCAACAAGGGCATGATTCTATTTTTGTTGTGGTTGATAGGTGTTCAAATATGGAACATATAATTCCTTACAAAAGAAGACTAGTGATGTTGTTCATGTGGAAGTTTTATTTTTTAGAGAAGTAGTGAGATTACACGGTCTACCAAAGAGTATAGTTTATGATCGCAATACCAAGTTTTTTGGGTATTTTTGGCACACATTATGGAAAAAATTGAAGATATATTTGAAGTTGAATTCATCACATCATCCATAGTTCGATGAAAAAACATAGGTGGTGAATAGGAGTTTAGGAAATTTGGTGAGATGCTTGGTCGACAATAGGCCAAAAGGATAGGGATTTGATTTTACCACAAACAAAACTTGCATATAATAATTTTGTCAACATGAGTACTAGTAAATAACCATTCCATATTCTACATGGGAGTAGTCCCATAAATGCTTCTGAATTGAGGCAATTGGATAAATAGGAAATAAGTAGTGCTGAAGAAAAATAATTTGGTGAACATTTGAAGAATATCCCTAAGGAGGTGAGGAAGCACAATATTGAGATGAATACATAGTACAAGGCTGAGTATGATGTGAAAAATGAGGTATAAGGAATTTAATATTGGATATGAAGTTATGGTTCATTTGAGAGAGGAAAATTTTCCAATAGGTACATATAATAACTTAAAAATGAAGAAGTTTGGACCATGTAAGATAGTGAAAAGACATGATTGTTGAAATGCCTATGAAGTGGAGTTACATGTTGAATTGTATATTTCAAAAGTATTTAATATTTTAGTTTTGACAAAGTATTATGAAGGAGGTGATGGAGATGTAGTTGCAGAAGCACAATGGAGTATTCCAACAACTAGTTTAGCTACAAAGGAGATTGAGGAGATATTAGATAATCACATTGGAAAAAGGAAAAGGAACATAACTTATGAAGAATACTTGATCAAATGGAAAGGGAGGCTAGTAGAAGATTCATCATGGGTAGAAAGGGAGGAGGTTAACCATCTTCATTTTCCTCTAAATACCTAAGATGTGATGGAGTCACTTCTCAAATTACCCTAGGTGTCTGATACAGGAGCATCCTGGGTGTAAGAGAAATCTTGCATCACCCAAAAATATTTACTTTTTGTTTCTTCAATATGGGTTGTCTCAGTATAGAGTTGTTGTTTTTGGAGGATTTATACTTAGAAATTTAGTCATACAAGCTTAGAATGTCCTAATTTTAGAGGTGGATGTTCATCTTGGATATATTAGTCCCCCTAGTTGAGACTTAGTGCCATATCATGAGCATTCATGGATTTATTATGGATTTTTGGTGTGCAATTTTGGTATAAAAATCCTAGGTGTAAGACAAATCTTTAATCACCATAAAATATTTCCCTTTTGTTTCTTCAATAAGGGTTGTCTCAATGCAAAGTTTTTGTTTTTGGAGACTATCAATTAGTAAGTCATTCATACGAGTCGTAGATGTCCTAATTTTAGAGGTGGATGTTGACCTTGGATATATCAGTGTCCCAATTAAGACTCAGTGTAATATCATGAGAATTCAAGGATTTATTGTGGATTTTTGGTGTACAATTTTAGTATAAAAAATTTAGGCTCACCATTGAAGGCCTAAACATGCCTGAATGAGGCCCAAAATCTTGACAAATGGGCACTTGTGCCAACCTAAGTCTGTAGATGAAAAGATAAGGATTCTGAAAAGTGGTTATAACAGTCAATTAGAGAAATGGTTCGAAAGTTATGGCCTTTCAAAGTTGGGCTGACCAAAAATTCTAAAATAAATGTCAAAAATAGATTTGGTCAACTCTATATGTATTGTTAGGTTCTATCAGCCCTAGGTATTAAGTTTGTGTGTCTAGAATCTTCTTGGGATGCATAACATTGCCTATTTAAGAAATGCCCATACATTGTCTAGGACAACTTCGAGTGATAGTTCACAGCTTTGTCTTGCAAATTATTGTAATGAAGGAACCCATGTGGATTAGTATATTATAATTCTAAAATCTGTAATTTTGTATTTGTGGTGATAATAAGAAGCTCATTTTTTTTTCTTGTAAATTGTTGTTAGCATATTGTAATTCTGAAATCTATAATTCTGCATTTGTAGTGAATATATGAAGCCCATATTTTGTTCTCACAAATTGTTGTTATTTCTTTATTTTTGTTATGTGTTTATGGTATTAAGGATAGCACCCTTTATCATATCTGATATGTTTTATGGGGTTGTTGGATTAAAAACTTGCAAATACAAGTGGTGGACAAACTTGCAAGGATAAGTGTAGCATTTGTGAGGTGAAGGATGTTGACAATTGGCTGATGAAGATATGCAATTTTTGTCATTTATGGAAACACATGATGTACATGCTTATAGGAAACCTTGAAAATAAAGATACATAGCTTTTGGTACTCGAAAAATTGTCTAAGTATGAATTTGGTTTACAATAGTGTATTGTTGTGTATGTAACTTGTTATTGACATCATATTATGACTAGCGAAGTTAGATGGAGATGGTATACATGTTGATGATGATGTGTATAACCTTGGATGCCTATATGGATTGTACAAAAAAGAGATATGCATGTTTTACTAGTGAAATAGAAAAATTAAAGGAAGGAAATTATTTTATTTACAAAATAATTACTTGACCAATTAGGGATGACATCCTAGATATTTACTCTAATTTGGAAAAGTATATTATGGTCTCAGTTAACCTAGCAACAATTTGTGTAAAGGCATGGTATTTATACAAGGGATATCTTGTGAATTCATGTGTGCATGTGTAAGTTGTGAAAGCAAGTGACATATTGTGATATGCGAACTTTCTGTGAAAGCGATATATGTGAAGCTTTGTAAAGCTATTTTGTGATCCAAGATTGAGCTGAAGATTAGAGATAAGTCAAGAAAGAAGTTACAAAACCTATGTACCAGAATTCTAATTACTTGTTTGGGCAGTGAGCTCTTTTTGTAATTGGAAGTGCATGTTTGGGTAATGGGCTCATCTTGCATCTACTATACTACAACTCCTAATAGAGTTGGAATCTCCTAATAGGGATTCAAAATCTCTTAACAGAGACTCTCTATACTAAATTTTCTCATTGACTCCTAATAGGCTCCATCCACTAACAAGGAACTTATATATTAGTATATTATCTAGTGGGTATCATCCCCATTGGGGTTTTCCCTTAGCTAGGATTTTCTAGTTGTCAAAATATGGTGTTATGAGTTATCTTTGTGCATGGTTATTGTTACTATTTAGCATTACTTTATTACTTTATTATGTATGGTTCAAAGTAATAAATAATATTTAGTTGGTGACTAAATTTTGTAAATCATTGATTCATCATCCCTCTCAATAATTCCTATTTCTAACAATTGTTATCAGAGCACAGTTACTCAAAAGGGGCTTAACAACTTGAGTAAGATCCCTATGCATATGGAATAGTTGACGAAGAACCTTGAAAAAGCACTTGAATAAATTGATCTCCTTATTGAAGAAAGAGATAAGCTGAAGGATAGATATGGAGACTCCAAAGTATATATTGGACTATTGAAGGATAAGATTGAACATCTCAAATCAAAGCTTGAATCCATTGAATCTGAAACTAGTGATGATGATTATTCAAAGCTAAAGGCAGAGTACAATATCTTGAAGCATGAATTGAAGATTACCAATCTAAAGTTGACTTTGAAGAGTGATCCTAGCAAAGTTGAAATTTATTTGAAGACTAAGAATATAGATCTTAGAGAAAGTCTAGCAAAGAAGACACTTGAGTTTGAAACATTGAAAGAATATCATGAAGAACTTTATAAGTACAACACTATTGTGAAAGGTAAATTAACTCAATGCAAGTAGCAACTTGAAAAGCTTTATTCTAGTAGAGAAAAGCTTGATGATTCAATGTCAATACAGAGACCTACTTATGATAAGACTGGTCTTGGTTATCTATTCAACATGTCTACAAAGAAACCTAAAATTAGATCAGATCTAAAAGAAAAAGATAAATTTGATGATAAGATTGAATCTAGTCAATCTTCTAATAAACCTAAAGAAGTTGGACAAGACAAGGAAGTTGAGATATTGAATGAACCAAAGCAAGTGGAATCTCCTAAAGAAACTAGGTATGAATTTAGAGGTAAGTGTTTTTCATGTATTAAAATACGTCATATGAAAAGAGATTGTAAAAATAAGTCATTTAATCATGTTGAAGATTTTTATTATTGTAATTATCATGGTATGAGTCATAAAGAAATTGATTGTAGGAAAACTAAATATGATAATGATAGAAGGAATTGTAGAATGTCTAGAAATACTAACCTTGTAGATAGAAGAAGATCTAATGAAAGGACATAAAGAGAAGGAAGACCTTATGAAGATAGAAGATAGATCATGTGTTATAAGTGTAATAACTTTGGACACATATCTCAGAATTATCATGCACCTGATGATCAGGAGAATCCTAGAAGCAAAAATTGTTAGGATTAAACCATAGATAGAAATAACAATTACATGCAAATATAACTAATAACAAAAAATAATAGATCACACAGAAAAGAACACAAAGCACCAAAATTTAATGTGGTTCACCCAATCCCTGGGCTACATCCACCAAATAACAAGTTTGATCTTATTACAATCTAGTGATTACAACCTAATTACAATCTGTAATCCCTTATAGCTCAATACCACTACAAGAACCAATTTCACATCACAACATTATGAAAAATACCTAACCCTGAGCCCTTTTATACAAGTAATTTTATGCTACTTTAGGGTTACAACATGTCGGCCATATGTTAACCACAACATCAGCCACATATTGGCCACGACCCAAAGAATTTATGAAGTATGTATAATACTTTCCTGATTAGTCACCACAATCTAACAATCTCTCACTTGGGAGCTGATCAGGCTCCACACTAAACAACAATCTTCCACTTGGAGATTGATCCTATAGAAATACCACTACCACATGGGGCTCCCACTGGATCAAACCACCCTAGACTCTATTGTTCATTTATTCATGTTCAATCTAGAAGAATAACTGAAGCTGAAGAGGAGGTCAGCTTCTCCCTTGTTACTACCTTTGTCAACATGTCTGTTAGATTTTTATTTATCTGTATCTTCTCTAGCTTTAACTATCCATCCTCCAAAACTGACCGAATGAAATGGTACCACAACTATATATGTTTGGTCTTTGAATGCAAAGCTGAATTCTTTGCAAGATGAATGACACTTTGACTATCTGTAAACAAATAATTATCCTTTTGAGAATGTCCTAATTCTTCCAACAAGAACTGAAGCCATATCATCTCCTTGGATACCTCTGTAGTAGCAACATACTCTACTTCTATAGTGGATAGAGCATTAATCTTTTGTAACCTAGAAATCCAACTCACGACTGCCCCACCAATAGTAAAGACATAACCTATAGTACTCTGTCTGGTATCAATATCCCATGCCAAATATGAGTCAACATAGCCTTGTAAATCAGTAGTAGAGCCCCCAAAGTGTAAACACTTATTGGATGTGCCTCTCAAATATTTGAGAATCTATTTGACTACATTCCAATGCTCAATTCTTGGATGACTCATATAACTGCTAACAACTCTCACTGCATGTGCAATATCTGGCCTGATACATACCATAGCATACATCAAGCTTCCTATAGCTGAAGGGTACCTTGGACATGTTATCCTCCTCTTTCTATGTCTTAAGACACACCTCCTTAGTCAACTTCAAATGACCAGGTAAAGTGTGCTAACACCTTTAGCATTCTCCATAGAGAAATGTTGCAACACCTTCTCCACATAATCAGTCTGAGATAGCGTCAATGTTATATTCTTCCTATCTCTACAAATCTTCATACCAAGGATTTATTTTGTGGCCCCCAAATCCTTCATAGAAAATGCAAGTGCTAACTAGTGTTTCAGCCCCATAATATGATCCATGTTAGACCCAACTACAAGCATATCATCAACACTTTCTAAAGATAGAAGCAGAGCATCCTCTTTAGATTTGTCACTTACCACATTTACCTCCTTGTCTCCATCTGATTTATCTCCTTCATTTTTCTTTTGATTCGAGTAATCTTTCTTTTTATGACCTAGTTTCCCACAGTACTAGCAGTCATTCATTCCTCTTGATTGAGACCTCCTCCTCTTTGACTTTCCTCTTGATTTCCCATGATATTTGGAACTACTTCCTCTCTTAGCCATTCTGCCCCTTCTTTGTGCATTCAAAGCACTTCCTGATGTAGATCCACCTGAGGATTTCTTATGAGTTTCCTCACTCAAAACAACACCAATCACATCTTCACATTTTAGGGTACTAGATCTAGGAATAGAATTACTCACAAGCATTACCAAGCCATTCCAACTTTTAGGCAAAGAACACAAAATCAAAGGAGCCCTAATTTCTTCATCAAAATTGATACCCACAGAAGATAAATGACTAGTAATAGTATTAAACTCATTTAAATGATCTACAACAGATCCACCTTCTGCTATTTTCATATTAAATAAATGCTTCATGAGAAATATCATGTTTGAAGTGGAGGGCTTTTCATACAGTGTCGCTAGGTTTTCATCAACTCTTCTATTATCTTTTCTTTTGTAATATTAAATGCCACTGATGGTGCCAGGCATAATCAAATGCTTCCAAGTACCTTTTTTTCTAAAAGATCCCATTCATCATTTGACATAGATCCCTAATTCTTGGCTTTGCCTTCTAACGGCTTCCATAAATCTTTTTGATAAAGATAGTCTTCCATTTGCATCTTCCATAATTGGAAGTTCTGTCAATTAAACCTATCAACCCTAAGCTTACCCTCATCTGCCATTGCTCCCACTCAACTATAAGACTTTCTTGCAGAGGATAACTAAAAAACAACCTCGCTTAGATACCACTTGTTAGGATTAAACTACAGATAGAAATAATAATTACATGCAAATATAACTAATAACAAAAAATAATAGATGACACAGAAAAGAACACAAAGCACCAAGATTTAACGTGGTTCACCCAATCCTTGGGCTATGTCCACCAAACAACAAGTCTGATCTTATTACAATCTAGTGATTACAATCTGTAATCCCTTACAGCTCAATACTACCACAAGAACCAATTTCACATCACAACATAATGAAAAATACCTAACCCTAAGCACTTTTATACAAGTAATTTTATGCCTCTTTAGGGTTACAACATGTCAGCCATATGTCAGCCACAACGTCGGCCAAGACCTAATTTTTTTTTTCGTGGCACTGCCCTACACCCCAAAGAATTTATGAAGTATGTACAGTACTTTCTTCATCAGTCACCACAATCTAACAAAACTCTAGTATGTTAGTTATGCAACAACTTTAGACATACAACAAAGTATTATAGAATGGACAAAAACTTCAGAGATAGAAGTAACAATGGAAGAAACTTTGAAAATAGAAGGAGCGATGGAAGAAACATTAGAAATGATAGAAGAAACCATGAAAGGAACTCTAGAACTAAGAAAGACAATGAGGAATAAAGAAATGTAGTCGGTGAACTTTTAGAAGAACTCAATGAGGCATTTGTAAAAGGATTAGACATCTCAAAAGAAAAGTTAGAAGATGATGAGCTAGGAAGATCAAAGTTAGTAATAAAGTTTGATTCAATTAAGTTGAATTAAGCTTATTCACAATACCAAAATTTGAAACTTCATCTAGATATTAAATTAGAGGTAGTGAAGTTGGGAAAAGGTGTATCGAGATAAGTTTAAACAATATCTAAGCTCACTTGAAATTTGGAGCTTATCTAAACTAGTTACAAAGGAATTAAGAGTTACTATTATTATAGAGAAAGTTAATTCTATAGAAAAAGATGAAAACTATGTTTTTACTAAGAATTTCATGAAGAAAAGTTTTGTGGAGCATTGTCATGATGGAAGGAAGCTATGGTAAACTTTGGTTAGCATTTGAAGATCGAACAAAGATTATTGAATAGATATTTGATTTTAGAATGTAATTGACAACTTTTTTGCGTTTGCAAAGTACACAATTAATACAAGTTTGAATTGGAAGAATAAAATGGAGTACAGACTTAATTACCACTTCATTGCAATTACATCAGAAACATAGAGCACTCAAAAGCAACTTGATAAGGAAAATTCCAAAGAAAACCTTATTTTCAAAAAAAGGTATTTTATCATTTATTCACAAAATTTATTTAATAAAGTTTATATTTGATAGAATCATGGATATGTCATTAGTTCATAATGTTGAGAATAAGGAGATACCAAAATTGAAGGTTATTTTTGTGAAACCCATAAAAGGAAAACCTAATTCAACATTATCCATTACTCTGAACAATGTAGTATATTTGGAAGATGTAGGAAGTTATCTTAACAACAAGTTTGAATCTATTGGGAGCGAGTATATGAACAAAGATATGGAATTAGTGTTTAACCATGATGTGACTGTGAAGCCCAAATTTTTACATTTGAAGGAACTAAACCTTTTCAAATATCATATCTACTGAGAATTGGACACCGATGAGTGGATAGAGATCATACTAAGTAGAATTCATGATGGAAAATTGTGGATAGAAGATAATGTAGTTGATATTTCAACCAACCTTATTCATGAGGTAGTGTACCTATAGACAAGAAACTTGTTAAGAAGAAGGTTCAGAGCTACACAAAAGTAGTTTATAATGGGAATGCCATGATCATCAACACAATTAGACAAGATGATGTATGCTTCTTAAGTAGAATCATTGCCTACTCTATATGTGCAAGTTCTAAGATTGATGGATTGTTAGCCAAATTTATCTATGTAGCCTATAAGATATGTGTTGAGAAGGAACAAGTTAACCTTGTGAAATTCAAAGAATGCAGCTTCTTGAAAACTTGGAGAAAATCAAGAGGACCAAGAATGGTGTGTGTAGATCTTAGTCACTGATCAATCATATATTCTTTCATGTACTTAAGAGATTTCCATATTTGTCATTCATAGAGATTCTGAGTAGTGAGAGATGTATAATGGAGAAGATCAAAAATTTATGCAAAAGAAATCCATCAGATAAAATCTTGGATAGTGGGAATTAGATAATGAAAACATTTCAAAAAGAGATGAGATAAAAATTCAAAATTGCACCTGTGACTGTGGAAAGATTTTAAAAAGATATATTTGTTATGGTTGATATAGATTTTACTTATATCCAAATAGAAGAACCTCATGAAACATTCCTTAATCCCTTAGGTTATGAATTGAGTGATGAAGTAGTAGTTGGATACATTGATTTAGTTTTGAATTCTAAGGAGCAAGATAAGTATAGATTTGGGACTTATGAAGAAATTACCCAATCAGCCCATTAGGAATCCTTAGAGAAGGCATCTCACAAGATGATAGAAATAATAATGAAGAAAGCCTTAACAGAGGCCGGTATGACAAAAAGTGAATCATAGGTAGTTAGATAGACCATGAAACAAGAATACTATATGTGCAACCTTTATCAATGTCTATTGTAGAGACATCTTTAGAACAAAGAATTTCCTATGCAGTAGTGTTAGACATACAACCAAGTGATCGAAGAGGAAATTGGAGAGATTAGTGGAAGCTGTGACCACCAAGACAAAAAGGGTCAAGCAATAAGCCACTAGACTAGGAAAGAGATAGAACACATTGTTAACAATTATTGAATCTAGTGAATAATAATAATATTAATAAGCAAAATAGGCAGAGAAAGTAACTACTTCTAAATAGTCAATAGGAAAAGCTTGGCAACCCTAGAAGCCGAAGATAGAGAAGATTAATTTGTCATTGCTAATTAAGGGAACTTTTTTTAGATGAAATTTTTTTATGATTTGTATAATAATATTGAGAAAGATCAGATTGATATCTCTACTATGAGATGTACAATAGCTAAAAATCTAAAACTTAAGTATATTGAAGGCATGGTAAATCAAAAAAATCTATGACAAACTTATTGAGAAGAAGACATCAGCTTGAGAAGAAGACATAAAACTTTTGAAGTCTATGATAAGGACAATATGTAAGATTGATGATGAAGAAAAAGTCAAGATATTGTTGAATAATATAGCAGCTTACTTGAGAAACAAGGTAAGACCATTTCAATTTATGGTGGGTGAGAAGGACAAAATAAGAAGTGAAACAACTACGGCTATAAGTCAAATGATGACACAATCTAAGGCAACACCATCACCAACACCTAGAACCTTAGAAGTATCAATAAGTGTTGACATAATGAAAATTGATTAGACCAATGCTACTATTAACATTGATGATACTAACCCTTTTGAGAGCTCAAAACAAACTAAATCTCAGGTTGATGTTATTGAAAATCAATTGAAACAATTGAAGATGAGAAAAGACTATTAATGGAAGAAAAGAGGAAAATAGGAGAAGCCAAGAAGAAATTGCTTGAAGAATAGATGAAAAGAAGAGTTAAGGAAGAAAAGAAGATGAAATTAGAGGAAGATAAGAAGAAGAGAATAGAGGAGGAAGAAAAGAGAGAGAAAGAAAGAAAATAAAAGGAAGAGAAAGAGAAAGAAGAGTCAAAGAGGTAGCTGAGAAGAAGTAAAGGGAAGATGAATCTAAACCTTCTAGTTTATCTACTCAGCTTTAGCTTGCTAGCCTAACAACTAATGATGATGATCAAACTAACTTGATCTCATCTTTGTCAAAACTTATTGAAAAGAATAGGAAAGTGAAGAGCCTACAAAGAACCTTAATGAAGGTTACTGACAGATTACATAGTACTCTAGTAGTCAAGCATATAGAGGTAGATCCTAAATAGAGGGTACAAGCGGTGTTGAAATCTTTTGATGAGGACTTTACAAATTTTCTAAATGTTGTAGAGTCAAAGACACATATTTCACATAATGCTAATTTATTTAGCACCATTTGTCAAAATATCAAGAATGATTTTCTGAGTCTTGATACTTATATCAAGGAACTTTGGAAATGTCAACATGATGGAAAGGTATTGTACATTAAGTGTACCTTATCTCACAAGTTGACCAAGGATCTTGATAGTAAGATTGAAGGGAAGTTGAGTGAGCTAGAAGCTCTATGAAGCTAGATGCAACAACCTTCTAGTAAAATTGATACTTTGAAGGACAAGTGGCCAGTATTCATAGTGATATCAAGAAATTGGAACTTTGAAAGGAACAAATTTTGAAGAGATTATCGAATTTTAAAGAGTCTATTGCTCTGAAAATATCTATTGTTGAGAGTCAGTTGGAGGAATGTGTCAAAGCTAAGGACACCTACTCAAATGTTTTATACTCCAATCTTAATACTGTTGAGATTTCATCACATGTCTTATGTGCAATTCTCACCTCTGTTGAATCAACCAAGGATACATGGGTAAAATGTTTAACCAATCTTAAGAAAAATTTTTATGATTGCATGAAGATACTATTAGTTTAAGGTAGAAGAACAGAGTTTTTGACATCAATTTTTTGACTGTCTTTTGACATACCTTTGTCATTGATGTCAAAGAGGGAGAATCTACATAATAAAATTGTAAATTAGGTAAAGGGGAGAAGATAAAATTGTAAGGTATGATATCATATTGCAAGGGGGAGCATATATAACATGGAAAAGTTGTAATAGATGATTAACGTAATGTTATTGTATTGTTTTTGACAAGTTTTTGATACTTAGCCAATTTTTCCTATTTTGTTGCCATCAATGCCAAAGGGAGAGATTGCTAAAAATTAGATAATGAAGATATGTAATTTTTTTTTTTTATGGCAACACATGATGTACATGCTTACAGGAAACTTAGAAATAAAAATACTTATCTTTTGGTACTTAGAAAATTGTCTAAGTATGAATTTGGTTTACAATAGTGTATTGTTTTGTATGTAACTTGTTACTGACATCATATTATGACTAGTAAAGTTAGACGGAGATAGCATACATGTTTATGATGACATATCTAACCTTGGAAGTTAGTATAGATTGTACCAAAAAGAGATATTCATGTTTTACTAGTGAAACATGACATTGAAATTAAAGGAAAGAAATTATTTGTTTACAAAATAATTACTTGACCAATTAGGGTTGACATCCTAGATGTTTACTCTAAGTTGGAAAAGTATATTATGATCTTAGCTGACCTAGCAATAATTTGTGTAAAGGCGTGTTATTTATGCAAAGGACATCTTGCGAATTCATGTGTGCATGTGTAAGTTATGCAAGCAAGTGATGTATTGTGATATGTGAATTTTTGTAAAGCTATTTTGTGATCCGAGATTGAGCACAAGATCAAAGATCAGTCAAGAAAGAAATTACAACACCAATGTACCAGAAGTCTAATTGCTTGTTTAGGCAGTGGGCTCTTCTTGTAATTGAAAGTGCATGTTTTGGTAGTGGGCTCATCTTGCATCTACTATGCTACAAATCCTAACAGGGTTGGAATCTCCTAATAGGGATTCAAATTCTCCTAACAGGGACTCTCTATATGAAATTTTCTCATTGACTCCTAATAGGGTCCATCCTATAACAAGGAATTTATATATAAGTATATCATCTAGTGGGTATCATCCCCATTGGGGTTTTCCCTTGGCCAGAGTTTCTATAGTTAACAAAATATGGTGTTATGAGTTATCTTTGTGCATGATTATTGTTACTATTTAACATTATTTTATTACTTGCTTATGTATGGTTCAAAGTAATAAATAATATTTGTTGAGATAATGGGTGTTGCACACATTGCATAATATTGTTATATTGTATTATTTTATTTTATTATGTAATGTTCATAATACTGTTACATTGTGATAATATTTCATTCTATTATTTAATATTGGGAAAAAGAATTAAATTTCCAATATTAAATGTGGGGCTAGTGGGTTAGGTAGCACATGATTTATGTAATATAACTTGGTGGTTTTGTGAGACTCACTACTATATAAGAAACCACAAAGGTAGTTGTTGGAGTGACAAGAAAAAGGCAAAAAGGGAAAGAGTCAAGCAAGAAAAGGCTTGACAGATTAGCCAAGGGAGCATTTGTGAAGGTTGGAAAAATGGCATGGGATGTGTGGATTCATGCTTGTTCACATGGGTTGCTTGGTTGTGGCTATGGTTTTGAAGGCTTCCACGGTTTTATTGCAATGGTTATTTAGTTGAATAATACATGGTGATGGATGCTTTTGGAGGCTGGGTTTTTCCCTCAAGGAGGGTTTCCCAGGGTATATCTTGTGTCACATTTTTGTGGGTATGTTGTCTATTCTCTTGCATGTGGATTTCAATTGCATATTTATTTCAGATCTATTATGGGTTATGTGAAAACAATTATATTCTTTCTTGCAAGTTTCCTTACAAGTGGTATTAAAGCCAGGTTGTATTGTTGTAACCCTAGATTGAATCCATGGGAATGCATGAGAGGATAAAAGAAAGGGCAAGATATATGAGTTATTTATTGCAGATCTGAGGGCTTTGGGTTTTCTATTGTGATGGGATGTTGGTAGATTTTGGGCATGTAAAATTGTTAGACAAAAGGGTTCTTCAAATGTTTCATTTAAATAAGGATTTTAGGGGGGGCTTGCAGAAATGACCGCTTAGGTAAAAATAGACCTCACCATTGGATCTGGGTCGATATTTCCATAAATTTTGATATATAATATGCCCTAGTTTGGCCATGCTTAGGGGAAATGAAAGATTTTTTTAGTTTCAGCCCATGATGGCTGTCAAATTTAACCTTCTCAGAATTTTTGTCACATAAAAAAAGAAATCATAGGGAAAATAGTAAAAAGACTATCTTAGTAAAATAATCATAACTTTCTCTCAAAATATCAAATTTTAAACTTCTTATAGGCTTTGGAAAGCTAATTCAGAGAACCACAACTTGGTGTAGGTTTGGTTATGTGATTTTGACATTTTTCAAGGTCTTAAGAGCCTAAATGTCAGATGTTATTTATTTTGAGCACAAATCAGGTCATAACTTGGGCATAAGAAGTCAGATTTTGGACTTCAAGTAGTCAATGGAAAGCTCTTGGAGAATTCTCCACATTGTTTTAGATTTGGTGTAGGTTTGATATGATTTATTTGGTGATATATTTATCTAAAAAAATTATGATATATATTGACTATGGTAACATTGTGAGTTTATGACATTGTACATTTGGAGATTTAAAATTTGATGGCATTGTATACTTAGTTTATATTTCAAATTGGTCTCATGATGATATGGTTATAAGTGTTTGATTTGGATATGTATGATGACTTGTTGGGTCCACAAGTTGTAGAGTATTGTAAATGGTCTATACCTATAGGTTGTATTTATGGCTTGAATATAGGTTGTCTTTGCCCATTGATATTTCATTATTGATGTGGCATAGATTTGGTTTGTCTATGCCCTATGTTACATGATTTGCTAATTTGTCTTCATGTAGAAGGGATGAGATGTTGTTACTAGGTACAATCATGGTTCAGGATTGTGGTTGACTATTTTATGCTGATAGGTTGAACATAGTGAGAGTTAGATGCTTGGTTCATGGATGTGATCATGGTGCCATGGATTTTGATATGATATGATTGGATATAAAGGTACATCCTTGATATCCATTGGTTTGGATTCCTGATTTGGTTATGGTGGTATATCTTCTTGGTTGAGGATCATGGTTATTTGGTTTCTTTTGAGGAGCTCATGATGTGCACTTTGAGTTCTTTGATGGTTTGATTCCTTGGTTGATTCTAATGGTTAGAGGATGGATTTTTCATCAACGTCATGGATAGTAAGGATACACAATTTAGTGAGAACTTGTGACAATGATGAGGTGACAGTGCAGGCTTATTTCATGGTTTGGTTTATATCTTCTTGGTTTGGAGATCTTGATTTCACTTGGTACTAACACTTTGGTTGTGTCAGTGTAGACTTGGAGGATCTTCATGTAAGAGATGGATTTTATGATGCTTTGGTACCACGGTTGAGTGGGGGTTTTTGGCATTGATATACTTATTAAGTGTTTGCAGATGTTGTAGGTTTTTCTTAGATCTTGTTGCTGCAGAAGCATCTTTGACATTTGCATGGTGCACTTGGTTATCTTCATGGTGTGTGAAGATGGTTAGATCTTGAGGACTCGTGGAGTTCTTGGTTATCTTCATGGTGTGTGGAGATGGTTTTATTCATGGTATGTGGAGATGGTTTTCTTCATGGTGTGTGGAGATGGTTGCATCTTGAGGACTTTTGGAGTTCTTAGTAAGGTGTGGTTTATGCTTTCATTTGGCATGTTATCCTTGGAGTTAGGATGATTTCATTATTATGTCATGGTATACTCTTGATACATGTTTAGAGTTGTGACATGTAATAGTATGTTCATATGGAGCATGTTGTCTCTTTTGAGATGGTAAGATCATGTTGTCATGTTTATGTTCCTGAGACCATGGTTGGAACTTTGACATTGATCTTGGTTTAGTTTCTTGGTATCGAGTACATTGATCATACGATAGATACTTCATGATATTCCTATGTTGCATTTGGAGTTGGCATGAATTGATTGGTTAAAGGTACTCATAGATACTTAGAGATGATGGTGATGCTGATTTCTCTTGGATTAGAGAAGTATTTTTTGGGATGGTTGATAGTTTCAGCAAGAAGTCCAAGCGGCATTCCCCTAATATGTACTTGAGAAGAGATTTTTCTTAGATGAGTCTTGGTTGGAGACTTGGATATCTTGATGAGAATTCGTATTCCCCACTCTTGGTCTACTTGGTGATTTTCTACTTGAGAGGTATAGCCCATTGTTTTTCTTAGGTGCATTGTGTTTATGCTTATCTTTCATGGATATGCATCTTGAGCTATGGTACATGAGTTAGTTCTAGAGGGTTGATTTGAGATATGGTTTAGTATTGGTTATCTCCATGTGTATATGTTGTTATGCAGGTTAAGATTAGGAGATGGTTTTATATTGGGCATATTCCTTGGATTTAGGAATGGTTTATGAGTTTGATCTTCTTGTGAGAGGCTTACATCCATGATTAGTTATATGGCATGGTTTAGGTGTTTTTGAGGCTTCTTGATGGGGTTTTAAAAAGATCATACTTGAACAATTTACATCTAGAGGTGTGTGTAGAAGGACATGATATAAGTTATGATTTTCACAGTTTCTCTTTGGCCTTGGTTATCTTCCTGGATGTTTAGTTTCACTTACATTGAATTTGAGATTAGTTAGAGATTGTGAACACTAGTTTGTGCTCATGTATGTCATGTGAGAGATGACATGGTTATTCCTTTATCTCTTTCCTCTATTGGTTGTGGAGAACTTGAGAGATTGTTGGAGACTTGTTGTGAGATTCGTTCTTGTAGGTTATTAGTAAATGTGTTATGGATGTCCTTGAGACTACATGGATTCACTTCTTTGAGATGTTGTGAGTGAATTAGTTATAGATTTGACATTATCTTTTGTAGTGGGAGCTTCATGGTATATATGTGATAGGTATTTCTCTTGAGGCTTGTGATTGTAGGTTATAGATTGGATATGTTAATGATGTGAGATTCACTTGGTATACCTTTGGTGGTATGGATAGTTGGATGGGTTTGGCACTTGTTGTGGGTGCTATTTCATCTATGTATATATTTGAAAACTACGGATACATGTGATTACCTTTGGATTAGGTTTTTGTGCTTAGCATTTTAGTTGGTATAGGATTTTATGATCTCCTAATGCGACAGGTTTGGTGGATTTCTCTTTGGATGACTTCTATATATGTCTAGTGGTAGTGGAATAATAGGAGGTGAGATCATTCATGTTTGAGATATTGAATACTTTGATTTTGTTGTGGGTACTAAGATGGGGCACATAGTTTACTTTGATCCATGATGGTGGATGTGTTGGGAGGGATTGTTCCCTTGCTCATTTATATGGCTATAGATTGACCCTATGAAATGCATACAATAAGTGAGAGATTATTGAGATAATGGGTGTTGCACACGTTGCATAATATTGTTATATTGTATGTTTTTATTTTATTATGCAATGTTCCACCTAGATGGATGTGCAACATGCAAAGATTCTCATGGGATATACTTGATGAGTTGTATTGTAAAATTGTGATAATATTTCATGTAATTATTTAATACTGGGAAAAAGAATTAAATTTTCAATATTAAATGTGGGTTTAGTGGGTTAGGTAGCACATGTTTTTAGCACGTAGTTTATGTAATACCACTTGGTAGTTTTGTGGGACTTTTTGCTATATAAATAGCCACAAGGGTAGTTGTTGGAGTGATAAGAAGAAGGCAAAGGGAAAGAGTCGAGCAGGAAAAGGCTTGATAGGTTAGCTAAGAGAACATTTGTGAAGGTTGGAAGCATGGCATGGGATGTGTGGATTCATGTTTGTTCACATGGGTCACTCGGTTGTGGTTATGGTTTTGAAGGCTTTCATGGTTCTACTACAATGGTGATTTTTCTAAATAATACATGGTGATGGATGCTTTTGAAGGCTAGGTTTTTTCCTCAATGAGGGTTTTTGATGGTATATCTTGTGTCACATTTTTGTGGGTATGTTGTCTATTCTCTTTCATGTGGATTTCAATTGCATATTTATTTTAGATCTATTATGGGTTATGTGGAAATATTTATATTCTTTCTTGCAAGTTTTTAAACAATATTTAGTTGGTGACTAAAGTTTGTAAATTACTAATTCAACCCCCCCTCTTAGTAATTCTTATTTCTAACAAAGGATTGCTTGAAGAGTTACCAAGTAGATTCGAGTTGATTATAATGACAGATTCTAGTAAATGAGTCATTGTTGAGTCAAAAAAAGATCTGAATTCACCATGTGAGTTGTATTTTATCATATTAAAGTTCCACTATTACTTTCTAACCATTGTGTAGTTGTAAAATTCTTTGACAAAGTTTAATTAATAGCCATTTGTAAATCCTTTAATGAAGGTGATATTCTAATGGAATGTTCTTAAGTCCTCTAAACAGGCCACTCCTAATAAGGTGATTAAATCTCTTAACGAGGTCACACTTAATAGTGTCATGTTTTGTAACATTTAATAGGGTTGGCTCCTAATAGAGCTCACTTCAGAAGAGTGAAAAAGTGGTAGCGTGTTACTGGTGGTTTTTCCCAAATTGAGTTTCCATGTTAAGTCCTAGTGTCAAACATTATGTGGATGTTTGTTGTGTGTTTACACTAATTACTATTTTAAGGTTTAAGTTTATCATTGATTTCAAAATATTTCTGCAATTTGACACACATAGAACAAAGAGCTATGATCGAATGACAAGTTGGATTATTGTGAATAGTTTTAATCAATGAGTTATTGGGTTAATTTTTTGAATTTTAAATGTTTTATTTATACATCTAGACCTAGGGATAACTGATTCATCCTCCCTCTTAGTTATTCCAAATATTATAACAATTGGTATCAGAGCTCTTGGTGCTTGTGTGAAAGTTTGAAGGACTTAAAGCTAAAGATAAAGATGTATAAGAGAGAGATACCCAAGTTGAGCAAGGATAATTTTTCAGCATGGAAAATTTTGACAAATTTGCATCTGTTAGGTATTGGATATTCTACACTTTGCTATCTTGAAAATGAGCACATTAAATTTCCCATACCTATGACTATTGAGTAGATGAAAGAGAAGCAGGAGCATAACCAAATGATGTTTGAGATTTCATCCTCCCTAATATATTATGAATTTGATGAATTAAAATAATATACAAATGCCAAAAAATATGGGACAAGTTGACATTAATTCATGGAAGTGACTCAAATGTGATGAGAGCTAGGGCAGAAAGTCTAAGAGAAAAGTTTGATGACATGAGAATGAATGAAGGTGAGAATATAGCACAATATGTTGGTCAAATTAAGGAATTTGTGAATTATATTAGTTCTAGAGATGACATATTTGAGGAGACAAAAATTAGCAAGGTACTAATAACTTTACTTCTTATTTATGCTATTAGAGTGTCTGCAATACAAGAGTTAAGGTGCACACATGGTAATGATCTCACATTGGATAGTCTAGTTGGTAGACTTGCAACTTTTGAGTTGGCTAATTTTGATAATTCTTTGCTTACTAATGTTGAAAGTGATTTCAAAGAAAAACTAACTCATGATGATTCTAGAAAGGAGAAGAAATGAAAACATGTGAATCTTGATAGTGAATTAGATGAAGAACTTGATGAACTTAAGGCATTAATGGCTAAGAGGCTACCTAGAGGAAAAGGTAAATACAAAGGTAAACTACCTATTATCTATTTCACATGCTATAAAGTTGATCATATTTTTGCAAGGTGTCCTGACATAGAAGATAAGGATGAGAGGAAGGACAATAGGTATCAAGATAGGAGAGACAACATATACAATAGAGGTTATAGTGGCTACAAAGGTAAAGGTAAGAAATCTTGTTACATTGCTGAAGAAAGTTCTGGTAGTGGTATTGATAAAAATGATGAAGAGGTTGTGTATGTTGATCTGAAAGATAATTTTGATGAAGATGAAAGATGTGAAAAGACTTCTCTAATTTCAAACATAAGAAAAAATTGACAGATGGATAATAGATAGTGGATGTTTACATCATATGACTAGTGATACAAGAAAGTTTGAAAGGATAATTCATTGTAATGGTAATAGTGTTAAATTTGCAAATGATGCACCATGTTATGTGAAAGGTAAAGGATCAATATTTATGAATGATAAGATTAGATGTGCCAATGCATATTGAGTTGATGGTCTAAAATATAACTTGTTGAGTGCGACACAATTGATTAGTTTTGGACAGAGGATTGAATTTCTAAATAAGAAGGCAATGATCTATGATGCCACTGGTGTACTAACTAGAAGTGGAGAGAAGAAAAGAGGTAATTTATTCTATCTAGATATATCTAAAGATACATGCTTATTTGCATAATATGAAGATGTTTGGCTTTGGCATAAGAGGTTTGTCATGTAAACTTTGATAATTTGGTTGAAATTAGCAAGTAAAGAAGAGTAAGAAGATTTCCAAGGCTGAGTAAACTAGATAAGGTGATGTGTAAACAATGTCAATTGGGAAAAGTGACTAAGTTTAATTTCAAGAGAAAAAAAATTTCGATACTTTGGAATTAGTTCATACTGATTTATGTGGTCCTATTGGAGTACAAATTTACTGTGGAGATAATTACTTTATCTTATTTGTTGATGACTTCTCTAGAATGAAGACTGTAGTATTTCTTAAAGAAAAAATATGATACTTATTAATGCAATCAAATTTCCACAATTCATGATTTATAATGCTAAGTTTCTGGAATAGATTGTGTAGATATTTTTCATCAACGTTTCGAATCACACTACATGATCCATCATCAAGAAGAGAGAGCAAGAGGTGTCAAACAATGTAAGATGCAGATTTGGTACAAGGTCACTAATTAAAGGAGACTAGAAAGAGAGGGACTGCACACGGCCCAACGCAAGTCAAAAGAAGTAAAATAAAATAAAGACAAAAAACAAAAAAACATGGGGGAGATACTAAACCTACCAAGACACAAAGTGAAAGCACCAAGAAAGATAACAAAGATAATAAATAGGACAAGACAATAAACTACAAAAAGCAAGCAAATGGAAAGAGTTAGTGTATGTAAAAATATAAATATATAGTAAAAGAATATATTGCCTATATAAGAACAAAACCAAAACCTATACATAGTATCAACATATGAATATGCCACATAAATGTAAAAATATATACAATATAATACTACCAATTAATAAAAATATTTTATATAGGTGCAAAAATAAATAAATAAATAAATCAAAAGATAAAAATAAAAAGATAAAAAATAAAAGATAAAATAAAAATAAAAATAAAAACATTAAAAAAAACATACATACATACACACACACACACATGCATGTATGCATGTGGATAATATAAACTTGCGTCAAAATATAAATAAACACCCATCTGAAAGCAAATGTTGTATATATATATATATATATATATATATATGTAACAAGAATATACATGCAAATCACACACACACACACACACATATATATATAATATAAACCTATACGTATGCAATATATATATATAAATTATATACAAGCAAAACTAATACATACACAAGCCAACATATAACAAATATATATACATATATATAGAATGTGCACATATACACAACTAGATGAATATATATGCAAAAAAATAAACAACCCCCATACACAACCAACATATGGAAATAGATACATATGACACAAAAAGCATGAGAATGCTAAACATATATATATATATGAAATATACTATCATATATGTAACAAGTGAAAATTGTATATATGTACGAGTATATTCTGAATAGTGAATATTAGGATAGAAACACAAAGCAAGGAAGAACTCCAACAAAAGAATGAAGGATGAAAGAGCAACACAAAAGGTGAAAAGGAAAGGAGGAGGGTGCAACTAACCCAACTATCAAGACCCAAACTCTGAAGGAGGAGAAGAGCAGCAACAAGGACCTAAAGAAGACTAGTGAAAAAGAGGGGAGGGGAATCATACCACCCACAAAGAGACAAAAACAAATAAGACAGGAAAGAATGAGGAGGAGAGAGGAAGAATTACCAAAGACACAAAATAAGTGTCCAACCTGGGGGAAGGGTGTAGGGCACTAGAGGAGAGGAGAGGGGGAGAGAGGACAAGAACTGAGGAGAGGGGGAGCAACCATGCAAGAAGGTATGAAGAGAGAAAGAGATTAACCAACACAACGAGGGTGTTTCTCTGCAGAAGTCAACAAAGGATGCCATGAGGGGTTGAGAAGCCATCCATCATCACGATTGAGGTTGATGGGGTGGTTAATAATTTCAACGACTTCTTTAAGATTCCTCTTAAAATAGTTGTCCTTGCAAGAAATGATTTGTGTGTCCTCCAAACATATGTGATGTTTGGTCAAGAAAGAATGTTTAGCAAGTGCCGATTTGTAAACCTTATCATGTCTAATGTCCACCACATGCTCCTTGATATGGGTGTGGAAGGAGTGGCCTGTTTCACCAATATAGGGTGTGCCACAAGAGCAGACCACTTTGTAGACCCTTGAGTTGGAATACGAATCTGTGGGGTCTTTGATTGGTGGGACACGATTCTTAAGCTTGAAGAGGGGCTTGAAAGCAACACACAAACCATTTTTAGATAGGATCTTAGCAATTTTATGGGAAATGCCTTCCATGAAAGGGAGGGAGGCGTGTAGAGCATGAGGGGGGGGAAGAGAAGCGATCGAGGAGGCAAGGTGGAGGGACCTAGCTTGGTTGAGGGCCCTAGAAATTTTCCTGGGAGAATAACCATTAAGCCGAAAGACTTGGTGGAGGTGGTTGAGCTCAAGGTTTAGATGATCATCATCACAAATCCTATGGGCTCTTAGAGCCAAGGTCTTAAGAGTGCTAGTTTTTATGGCTAGGATGGTGGTGGGAGGAAGGATGAATGTACAGGTCAGTATGGGTGGCCTTTCTAAACACATGACAGCCAAGGGAGCCATCTGGTTTCTTGATGAGTAGAACATCAAGGAAAGGCAGTTGGTTGCTATACTCTAGCTCTTTGGTGAAAGAAATATAGGGAGTCAAGTTTTTGATGTGCTGGTGGAACTCTTCTAGTTTGTCTAGCCCATGAGGCCAGCAAATGTTAGTATCATTTACATATCTTTTCCACCACTTAGGTTGAAGAGGGAATGAATGAAGGGCCACCTCTTCAAAATGCTCCATATAAAGGTTGGCGATGACAGGGGAAAGAGGGGAGCCCATGGCCACACCAGATACTTTTCAAATGTTTATGTGGTATTCGGCTAGAGTGGAGAAGGATACATGTAAGAGTCTAAAGTTATTGAGATATGATAGAGGTGGAGAGTTCATAGCTAGAGAGTTTAATATATTCTACAATGATAGAGGAATAAAAAAGTAGATGTCTATACTTAGGACTCCACCATAAAATGGTATACTTCAAAGAAGGAATATCCATAATGGATTGTGCATGGATATTGATGATGGAGAAGAATAATTCATCAAAGTACTTGAGAGAAGTTGTTTGCACTATAGTCTACACACTAAACCAAGTACAAGTCAAGAAAGGTATGAATAAAGCACTTTTTGAGCTATGGTATGGACTTGCATGTAATGTAATATAGTTCAAATTTTTTGGGAGAAAATTTTATATTCTAAAAGATTCAGGGAATATAAAGCTTGACACTAAATGTGATGATGGCATATTCCTAGGTTATGCCACAAAGAGTAAGGCATACAAATGTTTTAATTCTAACACTAACAAGGTTGTGAAAAGTAAAAATGTTAGAGTTGATCGATTTGTAGAAAATAATGAGATGGAATGAAAGAAATAACACAAAGGTTATACAAATTTTGTATATATTTATGAAGGAGAACCTAACAACATTCTTGAACCTAAGAAACTAGTTGAAGAAATACAAAATGCGAACACTATCAAGTCACAGTAGAAAGGCTTTATCAAGCAAAAATAGCCTACTGAGTGTTAGACTATAGAATTTGAGAAAAATGAAGAGAATGTTGACCATCAAAATGATGTACCTATGATACATACATGAAGAACCTGAAGTGATTGAACATGTTGAGCTAGGTGAGCCTATTGAACCTTAGCAACAACAAAGAAGAAAATAACCTATCCTAGAAAAGTATGTGAGAAGAAATCATGAACTAGACCAAATCATTGGAGAAAAAGATTCAAGAGTAATGAAAAGAAGAAGACTAAGGAGTGATAAGTGACTACTATGTGATTATGAGATTAGATCAACCAAGGATGCAATTGAGAATGAATCTTGGATTACAATCATGAATGAAGAGATTGAGAAAATTAAAAAGAATATGACATGGACTCTAGTACCTAGACCAAAGGACAATAATGTGATTGTAACAAAGTGTGTATTCAGGAACAAAATAAATGAGAAAGGTTAAGTTACAAGGAACAAGGCAAGAGTAGTTTGTAAAGGATATGCACAAGAAGAAGGTACTGACTATGGAGAAACTTTTTCTCTAGTTGCAAGGTTGGAAGGAGTAAGAAATTTTCTTGCATATGCTTCTTACAAAGGAATAAAATTTTATCAAATGGATGTGAAGTCCATATTTTTGAATGGTATACTTGAAGAGGCAGTCTATGTTAAGCAATTCAAAGGTTCTGTTGAGCCCAACAAGATAAACATGGTATGTAAATTGCATATAGCTTTGTATGGTTTGAAACAAGATCCTAGAGAATGGTATGAGAGATTTCATGCATACTTCATAAAAATTGGTTTTGAGAAAAAAAATGAAAACATAAATCTATACTTGAATAATAAATATGAGAGTAAGAAAATGTTAGCTCAAAATTTTGTGGATGACATCATATTTGGAGGAAAAGATGAATCATGTAAATCATTTTTTGATGACATGAAGAGAGAGTTTTAAATGTCTATGTTTGGGGAGATCAAATTCTTTGTTGGTCTACAAGTGTATCACATGAACAAAGGTATCTAGTATCTACATTACACAATCAAAATATATCAAGGAGATACTGAAAACATGGAAGAATTGAGACTAGTTGGAACACCTATATCGACTAGACATAAAATTTCAAAGAATGATGATTCTAAAGAGGTGAACCAGACATTGTATAGGTCAATGATTGAAAAATTATAGTATGTAGCTCATAGAAGACTAGGGATTGCATTAGCAATTGGAATAGTTTCAAGATTCTTTGGTAATCCTAAGGAGAATCACATAATGGCTATGAAAAGGATAAAGAGATATATGAAAGGAATTGAGAATTATGGCCTATGGTATAAGAAGAATTATAAATTTGAGTTGAATTTTTATACTAATGTAGATTGGGTTGGAAATGTTGATGATAGAAAAAGCACTAGTGGAAGAACTTTCTTTTTATGGAAAGAGACAAATTTCTTGGACAAGCAAGAAATAAAACTACAATTCTTAATCCACAATAGAAGCTAAATATGTTGCTGCAAAAGTAAATTGTTCTATCATTATTTGATTCAAGTAATTGTTGAAAGGTATGAAGGAGGGGATTAATGATCTTGTAGTAATCTATTGTGATAATACAAGTGCTACAAATATTTAAAAGAATCATTTGATACATACCAAGACAAAACATATTGAGATCAAGTAGCATTACTTGAGAGAGTTGGTTCAAGACATAGAAGTGAGGCTTGAATATGTGAACACTAAGGAATAGATAGTTGTCATATTTACTAAGGCATCACCTAAGGAAGTACATGAGTGCTTGAGAGACAAGTTGGGGGTCATTCCCCTCTTTGCTGCTAACTAGGGAAACATGTGACAATGCATCAAATATTATTATTAGAATATCATACACATTGGTGAAAAAGATCACACTTTAGGATCTTCCCAAAGATGTGAAATCATGTGAAGAGATGATTTTGAAGATGAACCTAATGATAGAGAGAGAAAATTGCAAGACTAATGATATCTACACATAGAAGATGTATGATACTGTACCTGATGTTTCTATGGTGATTGAGATATCTTTGGAATTTTTGTTAAAGAGGGAGATGATACTGTGTGAATAAAGAAAAAGAGAAATAGAGATGATAATGAAGACTGTGTTGATATGAGATTGTTTTAAAGTGAAGAATCTGTAATAGAACAATCATTATTTTGTCAATGATGTCAAACCTGCTACCTGCTAGTGAGACAATTTCTTTTTGGTCTAAAAGCTATCATTTAGTTTATTGATGAAGAGGATTTGAAAAGAGAAGATAACAATACCACCTAGAGAAAGGATGAGTTATTTGGTATGTAAAAGAAGCCTAGAGACAAAGTAAGACATTGATAGTATAGTGTATTGTTTATCTACTTCTAAGATGAAATGAAAGATTACTCAAGTTAAGATTGGAAGAAGATCAAGTATGAAAAGTTTTTGCTAAGCCTTGTCAAGAAGTTAGTGCAAGCCAAGTAGAACTCAGTGGAAGCTGAGTGAAAAACAAGCCTTGCTAAGAAAGATGAAAAATAGTGCAAGACAAGTGATTGTCAATATATGCCAAGTAAAGTTTAGTTAATGCTAAGCATTAGTAAATTTTAGCATTTTCTGAGTGAACAAGTGTTGGCCGAATAAAAGAATAGTATAGAAGTTGAGTGCTAGTATTCATGTTAAATTGAAGATTTGATGAATCTGAGCCAATTATTTTGTTTTCTTGAATTGTGTGAAGCATGTAGAAGATAACTATGATGAGCTAGTGGTAGAAAATTCAAGGTAAACCATTTTGTGGCAAACTGAAGGAAGATTATAGAAGAAGTTTCTAGAGGAACCAAATGGAAAACTGGGTAGATTCATTGTATCCTACCTAATCCTACCTTACTCTAAAATGGATGATTGTGATTAAGCAACAAAAGATCTAAATTTTCTATTTAGAGAGTTGGTCAGAAGAAAAAGTTGTCATGTGTGAGAACCTAAATTAGTCTAGGGTATTGCTTCATTTAGTGGTCGAAAAGAAGAGACTACAATTGGCATGCAAAGCAAGAAGGCTTAAGAGTATGAATGCTTAAAGGGTGAACAAGCTATTAGAGCTAAAGTGTGTGAAAGCCAAGTAGAATGGAGGATTGAAATAGAGATATATAATCTACAAGTGAGTTGTAATTTTTTATCAGATCAAGCCTTACTATAATTTTCTAATCATTGTATTAGTCTAGGGTAAATCCTTTGGATTAAGGTTGTCCTAATAGCCATTTGTAAATCCTTTAACCAAGTGACATTCTAGGTGAATGGTCTAAAGTCCTCTAACAAGGTGCACTCCTAACAAGGTGATTGAAATCCTCCAATGGTGAGTGAGAAATAGTAGCATGTTAGTGATGGTTTTCCCAAATTGGGTTTCCACATAAAATCCTTGTGTGAAATGTGTTATTGAATCTGTTATGTTTCATGTTTGCATTTTGCAAAGTTGTTTTGACCTAGGATTGTAACCTACAAATTTTAAGTGTTGTATGATCAAATGGATGCATGCATAATAAGGTTTGATGGATATGGGTCTACTAAGAATTGAAATGTTTTATTTGTACATCTGGACTTTGGATAATTGATTCACCCCCACTCTCATTTATTCTAAATAATTCCAATAGACTATAGGTAGTTACCATAAAGGGAGAAGAAAATAGATTCCAAAACTATTACGCCCTTAATATTGGTGTATATAGGGTTATGAATAGTCAACTTGTGGCTATATTAATCCTTAATTAAGTCATGTTATCATGATTTTTTTATTATTTAGGTAGGTAGGTCAGCCTAGGTATTATGTAGGGTTGTGCCTATTCAACAAAAGCATAACTAGGTATATATAGGAGGTTGTGAGTCTTATTTCAACATCATATTGTGAAGTGTGTTCTCATTGGAGATATTTGGAGCTTGCCCCCTCAAAGTGGCCTATTACTCTCAGTTATTATCAATAATTTATATAATATTTCATATTATTTCTTCTATTGTGGAAGTTATTTCATTACAAGTGGTATTGGAGCATGACCTTGGCACCATAGAGGAAAGATTTGTTTCTCAACATTGGGGCAATTTTGGAAAGAGCATAACTTTTTGATTTTAGAAATTTTTTCAAAGATTTTTAAAGGTTTTTGAAGACCATATTAAAGAATTTATATCCAAAATTTAGAGGAATTGGAGCAAATTTGAGAAAATTATTATAAAGTTACTATTTCTACACAATTTATTGAGATCTTCATATTTCTCACATCCTGCCAAATTGGAATATAATTTGTATTGGGTTTTTGAATACATATTAGAGGAGCCTAAATTTCAAAGCTTGGAGAAATTGAAGAAAAAATAAGCAAGATATTGAAAAATTAGAAAAATTCTCTCTCAAGGGAGCAAAATTGCTAAAAAAAAATTGGATCTCTTTTTTGAGTAAGGGCATCTTGGCCCAAGTAAGTTACAATAATAAATAAATAAATAAATTAGTTAATTTACATTTCATTTATGTGAAATATCAGTTTCCATCATGATGAGGCCTTCAACAAGAGGCAAAAAGAATGCAACCACACTGAGGAAATCCTCTAATCAAGATTGGGAAGCAACAGAGGATAGTAGTCCCAATGAGGAACTTAGTAAGTTCAAGAGGTTAAGAGGGATATGTGTGACCTATAAGGAGATATATCAGATATATGAAGCATGTTAAGCACCTATATGAATGAAACAAGGAAGGAGCTCTCAAGCAATCAAGGTGAAACCTTCAAGTTGACTAATAGTGACACAAATTTTATTAATCCTACAAGATCTAGGAATTTATTTTCACAGGTGGAAGTGCACAAATTTGATTGCAAGGATACTCTAACATGGATAAATCAAATGGAGAATATTTTTGAAGTATATCAAATCCCATATGGACAAAAGGTCATGATGACTTCCTTATATCTAGAACCAAATCAATTCATTTGGTATCATTGGCTTTGTACTCATAGGAGGAAAAAGGGTCTCACTATATAATGGTCAATTTTTATAGAAGAACTCCAAGAACAATATAGAAATAGTGTGATAGAAAACTTCTTTAGCCAACTTGCTAAGCTTCAACAAATAGGATTAGTTAAGAATTATATTCCAAAATTCCAAAATCTATCCTTAAGAGTCGATACAATTATAGAGGAGAACTTGAATGATTTATTCTTGGGTGGTCTCAAGGATCACATTCAACATGAGGTACACATGTTTTGTCCTAGCTTAGTAAATAAGTCTTTTATACTAGCACACAGGGTAGAGGAGAAGTTCTTGATTCCTAGAAAGCAAGGGGCTAATGTGACAATAGAAAAAGGATATTCAACACCTTCTCTTCCTCAACCTACTAGGTTAACTCCACAAAAAGTTGAGGAGAAAAGAGAAAAAGGGTTGTGTTTCAATTGTGATAGAAAATATAATAGAGGACATAAATGTAGTGAAAAGAAATTATTCTATGTTGAAGGTCCAAGTGAGGAAGAAGAGGATGAGCCCACATTAGAGGAGGGTAGGGAGTTAGGTGAGGAATCACATGATTCTCAACCAATCATTTCTTTTCATGCACTTTTAGGTTTTAGTACACCACAAAATCTCAAGGTAGTGAGTTTTTTAAAGAAGTGGAAAGTAATAGTGTTGATCGACTCAAGTAGTACTCATAATTTCATCAACAAAAAGTTGGCAACTCTTCTAAATTATTTTATATATATAGCCTTAGAGTTTCATGTTTTGATTGCAGATGGGGGCACATTTAGTTGTTCACTAAAGTTTCATAGCATTAAATTATCCATGGGACATTATCAACTTGATACCCCAGTGTATGCGATATCCATGGGTGTAACAGATATTGTTTTGTGAGTACAATGGCTTACTACATTGGGAAAAATTGAGATGAACTTCCAAGAACTATTCATGTGATTTCAATCAAAAGGAAAGGCAGTGGAGCTAACAGGATTGAAAGAAAAATTCCCATAGATGGTAAGCTCTCATCAAATGCAAAAGTTTCTTAAGAAAGGTGTAGATGGATTTATGGCCCAGTTATGTTCATTAAACGTCTCTCAATCTAATTCTCTTAATCATCTAGTTTTACAAGCAATAATTAATCATCACTCAGTGATTCTTGGAGATATGCCTAAAGGACTTCCTCCTAATAGGGATCATGTCCATGCCATACAACTAGTTCTAGGGAGCTAGCCACCAAACATCAAGCCTTATAGGTACCTACACATACAAAAAAGTGAGACACAAAAAATTGTCAAGGAAATGCTATAGGCTGTTAGGAATAAGGTGTCTCAAACTAGTATGATTTATATTCTTATTATTTGTTTTGTAAAATGTATTTATTGCAAATAATTTTGATGTGTCGACATCTTGAATTGTGTGTAAGGAGATCATGGCTAAAACGGTTATGACAGATTCTTGTGACACATAAGAGCTATGTTAGGAAGATTCAATGATAGGTGAAGACATGTGGCAACTAAGATATTTGAGTACTGTACACTCTACCCCAATAGTGGGGTTCAAGATTGCCCTAAAAAAAATTTTGGGGTTCCTATTTTCTCAAAAAATGGTAAAACCCTAATATGGTTTACCTTTGGGAGTAGCCCTAAAGTGAAGGGCATGTTATAAGCATTTTTAGGGTTGCAAGGAGAAGTGATGCATGAGAGTTTATTGTTGGTACTGTGAGTTGTTATTGGAGTCTTCTATTGTCATTGTTGAGCTCGCACTATAAGTGTATTGTAACCTTTTTTTGAAGATAATACATTGTGCAGGTTCTGGAGGGGTGGGGTTGTTTTACCGAAAGGTTTTTCCCCACTGAAAAATCTTTGTGTTATGTGTTTCTTTCTCTATCTATTTTTTGTATGCATGGTTGGCTGCAATATTGTTGATTACATGATATTGAATCTATAAGTGTAAAAGATTTTAATAGGATTTGCACCATACTTCTCTTAAGAGATTAGTGTAGGAAGCTGTTTTCGCACCTGAGTTTCCTTACATAGGCAAGAATTATCAGGCATAGCCAAAGTGCTTACTACTCACCTATTGTGATGGTGCATAACAAGGATGAAACTTGGTGCATGTATCTAGATTATAGAGTGCTCAACAATTAAACCATTAAAGATAAGTTTCCTATTCCAGTCATCAATGATCTTCTAGATGAATTAAATCGAGCTATGTATTTTACCAAGTTAGATCTTAGATCAGGTTATCACCAAATTTAGATTAAGGAGGGAGATATTTTTAAGACAACATTTCAAACTCATCAGGGTTATTATGAATTTTTGGTGATACCATTCATTCTTATTGATGCACCATCTTCATTCCAAAGTTTGATGAATTCCATTTTTAAGAAGTTCTTGAGAAAGTTTCTTTTAGTGTTTTTCAATGATATATTAATTTATAGTAAGACTTGGGAAGAATGTTTGCAACATGTAGATCAAGCATTACAATTACTCAAAGATCGTCAACTCTATGCTAAGCCATCCAAGTGTGCTTTTGGTCTTAAGGAGGTGGAGTATTTGGGACACATAGTTTCACATGGAGTAAAGGTGGACCCTAAAAAAATTAAGGCTATCACAAAATAGCCTATTCAAAAAACTATTAAGAAGTTGAGGGGTTTCTTGGGATTGCCATGGATACTATAGAAGATTTGTGAAGAATTATGGTCATATAGCAGCACCCCTGACCACTCTATTGAAGAAGGATTCTTTTCATTGGAATGAATCTACTAATGTATCATTTCAGAAATTGAAGAAGGTTATGTGTAAAACTCCAATGCTTGCCACTCCAAACTTCACCAAGGAATTCATTCTGGAATGTGATGCTTCTAGAAATGGGATAGGAGCAGTTCTCACACAAGAAGGTTGACCAATTTCTTTTGAGTGTCATCAACTAAAAGGTAAAAATCAACTCAAACCTATTTATTAAAAGGAAATGATAGCAATCCTTCATGTAGTTAAAAGATGGAGGCTTATTTAATGGGTCAACACTTCAAGGTTAAGATAGATCATGATAGCCTAAAATATATTTTGGAACAAAGACTATTGTCAGAAGAGAAACACAAATGGGTCACTAAGATGTTGGGATATGACTTTGAAATTGTATACAAGAAAGGGAAGGAAAATATTTTGGTTGATGCACTTTCTAGAAAGGATGAAAAAGATGAAGCCTTATTGTGTGCCTTTTCAATATTACAAGAAAACTGGGTGGTAGAAGCCAAAGAAGAGTGGCAAAATGATGTTGCAACAAGTAATTTCATCCCACAAATAAAAAGTGAACCTGGTAGTTTAGATAAGTTTTTTTTTAAGAGGGATATTCTTTGGTATAAAGAGCACTTGTATCTCTGCAAGAATTCCACTCTTAAACAAAATATTCTCAAAGAACTACATGAGTCCCCAATTGGTGGTCATTTAGGATTTTTAAAGACATATCATCAGGTCAAGCAAGATTTTTTTTGGGAAGGGCTAAAAGGTGATGTTCAATTTGTCAAATAAATAAGGGGGAAACAATTAAGACACCAGGTCTCTTGCAACCTTTATCTATTCCTAGCCAACATTGGGAAAAGGTATCCATGGACTTCATCACAGGGTTTCCCAAATCTAAAATTTATAATGTCATCATGGTAGTAGTTCATCACCTCACTAAATATGCACATTTTATTGCATTATCACATCCTTTTACAACAAGTATAGTGGCAAAAGTTTTCTTGGAGAATATCCAAAAGCTACATGGTACACCTAGGATTATTGTTAGTGATCATCACTTTTGGAAACATTTATTCTCATGTTTGGGTACTCAATTGGCTCACAGTTCTTCATACCATCCTTAATTAGATCAGAAAACTAAGGTTGTTAATAAATGTGTGGAAAGATATCTACATTGTTTCACTTTAGAAAAACAATCTCAATGGGTAGATTTGCTACCTCTTACAGAATGGTGGTACAATACTTCTTTTCATAGCTCATAAAAAATGTCTCCATTTTTAGCACTTTATGGATATCATCCTCCTTCCATCACATCATCATTAAATGTGTCACCAAGAGTTCAGGCAATAGAGGACCACTTGTTTCATCAACAACGAGCACTTTTAGGACTCAAGGAGAATTTAACTACGGCACAAAATCAAGTGAAACAACAAGCATACCAACATCATAGTGAAAGAAATTTTGAAGTTGGAGATTGGGTCTTCTTGAGATTGCAGCCTTATAAAAAAATCTCAATGAAGCAACAAAAAATGAATAATAAGTTGTTTCCAAAATATTTGGACCATACCAAATCATGCAAAAGATTGGTAGTGTTTCTTACAAGCTTGAGTTGCCACCAACAACAAAGATAGATCCAGTTCATGTTTCTTATTTGAAGAAGGTAATTGGGTAGAATATTCTTACTCAAATAGTACTACTAGAACTTGATGAAGGAAGAATAATTTTGGAACCAGAGTGCATTCTTCAAACATACACAAAGAAGATGAGGAACAAAACCCTGACGCAATATCTTATCCAATGGAAGAACTTACTAGTTGAGGAGGCCACATGGGAAGATGAAGAGTTCATCCAAAAGAATCCACACTTGGTTAGCATTGAGGACAATGCTTCTTTCAAGAGAGGGAGCATGCTATGCCCTTAATATTGGTGTATATAGGGTTATGAATAGTCAACTTGTGGCTATCTTAATCCTTAATTAAGTCATGTTATCATTATTTTATTATTATTTAGGTAGGTAGCTCGGCCTAGGTGTCATGTAGGGTTGTGTCTGTTCAACTTAAGAATAATTAGGTATATATAAGAGGTTAGGAGTCTTATTTCAACATCATATTCTGAAGTGTGTTCTCATTAGAGATATTTGTTGGTTTCCTCCTCAAAGTGCCCTATTAATCTTAATTATTATCAAGTATTTATATAATATTTCATATTATTTCTTCTATTGTGCAAGTTATTTTATTACAAACATGATACTTTTGTTAATAAAGACACAAAGAAAGAGGGAGATGATGAAGAATATAGATAGTTATGGAAGATCATATGAAAAATGTTGAAGACTATTGTTATCACTAAAGTTTACTAGATGATAATTATATTGCAACTAAGGATATTACTAATGATCTATCTATTGAACATAGAGGGAGAAATACAATGCAGGTGAAAACTTAGGTATTGTCTTACCTTTTGGATTACATGGTAACTTGAAGATATTATATATATTGTGAAAGGTGGAAAGGTGTTCCCACTTGAGGGTGTTTCCATCAATGCCAAAGAGGGATATTGTTAGAGCTACAATTTTGTAGAGCTTGACTGGAATAATTTTTATATTGTCATTCATGTCAAACTTATCGATAGGACAAGTTTCAAACCTACTACAGAGACATTCATGAAGAGTATAGAGTTCCATATATATTGATTGATGAAGAGGATTTGAAAAGAAGAGATTATGAGATGACCTAGTGAAAGGTTTACATGAGATGTGAAAGTGAGATGTAATTACAATGGGAACTTGACAAGTTAGTACTTGACAAGATAATGTGTTGTTTAAGTTAATACATGAAGTGTAGGAGATAGCTAGCTGAAGCTAAGAGTTGAAACAATTTATAATGATAAGCTTGATTAAGTATCAATGTTCCATAATCAGTGAAGGAGTTGAAGTAGAAGATTAAGGAAATTAAGCATTGTTGAGAAGAAGAATGTTGGCTAAGTACCAGTTTTGGTTGAGAGATAGAGATTTCTAAGAAACAATATCAACCAAGTTGAATAGTGATGACCGAGAGAGACAATGTAGTAATGGCTGAGTGATCCAATGAAGATTGAGAAGAAAGGCATAGTGATAACCAAGTGACAACATAAGAATAGTTAATGAGAGAATCAATATTTGTAACTGATATAGTTAAAATCTTGGAATAAGAAAAATGCATTGATAAGCTATATGATTTAATGCAAGGAAAGGATTAGTTGAATGATCAAAGGCTAAGATTCAAGGATATGTTTCTAGAAGTTTTGAGAAGAGAAGAAGAAAAAGAAGATGGATAGACTCATTGAATGTTTTGGATTTAATCATAAACCCTAAGATCTACAATTGTGATTAAGTGGAATAAGATCAAGACTACCTATTTAAAGAGATATCTGACAAGTTTTATGGGGTTGTTGAGCTAGAAAATTGCAAAGAAAAGTGGTAGATAAACTTGCAAGGAGAAGTGAAAATTTTGTGAGGTGAAGGATTTCTTGAAGAGTTACCAAGAATATTTGAGATGATGAGAATGATGGAGTCTAGTGAATGAACTAGCGTTGCACCAAACAAAGATCTGAATTTGCAAAGTAAGTTGTAGTTTATTAGGTCAAAGTTTCACTATTACCTTCTTACCATTGTGGTACTTGTAAAATATTTTTGATAAGGTTGACCTAACAACCATTTATAAATTCTTTAATCAAGGTGACATTCTTATGGAATATTGTTAATTTTTCTAATAAGGCCACTCCTAAGAGGGTGATTAAATCCTTTAACATGGTCATACCTAATAGTGTATTTTGTAACCTTTATAAGAGTTGGCTCCTAACATAGCTCACTTCAAAAGAGTGAAAATATGGTAGCAAGTTATTTGGTTCTTTCCCAAAATGGATTTCCATGTTAAATCTTGATGTCAAACATTGTGTGGATGTTTGTTGTGTATTTATGCTACTTAATTTTTAAAATGTAATGTTATTGTTGACTATGATAAGTTTCTACAATTTGACACATTTAGAAAAGAGAGCTATAATGGAATGAATAAGTTGGATTATTGTGAACAATTTTAATTAGTGAGTTATTGGGTTAAATTTATTGAATTTAAGTGTTTGATTTATACATCTAGACTTGGGGATAACTAATTCATCCCCCCTCTTAGCTATTCCAAATATACTAAAAATAAAGTATCTTCTTCATCTGAGCTAATAATAATAGAATCCAAAAAAAGAATATTCATCTCTTTAGTATGATTAACTTCCTCAATAGAAATGGACTCATGAGAACTATTCATATGAGTTGTAGTATGAGCTTGACAATTATTTTGACATTCACAAGCATGTTGGTTACACTTAATTTTTGTTGGGATAAAGATAGAGTAATTGAGAGGGGGGGTGAATCAATTATCACAAAAATTAATAAATAGATCCCTTAGATGTATTTAATGATTATTTATTGCTGATACTAGTTATTGATCATTTAGAATTCAAATTCCTTAATATGTACGCAAAAGTTATATAAAATTAACACAAGAGACACAAGATTTAACGTGGAAACCCAATATGGGAAAAACCACCAAGTAACTAGTCACCAATTTTTCACTCTTCTGAAGTGAGCCTTGTTAGGAGCCAACCCTATTAAAGGTTACAATACACACTGTTAGGTGTGACCCTGTGAGATGATTTAATCACCCTATTAGGAGTGGCCTTGCTAGAGGTCTTTAAAACAATTCAACTGAACTGTCACCTTGTTAGAGGATTTACAAAATGGCTATTAAACCAACTTTGTTAACATATTTGAAATCATTGCTACAATGGTTAGAAAGCAACAATGATTGACCTGAACAAGATACAACTAAATTTTCTTGCTATAGGTCTCTATTCGACATCATTAGATTCTCCTTGATCAAATATAGCTTTGCTTCTCCTCAATGATCTATGATCATGCTTCCAATTTTCTTTCACAATAATTAGTCCTTATATCATATCAATTCCACACATCCATTCACTTAGAATTCGCAACTTGACCTCTTACTTATACCATTCAGATTGTCAAGTCAGCTCATTTATATGTTACATTTACCAATAAACCATACATCAATCGGCTACAGATATTACTCTAAACAAATAAATGTTATTTCATAAAATAATGAAATCATTTACTGGCTGACCCTGCTCAGTAAATATTGCTTCCAAAAATTTCTTGAGTTAACCTTCTTGACTCGGTTAACATTGCAATATCTATAAAATCCTTTGGTTGTTGAGTTTACTCGGTAAGAACTGAATTCCTTCATGAGAGCTCGATAAGAACTATTTCTGCCACATTCCCTTTGATGACCAAGTGAGCTCGATAAGAACTATTTCTACCACATTCCCTTTGATGATCAAGTGAGCTTGGTAAGAACTATTTCTACCACACTTCCTTTGATGACTGAGTGAGCTCGGTAAGAGCTATTTCTGCCACACTTCCTTTGATGACTGAGTGAGCTCGGTAAGCACTGTCTTTTGCCTTGCTGACCTTCTGAGCTCAGTAGACACTGTTCTTTGCCTTGCTGACCTTCTGAGCTTAGTAGACACTATCTGATGACTGATATGACATTTGTGTGACATCAAAGACAACACACAATTTGAACAATTGTACCTAACAATCTCCCTCTTTGGCATTGATGGCAACACAACATGTCATAACAGAATGAAATTTGAAAACAAGTCTTTTACTGATAGAATACTTCACTTTCTTTTTCAAATACAACAAACTCCCTCTTTCATAATAATCTCTCCCTCTTATACAAACTCTTATTTTATTTTATTTTATTTAAAAATAAATAAATTTAGAAAGGTATGACAGTATACTCTCTCTTTTTGACAACACATGCCAAAGACAATTCAAAATAGCTAAATAGCATTGTACCTAATGTACTAATTCATATGCAATGTCTTCAATTGTTTGCTGCATCAACTAATAGATCTTCAATTATGTTCTTATTGATGCATCATTAAAACTATATTTTAGTGAGCTTTAGATAGGAGAATAACCCCTAACTTACCTCTAAGATACAAGAATGCATCCTCAGGTAAAGGCTTTGTGAATATATCAGCAATTTTTTCCTTGATATTGATGTAGGAGCATCCTAGGTTGCCTTGTTATCCTACTATTTTTTTGCTTCTTTTGTAGTTGGTGTCAAGTTTAGGTGCCAAATTACTGTAGCACTCTTTAGGTGCCAAGTTATTGTAGTACTCTTCAGGTGCCGAGTTACTGTAGCACTCTTTAGGTGTCAAGTTCCTATCACACTCTTTAGGTGCCAAATTATTGTAGCACTCTTCAGGTGCCAAGTTCCTATCGCACTCTTCAGGTGTCGAGTTACTGTAGCACTCTTCAAGTGTCGAGTTACTGTAGTATTCCTTCAAGTGCCGAGTTACCCAGTGGATGCCGAGTGATCCTTCATGTGTCGAATTACCTAGTGTATGTCGAGTGCCAATATTTGGACATGATTTCTACAAGCCAACTTGTAGGAATTATTTCATTTGCGACATTTAATTTAAGATCTTTTCTTGGGATGAGTCCAGACTGTTGTTGGGTCAGCCCTCCTCTTATGTAATGTTCTAGAATGTTCTGTAAGCCATTTTGGAAAGTATAAATAGAGAGTTTAGGCTTAGAGCTAAGTAAGTTTTAGAAGGGGAAGAAGTTTTTGGGAGCAGAACTGCAAGTGCAAATTTGTTGTTGGATCTTTGTAACTAAATGTATTAAATTGGTCGTAACCCAGAAGGCCTCACAGTTGGGCATGTATGAAGATATTTTGATAAATCAATAGAAGTATTTTCCTCTTCTCCTCCTTTGGTTGTTGTCCATTTGCATTTTCTTCCATTGTGTTAACTCTTATAGGGTGGTTTGGATAGCTGGGTGAGCCCTTGGCCCTAGTTATTCATCCTTCTTGCCTACGTCAATAAATGATTCTCCTGAATCATTGAGATGTCCCAACCTGAGCTGAATCCAACTCAAATTGAGAAATCCATGAAGCATCTTCAATAGGTGTGTTCTTCCACTTCACCAAATATTCATAGTAATCTTTTCCTCTTGTACTCTTGCCAACTCTCTGATCCAATATCTGTTCAACTTCCTCAATCTGTTTCTTAGGATAATCATCTGGTATAACAACTTCATCCTCTGACTCATGATACTTATACAAATCAACAATGTTAAATATAGGAGATATATCCATGTCATCAGGTAACTCAACTTCATAAGCATTACCACTATCAAACTTTTTCAAGATCTTACAAGGTCCAAATTTCTTCATCTTCAGCTTGCTATATGTTCCAACTGGGAATCTTCCTTTCTTTAGATGAACCATCACCTCATCACCAACTTGAAAATAATGGTGTCTTCTAGACTGATCAGCATTCTCCTTATACTTTTGATTACTTTGTTCCAACCTCAACTTCACTTCTTTATGCAAGGACTCCATAAAGTCAGCAAATTCTTCTCCTGCAGTGCTTTTCTTTTCTTCACCAACAACATCTCTCAAATCTAATATACCTCTAGGATGCATTCCAGTAAAAATCTCAAAAGGTGTCTTCCCTATACTCCTATTTATAGAATTGTTATATGCAAATTCATCTTGTGCCAATACCATCTCCCAATTGCTCAATTTATTCCCAACTAAACATCTTGGCAAATTACCCAAGCTTCTATTCACAACCTCTATCTGTCCATCTTTTTGTGGATGGAATGTAGAACTAAACTTCAATTCAGTACCCATATTCTTCCACAAAGTCTTCCAAAAATAACCAATGAACTTATTGTCTCTATCTGAAATAATGCTTCTTTGTAATCCATGCAATCTCACAATCTCTTTAAAGAAAAGTTCAGCAACATGCTCTGCATCTGATGTCTTCTTACATGGTATGAAATGAGCCATCTTAGAAAATCTATCCACTACAACAAATATGGAATCATACCCCTTCACTATTTTAGGCAATCCAAGAACAAAATCCATACTGATATCAGTCCAAGGTTTCTCAGGAACAGTAATAGGTGTATACAAACTAGTATTTTGACTCACTCCCTTTGCAACTTGAAAAACTTCATAGCTCTTTACAAATTTTTGAACATTCTTATACATTTTTGGCCAATAATATTTCTCTTTCAGCAAACTCAATGTTTTATCAATTCCAAAATGTCCAGCTAATCCACCACTATGCTTTTCCTTAATCAAATTCAATCTCATAAGACTTCTAGGAATACACAACTGAATACCTTTGAACAACATACCTTCTTGAATGAAATACTCATCATACTTACTTATGTGATCTATCAAATTTGGTGCTCTGCACTCTCTCCATGCCTCAAAAAAATTAGGATCAGCATAATACAACTCTTTCATCTCATCAAAACCAAGAACTTCAACCTTCATTTCAATCAACAAAGAACGTCTTCTACTCAATGCATCAGCAACTTTGTTAGTAACTTCACTCTTATGCTTGATCACAAATGTAAAACTCTGCAAATACTCAACCCACTTGATATGTCTTTGATTCAATTTATGTTGACTTCCCAAGTATTGTAAAGCTTTGTGATTAGTGTATAACACAAACTCCTTAGGCATCAAATAATGTCTCCATTTCTTCAATGCTTGAACAATGGCATAGAATTCTTGATCATACACAGAATATTTCCTTTTAGCATCATTCAAATTTTCACTAAAGAAAGCAACAGGCTTACCTTCTTGACTAAATATAGCTCCTATTGCATTTCCACTTGCATCACATTCAACTTGAAATACTTTGTTGAAATCAGGTAAAGCCAATACAGGTAATTCAACAACCTTTTGTTTCAAAGTCTCAAAACTCTTATTAGCTCCGTGTGTCCACTTGAATTCCTTTTTATCTCCCCTCATTGTTTCAGTCATAGCATTACAAACAACACTGAAATTCTTTATAAACTTTCTATAGAAACTAGCCAAACTGTGAAATGATCTTACCTCACTCACATTCTCAGGTGTAGGCCATTCCAAAATTTCTTTAACCTTTTTAGGATCCATCTTCAAACCATCAGCTGAAATCACAAATCCCAAATACACAATCTCTTCTTGCATAAAAGAACACATTTTCAAATTAATCATCAACTTTTCCTCTTTCAACCTCTGCAATACTTGCCTAATATGCTCAAGATGTTCTTCCTTAGTCTTGTTGAATATCAGAATATCATCCAAATAAACGATCACAAACTTACCCAAGAATCTTTTTAGAACTTCATTCATCAACCTCATGAAAGTACTAGGTGCATTAGCCAGACCAACAGGCATAACCAACCATTCATACAAACCATCTTTTGTCTTGAAAGTAGTCTTCCATTCATCACCTTCTCTGATTCTAATCTGATGATCGCCACTCTTCAAATCAATCTTGGTAAAATACTTTGCTCCACTCAAACAATCCATTATGTCATCCATTCTTGGCATAGGAAACCTATATTTCATTGTTATCTTGTTAATGGCTCTAGAATCAGTACACATTCTCCATTATCCATTCTTTTTAGGTGCTAATACAGTAGGTACAACACATGGACTCAAGCTTTCTCTGATGAAACCTTTCTAAAATAGTTCATGCACTTTTCTGTTAATTTCTTCATTCTCTACAGGTGTCAATCTATATGGTGCTTTGTTTGGCAAACTGGCTCCAGGGATCAGGTCCATACAATGACTTATACTTCCTACTGGAGGTAAACCATCAGGAATATCTTCAACAATAATGCCTTTATACTCATTCAATAGCTTTGCAATTTCTCCTGGCACTTGGTCAATACTATCATTTGTCACTCGATCACCACTGACTGGCACTCGGTTAACATTGTTTTCTAGCACTCGGTCTCCATTGACAAAACTTGGTTTTCTTGGAATTATAGCAAAACAAACTTGATTCTTTTTTACTTCTTTTTCAAATTGTTTCCCATTAACCATGCAAATTTTTATAGCAGTACAATTAACCTCATCTGGAACTTCAATCAAAGGCAATGATGTTTTTTTCTTCCCATTTACCCAAAGAGTATATTGATTCAATCTTCCATCATGTATAGCATATCTATCATATTGCCAAGGTCTACCCAACAAAATATGACAACAATCCATGGGCATAATATCACACAAAACTTCATCAACATAATGTCCAATTTTAAATTTCACAAGGCATTGCTCACTTACCAATATCTTATGCTCATCTTTGATCCATGAAACATGATAAGGTTTGGGATGTTTGAGCCTCTCTAACTGCAACTTTGTAACCAGCTCTTTTGATGCCAGATTTGTAGAACTTCCATTTTCAATGATCACTTTACAACATTTTTCAGCCATCTTACATCTTGTCTTGAAAAGACTTCTCCTTAGAATAGGTTCCTCATTACCTCCCTTATTACATAAGGTTCTTCTCACCATCAAATTTTCTCCAGCCTCAGGTCCACTTGGTGAACCCTCATCATCTTCTTGAATCACAGCATTTCTATTGTTTTGCCCACCTTCAAAAGATCTACATTCAAAGGATCTATGCCCTTCTTTTCCACATCTAAAACAATTACCATGAAATCCACCTCTAAAATAAGAATTACCTCTTCCTCGGTAGGAATTAGTGCCTCCTCAATAAGAATTGCCACTTTTCCATTCAATTTTTCCTTTGTCATCATTCTTGCATTCAGATTTGTCTTTATCCTGTATAGAACTATCAGATCTACCACTTTCTCCATAAGATCTACCTTTGCCTCTCTGGAATCTACCACCTCTACCTCTCTATCTTTGTTCATGCTTCTTTGTCAAGATCTCTTCAGCTTTCAAGGCATATTGATATGCTTCTTCTACACTTTCCAGCTTCACAAAACTTATTTCATCTTGTATTCCAGATCTCAATCCATTAATGTACCTTGCAATTTTCTCAACATCATCATCCACATGTCCAGATCTAATATCCAGTCTATAGAATTCCTTCACAGTCATGTCTTTTTGCTTCAAATTTTGCATTTTTCACAACAAGCTAACTTGGTAGTCAGCAGGAAGGAATTTGTTCTTTACCTTGTTCACCATCTTCGACCAAATTCTGATCTTCTCCTTTCCTCTTCTTTTTCTATCAGTTTGCAAGTGCTCCCACCATAGAGATGCATGACCTTTCAACCTAGTGACTGTTATCTTCACCTTTCTATTATTAGGAGTGTTTTCATACTCAAAGAGCTTCTCCATATCAAAGATCCAATCCAGCACAGCATTGGTATCCAATTTTCCATCATAAGGAACAACTTCTACAGTAGGCTTTGAATTCACTCTAGACAAAATTCTCAACAATCTTGGTCTTCTTCAGGTTCTAGATTATGGTTTGGTGCTACTACTTCATCATCACTTACATCATCAAGATGTGCTCCTCTCCTCTCAGCTGTCTCCACAGCATCTAATCTGGCTGCAATTTGTATCAACTGATCCAATGTAGCATTATCAACATTATTTCCTCTACTACAAACCATCTTTACAAATCAAGTTCCTGCAAGATTGTAACCTTCTGCAAGTTATAGGTCAAATCCATAGATCTACCACCCTACAACCAAATCCAAATCAGGGTTCTACATGATCCAATATCCACAAGGACAAACCTCAAGCTTTGACACCAACTAACGCAGGCAAGAAGGATGAATAACTAGGGCCAAGGGCTCACCCAGCTATCCAAACCACCCTGCAAGAGTTAACACAACGAAAGAAAACACAAATGGACAGCAACCAAAGGAGGAGAAGAGGAAAATACTTCTATTGATTCATCAAAATATCTTCATACATGCCCAACTGTGAGGCCTTCTGGGTTACGGCCAATTTAATATATTCAGTTACAAAGATCCAATAGCAAATTCGCACTTTCAGTTCTGCTCCCAAAAAATTTTTCCCCTTCTAAAACTTACTTAGTTCTAAGCCTAAACTCTCTATTTATACTTTCCAAAATGGCTTACAGAACATTCTAGAACATTATATAAGAGGAGGGCCGACCCAACAATGGTCTGGACTCATCCCAAGAGAAGATCTTAAATTAAATGTCACAAATAAAATAATTCCCGCAAGTTGGCTCGCAAAAATCACGTCCAAATACTGGCACTCGGCATACACTAGGTAACTCGGCACATGAAGGATCACTCGGCATCCACTGAGTAACTCGACACTTGAAGGAATGCTACAGTAACTCGACACTTGAAGAGTGCTACAGTAACTCAACACCTAAAGAGTGCTACAGTAACTCGGCACCTAAAGAGTACGATAGTAACTCGGCACCTGAAGAGTGCTATAGTAACTCGGCACCTGAAGAGTGCTACAGTAACTCAGCACCTGAACTTGGCACCAACTGCAAAAGAAGCAAAAAAAAGAGTAGGATAACAAGGCAACCCAGGATGCTCCTACATCAGGTATAGACATATTCCAACCTTATTTCCTTTTCTTACACCAATTCTATAACAAAGTGATACTTTATGGCAATATGCTTAGTTTTTGAGTGCATCACTAGATTCTTGGAGATGTTAATTGCACTTGTTTTATCACAAAACATAACAAAAAGTTCTTTGATTTCTTGCTTCATACCTTCCAATAATTGTTTAAACCATACAATGTTTGAGCAATTTACTACTGCTGCAACATATTTAGCCTCTACTGTGGATTGAGATGTACAATTCTGCTTTTTGCTTGTCCAAGAAACCAACCTTTTTCCAAGAAAGAAAGCTCATCCACTTGTGCTCTTTCTGTCATCAATTTTTCATGCCCAATCTGCATTAGTGAATACTTTTAAATTCAGATTTCCTCCAAGTTTATACTATAATCCATAATCTTCAGTTCCTTTTAAGTATCTCATGATCCTTTTGATTTCCATTGTAATACCCCAAAATTGGCTCATTGTCATTATACCAATTCTAGTCTATTTCTGATAATTTCAAAGTCCTATTCTAATAGGCAATTCTCATTCTGCTATTCGCTACTTGACTTAATTTTCAGATGCAGAAAAACCCTAATCTGCATTCATCATATTTCTTATTTAATTCCTATAGTACGTACTCATATTAGTTGCATTAAACCTACTTGATTAATATTTAATTTAATTATTAAGTATTTATACTTTAATTAAATTAAATTATATCCTAAGGCTAATGTACTATGGAATTAAATTTATTTAATTTAATAAATACGCCTATCTTAATTAATTAAATGTAATTATTTAATTAAATGGGAAAGGTATTTCTAATTAATTAAAAGAAATTATTTAATTAAATGGAGTACTTACTTCTAAATAATTAAACAAAGTTATTTAATTAAATGGGAAGACATTCCTAATTAATTAAATGAAGTTATTTAATTAAACAAAAGTGTCTCTAATTAATTAAAGATTATTTAATTAAATAGAAAAAGTAATTATGATAGCATATTTCATTTTATTAAATTAAATATCTCAACAAAATCTCTCTTTAGTTCAAAAAAGGGGAATTTCCAGTTCACTATTGATCAAAAATGAGTTAACATAGTTAACTCCTTTTTCTACTCAAATTAAAATAGTTAACTCTTTATTTATCTCAAATTAAGTCTGTTAACTCCCTTTAATTTGGGAATCTCCCTTTATGACTAAAACTCATCTTCAATCCTGACCATTGGTCTGAATCGATCTCAACCGTTGATGGATTCCAGGAAACTCTATTTCAGAGACCCTCATCTCTTCATTTGGGGGAGGATGAATTGATTTTCTATCGAATTGTTGTTGAAATTCATGCTCATATTTACTTACATTTCTTGCATACATTCTCATTTTTAGTTTAATCTCATTTTAGTTTAATCATGCATATGCTTAATCTAGTTTGCTTCATTTGTTCTTAGATTACATTGCATCTTTCATTTCTTAGATTAATCTGTATACTCATTCTTAGCTTAATTCCATTGTCAAATCCTTCATTCTTAGAGGGTCTAGTTGCCTACACCTCGATTCTGAGGATATTAACAGGCAAAATCCCTTTAGATAGAAGGCAATAGGTCGCTTTGCAAGGCAAATTTTGGATGAACAATTCAATGTTCATTCCGCGATGAATTCGCAAATAAGGACCGTGTTGAAGTGTGTGTGTTAGCATAGGCCGCATTTTCACGCATATAGCCATCATGTGATTTTCTTTTGATTTGCTGAGAATCTTGTTACAATTCCTACTACAAGTGCAATGTTTGGTCTTGTATGTACTACATACTGCAACTTTCCAATCATAGATCTATACAATGTATGATCTACTTCCTTAGATTCATCATCTTTGGTAAGTTTCAATCTAGTACACATAGGATTCCCAACTAGTTTGCAGTCTTCCATACCAAACTTTTTTAGTATCTCCTTGATGTATTTAGATTGAGTGATGTAGATGCCATTCTTATTTTGTTGAATTTGAAGACCAACAAAGAATTTGATTTCACCAAACATTAACATTTCAAATTCCTTGTTCATTTGTTCTGAAAATTCTTTGCAAAGATCATCATTTCCTATGAACAAAGTATCATCTACAAATATTTTTTCCAAAATAATCTTATTATCTAGTCCTTCCTTTATGTACAAACTATTGTTATCATTAGTCCTTTGAAAACCAATCTGAATAAGATAGTTATGCAATCTTTCATACCATGCTCTAGGGGCTTATTTTAGACCATATAATGCTTTATGCAATTTGTAGACCACGTCTTTCTTATTTTGATCAACAAAACTTTCAGGTTGTTCAATGTAGACCTCTTCATCTAATATAACATTGAGAAATGTTGACTTGACATGCATTTGATAAACTTCGAATCCTTTGTATGCAACATTTGCAAGTAAGGTTCTAACACCTTCCAATATTGCAACAGGAGCAAAAGTTTCTCCATAATCTATACCTTCTTCCTGAGAGTATCCTTTGCATATTAGTCTATCTTTGTTCCTTGACACCTTACCATCTTCATTTAATTTGTTTCTGAATACCCCCTTTGTTCCAATCACATTTATATCTTTGGGTCTAGGTACAAGAGTCCATGTTTTGTTTTTCTCTATTTGTTCTATCTCTTTATTCATAGCTTCAATCCAATTTTTATTTTCTAATGCATCTTTGATATTTCTAGGTTCAAAATCAGCAAGTAAACAAGTTCCTTTCAACTTACTTCTTGTCATTGTTCCTTATGATTTATCTCCAATGATCTGATCTGGTGCATGATGCTTTCTAACATACTTGGCTAACATGGGCTCCTTGCCTTTTGAATGACTTCCATTGTTATCATTCTGCATCTCAACTTCTTGTCCTAGATCTAGTTTCTCAGGCTTGGTAGATGTTGATTTGGTAGCTTTTGTTTGCAACTCAGATTCTTGTAACTCAAGAGGCATTAGCTTGGTTTGAACTTCCTATGACTCAGTAACTGAAGACTCTAGAGTTGAGGATTCCTGATTAACCGATATACTTGGAACTGTATCTAGTTCAATGTAAACAAATCTTCTGTAGTCTGTAGGTACCCTTTTTCTTTCTTCTTCAGATCTTCCTGCAAACTCATCAACTTTCGTATGTGCACTTTCTATGAGTTTGTGAGTAGAAAGATTCAAAAATCTATATGCTTTACTTTTGCAAGAATATTCCAAAAATATTCCCTCATCACCCATCACATCAAATTTACCTTTTCTAGATTCTTTCAAAATGTAACATTTGCTTCCAAATACTTTTAGGTAACTTAAATTGGGTTTGTAGTCATACCATAATTCATAGGGAGTTTTGAATGAGTCCTTTTTTAGTTGTACTTGATTTAAGGTATGAACTACAGTGTTGATAGCTTCCTTCTAGTATTTGATAGCAATGCTCTTTTCAATCATTAGGGTTCTTGCATAGTCCATGATAGATGTGTTCCTTCTTTGAGCTATTCTATTTTGTTCATGTGTTCTTGGTGTTGAGACCTATCTTTTGATTCCCCTTTCAATGCAAAAGTTATTGAATTCATGTGAAATAAATTCACCACCTCTGTCAAACCTTAAACATCTCAGTCTTTTGCCTGTTTCCTTTTCCACTCTGGCCAAATATCATTTGAATTTTTTGAATGCCTCTAATTTCTCTCTTAGGTACATGACAGTCATCATTCCTGAATAATCATCAACAAAAAGAATGAAAAATTTCTCACCAGTATAACTTTCAATTCCAATGGGTCTACACAAATCAGTATGCACAATTTTTAGAACTTCTTCAGACTGATAGTTCTTACTCTTGAAACTAGTTTTTTCCATTTTTCCAATTTGACAATTTTTGCATAGACCAACCTCAGGTTTCTTGATATTAGGAATGTCTCTTACTTTCTTGAATTTACTTATCTTTACCAAGTTTTCAATGTTTACATGGCACAACCTTCTATGTCATAACCAACTTTCTTCAATTTGATCAATAAAACATGAACATTCACCAAGTTCAAGATAAAATAAGTTACCTTTTGTTTGAGTGCTTGATCCAATCAGCTTTCCTTTGCCATCTAGCAATCTTGTTTTTCCATGCATAAATTCTACTTTGAATCCATTATTGAGTAGTTGTGCCACACTCAATAAATTATGCTTTAGTCCTTCTACCCAATATGCATTATCACATACAAGTTCCTTGGTCAGTGAGATTCTTCCTTTTCCTTTTATACAACAAGGTTCATTGTTACCAAATCTTACACTGCCACCATCATAGTCTTCAAAGTGTTCAAACTTAGTTTTGTCACCGGTCATGTGATGAGAGCAACCATTATCTATGATCCATGTATAATTTTTGCTCATATGAGAAATGAGTGCCATTTTCTCATCATCATCAGACTCATCTTTCACAACAATGTAGACAATTTTATCTTCTTCTTCTTCATCAAAATCATTAGAATCTTGAGCTATAAAACATGTTTTCTTACCTTTGTCCTTGAATTATTTGAACTCTCTCTTGCCAGTGTACTTGTGACCTTTCTTCTCATCCTTTTTTTTCTTATTTGAGCACCTAGCAGCAATATGTCCAATTTCTTCATAAGAAAAATAGATTAGAGTAACCTTACCTTTGTATTTTCCTTTTCCTCTTGAATATTTTCTTGCTAGCAAGGCTTCAACCACTTAAAGATCACTATCTAAACTCTGTTATGATTCTTCATCACTATCTGATTGAGGATCCTTTAGCTTTTTGCCTTTTTCTTTGAGTGAAAGCTTGGCTTCAAATGTTGATTCAATGTTTTTGGCAACTGGAACATAATTATCATAGATCTCTAGTTCAAATGCAGTCAATTTTCCAACTATGGCTTCTATATTTATCTTATGATTTGCTTCACATATTCTTTCTTGAATTGTAGAGACTCTGATTGCATAAATGGGAAGTAGAGTTTTAAGAACTTTACTTATAACTGTATATGAGCAATGTTAGTATGCTAATAGAAACCAAATTTAAATAAAGCTTCTACAAACTAAACAAAATTCATAAACTTCAAGATAGACTAAGATGAACTCTCAATTGAGAATATGAGCCATTAATGGGCTCTCTCAATGAGAAGCTCTCTTGTTGAGTAGCTTTGTCTAAATAGATAGGATGTATGCTCAAGCTTATGCTTCAAAAAGGGCTTCAAATGGAGTTGGAATTTGGGTGTGAGTGTATGGTTTTGATGTAAAATGCCTTCTCAAAATGGCATTATGACTTTCCTTCATGGATTGTGTTATTTTGCAAAGGGGAAGGATCCAATTTATAGGCAAGAGGCTTGAGGGATTGAGGGCTAAGATGCAAGGATGGGAAAAAGCTCATGGAGGGCTCAGATTGCATGAGAAGAGAGCACATGGATTGTGCTTCCTTATAGCCAATCAAGGAGTGACACATGTCACATGGTGAGAGGATGGAGGAAAGGGGAAGGATGAGTCAACAAAGGAGGCTCAAGGGATAAAATCTTCATAAAGACCCTCATAATGACTTGTAAGAGCAATAAAAGGGCTTGTAAGAGTCATTTATGACCTAGTGGACTTCATAAAGTTTTATGGTTGAGATATTTTGAGGGTGATGAGAGCAATTTCGACTTGGACTTGATTAGGAAGGTTTTAAGCTTTTTTAGGCTTGTGCAAATGATTAGAGGATGGATTAGGATGGTTTAGGATTAGCTTAGGGATAGGCAAGTGGATGGCATTTAATGAGGGTGGGTGAAGGAGGAGATATTTGTTAACTTTGGCTTGGGTTGGTAAGTTTTAACCCATGTTTAGGGAATGTGACAAGGTTAGGAGGGGATTAGGATTAGGTTTAAAGACATCTTCTAGAAGAGTCTAGACTTTGGATGAGGATAAAGACTTTCTAGAATAGTCTAAAATTTCCTAAGATGAGGATGAAGACTTTCTAGAAGAGTCTAGAACTTCTTAGGATGAGGATAAATTAGATTTTTAGGAAATAAATAAAGTTTTATTTATTTCAAGGGTTTGGGTTGAGGAGATATTTATTAAAACTTTTTTAATAAACATGAGGATTAATATTTAATCTTAATTAAATATTTTGAGTTGGGATTATGGGTAGGAAATGATGGGATTAGCCTTTAATTAAAATTAAAGAAAGATTAGAAGATTTTGGAAGAGGTTAGTGGTCTTAAGAAAATTGGTCAAGTTTTGGGCAAAAAATAAAAAATTTATTTATTTTGGGTTTTTTGGTCAATTTATTAATTAAATAATTAATAAATAAGGAAATAATGTTTAAATAAGATTTAAACATTTTTGGGAGAGATTCCTTAATTAAATATTTTTAATTAAGATAAAGGGATTTAATGGCATAAAAATAAATTAATTAATTAAATAATTAATTAATTAATAAATGATGATGTCATCAGAAATTTTTCAGAAAATAAAAATACTTTATTTTCTAAAGGTTTTTAGCTGTCTACATTTTGCCCCTCTTTGATGTGATGCCGCAAGTGGCATGGCATCAAAGATAAGAAAATAAGATGCCCAAGGCTAGAGCAGAAAAGGAGAGAATGGACTGGAAGATGCCCCCTCAAGAAGGCGACAGGGAGAGAAAGTGAGGCTTGATGACTTCTTGAAAAGTACAAGAAATTAAGATGAGCTAAGACACAGGTTTGCCAAAGAGAAGGGGCTAAATTAACTCAAACTCTCACTACGAGACGATGATAAAGGAAAATCAGGGGCACAAGAGGAAACAAGATTAAGACTTTTGGGAAGGTGGAGGATGAAGGAGTGGAGCGCTATAAAAAGGAATCCAGTATAGGGAGATGGATGAGGGGATTATAAAGTTGATGCAATAGGATTTCAAAGAGTCAGATTGGCGGAAGATGGGTTTCGGAGATCCCTAGGACTAGGATTGTGGATCTCGAAAGATGAGGCTTGGTGGATTGATTTGAATTGGTGGATCCCTAAGACTAGGATTGTGGATCCCTAAAGCTAAGAGTGATGAGTGATTCAAATAGATACTGATGCATCAGCTGGGGTAGGAAAGACGGATGCTGGATATGGATAGGGGATAATGGAGATGAAGGAAAACCATTGAAGCTTTTTGAGCGAGGGGATACTTCAAAAAGAAGTACCACCATGTAGTTGAGCACTAGATTTTCTATAGGACTATTGGTTAATTGCCAAGGTTACCAAGAACATCAAGGCCTTTTCACCAACCATCCAAAGGACTGAAAAACTAACTCAAAACAAATACACAAAGATTGCCCCAGCATCACACATGAATCCTAGAGGAAGCAGCGTGGAAACGACACTGGAGAACCCACAAGCAGAAAAGAAAAACAAATGAAAGACCTGATCAAGACCTTACGCTCTAATTGCCCCATTCGCAACATACCATGATATGGAAGATCGTGGCAACCTTGAGGAGGGAACAAGGAGATTGCTTGGAAAAGATACTTCAAGACTCAAAATGGAAGATCCCAAATCAAAAGAAAGTGAAAATCCAAAAGAGAGTCGTTTGCCAATGAGATGGGTAGGATAAGGTACTAACGGACCAAGATCAGACATGAGGAAAGCTATATCCTGCAAGGACCTATCGGAGAGCACTAAAGCTGGTGGATTTGGATGAATGATGCATCTGGCAAGCTGAACTAAGAAAGATAACACTTTGGTGATAGGAAATCTAGCTAAAGGATGTGTTGGAATAGCTAACCAAGATGTGTGATGGGTGCAAGATGTTGATCAAGGACGAACTGACATGAACACTGGATAGATACAATGGTACTAAGCTAAAGAGGATGTACAAGCTGATGGACCAAGATATGTTACAAATATACAATTTTGTTCATGTTTTAGTTTTTGTGAGATGGAAATGTTTGTGAAGGATGGGATGTCTATAATAGGTGATAGGTGGATAGGTAGATGGTTTGCGAAAAGCTTAAGTGAAAATGGGGTTTTGTGTGTGCACGTGATAGTATACAAGCTAGGATACAGGATTATTTATAGGCTAGAATATGGTACAAACCTTGGACAAGATTCGGATAGACAAGGTATGGTACAAGATTTACAAGGTATAATACAAGCTTTGGTACAAGATTTACAAGCTGTACAGGAGGTATTTACAAGCTTCATCAGATTTTGGATATTTGGTTGGAACACCAAGGGAACAAGCAAGTGTGTCTTATGGGATGGTGGGTGAATGGATGAGGGATAGGATAGTGATAGATAATGGATTAGTTTTTAGTACACAAGGTGCCTGAATTACCAGGTTTTCACCAAGGTACCTATCCAAGGTGCTTGAATTGCCAAGTTTTCACCATTGGACACTTATTTCTCTTTACTATTTTTTTCTTTTGTATTTTTCAAAAGCTGGGTATACCAAGGATCTTCAAGCATAGACCTTCTTGAGATGAATGATGTTAGTAGGATCATTCAAGAGTTCTCCTTCTAGTGTAGATAGTTGATAAGCTCCAGAACCAAAGGAAGCAGTGACAACATAAGGACCAAGCCATGTAGGTTCAAACTTTCCTTTCTTCTCTCGATCTACTTGGACTTTCATGTTTTCTTTGAGGACCATGTCACCTGGCTGAAAGTTTCATGGAAGCACCTTCTTGTTGAAATTCCTTTTGAGACGAGTTTGATAGACTGTGAGATGATCATAGGCTTGTTGTCACTTCTTGTCTAAGAGATCTAGCTGGGTGAGTCGAGCTACTCTATATTCTTCATCTGATATTTTCCCTTGCAAAGATATGCGCAAGGAGGGAAGTTTAACCTCTATAGGTAGTACCAATTTAGCACCATAGACTAGGGAGTATGGAGTTGTGCCTGTGGATGTACGGAAGGAAGTTCGATAGGCCCATAGGGCTGGATTTATTTATAGGTGCCAATCACGGCCAGAATCATTGACAACTTTCTTTAGCATTTTGAGGAGGGTTTTGTTAGTTGCCTCTGCCTGGTCGTTACCTTGTGGGAAATATGGGCTAGAAAAGCAGTGATGGATGCAGAGGGAAGTGCATAATTCTTCCATGTTGAGATTTTCAAAGTTACCTTCGTGGTTGGTGAAGATGGTGGATGGGATGCCGAAGCGGCAAACAATGTGGTACAAGATGAACTTGGAGACCTGAACTCCTGTAGCTGAGACTAGGGGGACTACTTCCACCCATTTAGTGAAATAGGTTGTAGTTGTTATTATCCATTTATGTCCATCAGATGAGAGGGGTGTGATAGTTCCAACTAGATCAAGGCCCCAACAAGCGAAAGGCCAAGGTGGTGCAATAGGTTGTAGATCCTGTGCTGGAGCGTGCACAAGATTTGCATGCTGCTAACATGGGAGACACTTTCTGACAAAGTCACAGGAGTCTTCTTCAATGGTAGGCCAATAGTAGCCTGCTCTAAGGATTTTTCGCACTAGGACAATACCACTCGTGTGGGCACCGCAAAGTCCAGAGTGTACTTCTTTTAACACCATTGCGGCCTCATTTTGGTCTAAACATCGAGAGAGAGTATCATGATAACCTCAATGATATAGGGTATTGGCTATGATAACATAGCGGGATAATTTTTGGATGAGGTTCTGGCATTGGGTACGTGTGAGGTGAGGGGATATGATACCATCGTTAAGGTAAGTGTGAATCTCATGGTACCAAGGGGATTAGGGACCAACCAAGATACAAACACGATTTGAATCCTCATTCGCATAGGCGGGTGTGAGGAGCTGCTCCACTAAAAACTCATACTATGTAGCTGCTTAGGGAATTTCCAAGAGCGAGCCTATAGTAGCCATAGCATCTGCTGCTTTGTTCTGTATTCTAGGCACTTGTGTAAACTGAAGCTTTGTAAAATGTTGGGTTAGCTGATCAACTAGATCTTTGTAGGGTAATAGCTTTTCATCTTTGGTTTGATATTCATTTAGGGCTTGCTTGATGATGAGCTGAGAATCGCCAAAGATTTCTAGCTCAACAATGTTCCATTCTGCAGCTATCTTTAATCCTGCTATGAGGGGCTCATATTCAGCTATATTGTTGGTGCTACAGAATTGTAGCTTGAAGGCTTTTCGAATGCAATATCCTTGAGGTGTGACCAACAATATTCCTGCCCCTGATCCATGAGATGTGTATGAGCCATCAAAATAAAGTTTCCATGGGGGTTGTTCTTCAATTAGACAGATATGCTCATCTGAAAATTCTGTGATCAATGGATAAGCATCTATTAGAGGTGCATCAGCTAGGTGATCTACTATAGCTTTCCCTTTGATTGCCTTTCTATCCACATACTGGATGTCAAATTCACTAAGGAGCATAAACCATTTGGCCAAACGGCCTGTAAGTGTTGTTCTAGAGAGCATATACTTGAGAGGGTCAATCTTGGAGACTAGTTGGATGGTATGACTTAGCATGTAATGGCGAAGCTTTTGAGTTGAGAAAACAACTGCCAAACAAGCTTTTTCCATAGGAGTGTAATTGAGTTCATAACCAACCAGGGTTCTACTGATGTAGTAGATGGCTCTTTCTCTGTTGTAGTCATCAAGTTGTGCTAGAAGTGCCCCTAGAGCAGTAGGTGTTGTTGATATGTACAAAATCAGGGGACGACCAGGAACTGGTGGAACCAAGATAGGGGGATTGATGAGATACTGCTTGAGATGGTTGAAGTTGTGCTGACATAAAGGATCCCACTTGAAGTTCTCATCCTTCTTCAGTAAATGTGAAAATGGTGTACACTTATCTGCAAGATGGGAGATGAAGCGCCGAACAGATTGGAGCTTTCCTTGAAGAGAGCGAAGCTGTCACAGTGTCTGGGGAGGAGGCATGTCTAAGATAGCCTTGACCTTCTTGGGGTCGATCTCTATACCTCGTTTAGAAACTATGAAGCCTAGAAGCTTGCCAGATGTAACCCCAAAGACACATTTCTTGAGATTCAGCATGAGATGATATTTGGCTAACCTATCAAAGACTTTCTCCAGGTCAGCAAGATGATCCATGAAGGTATGAGACTTACCAAGATATCATCCACATAATCCTCCAAAATGCTATGGATGAGATCATGAAAAATGGCTGTCATAGCTCTTTGATAGGTAGGCCCAGCATTCTTTAGGCCAAAAGGCATCATGTTGTAGCAAAAGGTTCCCCAAGGGGTAGTGAATGTTGTCTTATGTTGATCCTCTTCTGCAATCTTGATTTGATTATACCTAGAAAATCCATCCATGAGGGACAAAATTTCATGTCCAGCTGTAAGATCTACAATCATATCTATGTTGGGCAAGGGAAAATCATCTTTTGGACAAGCTTTGTTAAGATCTCTAAAATCAGTGCAGATTCTGATGTCACCGGAAGGTTTAGTGACAGGGACCATGTTGGAGATCCACTCCGAATAGTCGATAGGTCGGATAACCTTAGCAGCTAACATTCTTTCTAATTTAGCTTTGACCAATAATGCCACCTTGGGGTGCATTTTTCTAAGCTTTTGTCTGACGGGCTTGATCTTTGGATCAACTGCAAGATGATGAACTACAAGCTTTGGATCAAGTCCTAGCATGTCCTGATATGACCATGCAAATTGGCCAATGTTCTCTCTTAAGACCTCAAAGAGGAGGTCAGCTTCATCTTGTGATAGGGATGCAGCAATATGAACAAGTCTGGGGATCTCTGAAGAACCAATGTTGACTTCTCGAGTATCCTCAATTAGAATAGAAGACACCTCTGGTCAATTATCTTGAGGAGGCAATGCTAAATCCTCATGTTCTTCTTGTGGCTCTGGATTTTCTTGCTGAGGGGTTCTCTTTGTTGCCTTAGCTAGTCTCAAATTCACCTTAGTTCCAATTTTGGGTGTATCGAAACTAGGTTGGGGATTTTCTCCAAAATACCCCTTGGGATCTAGCTTGTAGATTTAGGCAGAATCTGGCTTTGTTTTCTTGTGAGGAGTTTCAGCTCCCATGAATCTTAGAAGTGCCTCCTCTGATGTGAACTCATCGATGTGTATGACACTTGGTTGGTCCCAATCTATGAGTTGTGGATGGGCGAGTGGTAGGTCAATGAGGTGGATGGATAGTTCTTGGAGAACAGAGTCTCCGAGGGAGATTTGGTCTAGGATATCGTCGTAGGCTCTCTTTTCAACTTCCTCAGGAATGTCTTCAATTTCAAAAAGGTTGCGATGAATGTTTGAAAAAGTGTGATCGTTCTCATTGGTGCCCCCAGTTGTGGGTATGCCAAAGCCAAGACTTGACTTCGATTCCCACTTGTGTGCGTCGATGGGGCACTGCATGCCTCTTTCTTCTAGTCCTAGACCACCACCTTGATAGTTCCATTTGTCAGTGATGAGCTTATGTTCTTGGGGATACTTTTGGCTGAAGTGATCAAGGCGTGCTTGATTTCTTTGAGGTGCATCCTTATGTAACCATTTGTTGATATCTGGAGTGAGCTCCTCATGAAGAGGGATTTTCGAGGATACAAAGGTTGTTGGGCCAAACTATTTGTATCGAGGAGGTGGAATCTCCTTAGCTTTGTGATATGTCGGTCGTCCATGGGCATGTGGATCAAGTGGGAGTGCCTCGACAGCAAATGCATCTGACAGACTATACTCTCCACAACCTTTGTTATTGATCTTCACGGTAGACAGGGTAGAGGCGAGGATGGTTTCTGGGTTATTATAAGTGTGGGATGAGCTGGCGATGGATGTGCTGATATCAATTCTAGGGCAATGGTTTGTATATGAAGCTTCAAGCGCATTACAGTAAGCAAAGGGTTCTGGATCGGCATGGATGGTTACCTCAGTGCCTTGATGCAGAAATTTGACGCACTGATGGTAAGTGGATGGAATGGTTTTCATGGCATGAATCCATGGGCGATCGAGGAGGATGTTAAATGGTAGGTTTAGATCAATAACATGGAAGAGTGTCTCTTGGATGACTGGCCCAACCTTGATTGGCAGCAAAATAGTTCCTTCTGTGGTTCTTTCCAAGTTGTCATAAGCTTTGATGGTGATAACCTCACTGATGATATCTGCCTCAGTATACCCAGCTTGTTTGATGAATTTTAGGGTGCAAATATTCAAGGCTGATCCATTATCTATCATTACTCTTTTCACAGCAAAGTTGGATACCATGATGGCTATGCGAAGCGGAAGGGTGTGATCTGGCTCGACCATGGGTATGTCGGTGGGTTTGAATGATAGGGCACATGAGGATGAGAGGTGTCCAACAAGATTATGAAAATCAGTAGCATTGATATCAGAAGGGACATGGGATTCTATGAGAGCACTGTCAAGGATGTTCTTGTACATAGCACTAGTGCAAAGAAGGTCTAAAATGGAGATTTGGGCTGACATGTTCCCAAGGTGTTCCAAGATATTGTACTGGCCTTTTGATGGAGCTGATGGTGTTGGTGTAATAGGTGGGCCTGCGATGTTAAATCGCGCTCTTTGACTGCTAACTGCACACTCATTGTTTGGTCCTTGGATATTGATAACATTGACAGAAGGCTCTTTCTCGGATATACAACCTATAAGGCTACCATAGTCTATATAGGATGAAGTATGGTCATTGTTCTTCCCATGCTGTTGGTTTGGTTGACGATTGTTGGTGTTGTTGTTGTTGGTTTGGATAGGTGCTTTTCCAGGATTTTGGTTATGGTGTGGAGGAAAAGCATTTTGATAGATCTGTAAGCCTGAATTGGGAGAGGTTTGGGCACCAACAGTGATTTCCTTCTGATCAATGAGGTCCTGCACATAGTCTTTCAGTTTCATGCATCTGAGGGTACTATGACCTTTTACCCTATGAAATTTGCAGTACTCATTATCTTTGTACCATGCAGCTTTGGATTGGCTTGGGTCAATTTGCTAGGTAGGAGGAAATTTGATGAGGTTTTCCTTGACTAATTTCTCAAAAATGACATCCAATGGCTCACCAAGGGGTGTATAGTTTCTAGGTGTAGGTTGGAATCTAGGCTTTTGTCCTGCAACTATATTGATGGCATTAGCTTGATTGCTAGACCCTTGGAAGTTGGGTCTTGGATTGTGGTTTTGATAGCTTTGGTTATTCTGTTGTTGGTAGTTGATAGCTTGTTGATTGTTTGGTTGATATGGTGGGTTGGACTGGTTGTGAGAAGGACCAACAATATTCACATGTCTGGTGTCAGTGACGCCATCTGTTGCAACGTGCTTGTTTTTGTTCCAATACCTAGACTTGTCATTGGAATGTGATTGATTTTGGTTGGCTTCCTTGTAAATCTTGACCACACCATCTTTAATGAGTCCTTACTCAAGGATCATTCCTTTCTCTTTGATATCTTTCTAGGTTTGCAAACATTTCATGGTCATGTGGTGAGCCAAGCTAGGATGGGCATTATCAATAAACATTTTCACCACATGGCATTCTGGCAAGGTGCAGGATATGTAGGTGGTAAGGGTTTGCCATCTTTGCAGGTATTCGGCAAGGCTTTCTCCACCTTTTTGCTTGGTTGTTAGGAACCTGTGTGTTCCTTCTGTTTATTTTGTTAGAGTAGTGTTGTTGGACGCATATGCTTTGTAAGTCATCCCGTGAGTATATTTTATTATCCCACATGTATAGGTAGTATTACTTTTCTAGATCGTACTCAGTATATAAGAATAGGTTGAGGCCCTTGATGGGCACGGACGAATTTATTGTATTGAGCTTGCTCAAAGGAGGTTACCCCCTCGAAGTGGCCTACGATCAGTAGATTCATTCTGAGTTCTGCTATCACTTTGTATTCTTTTATTTCGAGCATTCTCACGATATTGCTATAAGGAGGTTCATCACATTGGTGTGGACAAGATCAACTATTGATAGCTCTGTTTCAACAAGATGGGCATATTGGGCTACAAATGCCTCAGATAATTCAGAAAAGTTTTTAATTGTGCCATAGGGGATTCTATAAAACCATTCAAGAGCTGGTCCAGCCAAGCTTTTGGAAAAAAGGTGCAAGAGGAAGACATCATTGTATGCTACATCCTGGCAGTACATGTAAAATTCTTTGATATGTGTGACAAGGTCTCCTTTTCCTCTGAATTTGTCAAATTTGGGTACCTCAAAGTGTTTGGGAAATGGTGTCATGGTAATGGCTCTGTCAAATGGGTAAGGACACACATTCTCAAACTTGAATGTCTTTGGATCATTCCCTTCTTGGATGGCTTTCAGAGCTATCTTCATTTGCTCCCATTCTGAATTGATAGGTGATGGTTGGGGTGCCCCCAATGTAGGAGTGCCTTGAGGTAGGTATGTGCTGGATGGGGCCACTGAATATGGATGGCTATGAGGGATTTGTTGATAGGGATTGTACATTGTTTGGGCAGCTGCATGGTGGATGACAGGTTGCTGAGGGGGAGGTGGCGCATATTGCTGCATGTGCTGCGAGGCTTGCTGTTGATATGGGATTTGAGGTTGGGATTGAGGAACATAAGCTAGTTGTGGGATAAATGGATTGCTTTGTGGAGGTAAGGTATAAGAGGGTTGAGAGGCTTGGGGAAAGGATCGGGGGGCTTGTGGGGTTTGACCAATATATGTGGGTTGTGCCCCCATTTGGGATGGTATCTGCAAATAATTGGTGGTTGGCTGGGGTGGTGGATTACCTCCTAGAAGTGGCATTGAAAAGTAGTTGGTAATTGGAGGTAATGGATTAGTTGGTGGTGGAGGTGGTGGGAATTGAAAGATTGGGAATGGAACTGATGGGGTTTGATAGCTTTGAGGTTGGATTTGGAAGCTTGGTAGAGTAGTGGCAGGGGCTAGGGTCACTTGGGAGCTTGGTAGAAAATTGGTAGTAGCTTGTGGGATTTGATAGCTTTGTGGAGTGAGGGTAGTAGCTTGTAGATTTGTGGCTAATGGTATTGAGCTCCCAAGACCTAATGGAAATGATGGGATTGTGCTTTAGGCTGCAGTGAACAAGCTGGGGGTGATGAAAGGTTGTTTACTTGGCCCCATGGGTGGCATCCCTGTTGTATATTGTTGAGGTTGGCCAAAGATGCTAGCACTGATTTGGGAGATGGGTGGATTTGGAAGGCTGGGTTGGGGAGCAGCAGCAGCAATAGTGAAGGGGGTGAACGGTGAGCTGTTTTGGGTAAAGGGGGTTTGGAGCGGAGAGGTATGAACCAAGGATGGAGTGGTGGTGGCTAGGTTGGCTTGCGGCATGGAGATTTCAACTTGGGTGGATGATGGTATGTTTGGGTCTATTGGATCATATGGATTGGCTAGAGGCTCTTCTTTTGCCATATATTGAGGATAATTTGGATCATAAGAGCCTATGGGTGGTGGTAGCTGCCCAAACAATGGGTGAGATGGATCTGATAATGGAGGGGGTCTTCCAAAGTCAAAGGTTCCTACATTTTCCCTTCGAAAATTATCCATGATTGTCTCTTTGTTCTTGTCTATAATGGCATTTACCAATACTGCATTTCCTGGTTGGTTCATGAAAGCTTCAATGTCAGTACATGATGGCATAGCTTTTTCTGGGCTGAAGGATGGCTGAGTGCTCAAGGGGGGTGAGGCTGTTCGATCCAAATGATAGGGCTCCATTGTTTCTTTCTTCTTGGCTAAGTGAGTGACGGGTGGCATGAAAAATGCTCCCAGGGATGAGATGCAATAATGCTAATGGATGCAAAAGGGGGAAGGCTTCCCTATGCAAATGATTTCCTAGATTAAGGCAAAGCTATATGAAAAAACCTAAGGAGGATTGGGTTGGAGATTCTAACTTCAAAGATATGTTGTCAAAGCACGAAAGGTCTACTTTCCTATGTGCAAGCTTGGTGGTGATTGTGTCAACTTAAGGATAGACTGATGATCCTTTAGGAAGAACACGAGATTGACCACTTGTGGATCCCAACCTTTAGCTCAAGGTGATGAGGGATAACAAGTGACAAAGCTGGATTACCCTAGACAAAGCTCTGTCAAAGGGATAACCTTGGTGAGATTGATGGATTTGGAAGATTTTAGGAGTGGCAAACTTTTGGCAAAAGTGACAACAATTTTGAAGGCTTGGATGTGAGGTTTTGGTTGCTAGCTAGATGGTTTGATTCTAAATGAGATGGATGAGCTAATAATGATTAAGGGGATAACCTAAGATGGCTGGCTTTTCTACAAAGATGACTCTAAAGTGAAGCTTATCCAAGAAGATGTGGAGAAACAAGGGTGTCTAATCATATAAATCATGCCTAGTTGGTAAGGCATAAGCAGGATTAACTCCTAGATGTTGGCTAAATTTGATGTTGTGCTCTAACCAGGCCTCTTGAAGTGCTTCGTCGGTAGCTTTGTCCTCTTCTTTGTGGAGTTTGGCAATTCATGGGCTTGGTATTATTTCTTTTCTCTTGGCTGAAAGTTCTTGGTATGCTAGAGATGGTTTGAGTTTAACTTTGTGGAACTTCTGTTTGGGTTTGGGTTGCTCTGACATCAATTTCTGAATCTGCTTGGCTTTGAGAGATCTTGGTTGTTTTGCTTCAACTCATTCAACTTCTGGAATAGGCAGTGACTATGCTAAGTATGCCCTAAGCTAGGATTGACCAAGTTTGGCAAACATTCATTCAACAAATAAAAGATCAAGCAATAGATAGAAACAACCAGATAGAAGTTTTTGATTCTCAGAAAGTGATACTTGCGCCAAGGAGTGTGTATGTTCTACAAATGTTTCGATCAGTCACCTCAAACACATTAACATCCTATATGGTTGTCTACAAGGCTGACAGTTGGTTTAGCTAAGGAGTCCTCGATATACCCAAGGTACGTAAGGCCCAAATCCATAGATGAGACCAAAAAGATGTCACACAGCCGAGAGGAGCGGTAACCCACTTCTCCTCTTTCACTTCTCAAGGGTATAAAGTTCCTTGAGGCTTAGCCCGAGTGACAAAATCTTGATCCCAAGAGAGGTTTCTTTCGATTCACCTCCCGATTCTTATACTCCGCCAGAACGCTGGAGTTGAGGTCGTCCAAGGGGTGATGAAATCCCCAAGCAGGCATCCTAAAAAGAAACAAGGTTCTTGGATCCTAATCTTATGCGCCCAAGATGGCCTCAAAAGACGACAAGGGGAGAGAAGACTTGGATGACCTTGGGCTAAAAAACACGCTTGTTCTTTTACCAACTGACTCTTATGTCTGCTAATCTAGACTTTGCAAGAACTCATGTTTAAGAGACAATGTTCAATTCCAACTTGAAGTGCCAACAAAAGTAAATCGATCGAAGAATGCAAACAATAAGAAGAGTTAGGGTCAAAAAAAGAAAACTCGCGCGCCCAGAGACCCTCCATGTCAAGTATCGATTAATTTTCTTTAAGGCATTCAAGATTGAGTGTGAGTTTGTTTTAAGCCCAAAACAAAAGTGTGTGAGATTTGATTTCAAGCGCGCACCCGGAGGCTCTCCACGTCAGTTGTTGTTCAATTTTAGTGCCCAAACTTGAAGTGTGATCGATTTAATCTAGAGTTTTGATCATTTAAGAATTTTGATAAAGTTAAAGCAAACATTCAAAGACCAAGTGAGTGAGTTAGATTGTGGAACATTTAACACCTTTTTCAAGTAGACCCATCCCCATAAATGGCGCTAAGATTGCAACCAATGGTTAATATTTGATGGGTGATTAGAAAAGAGGTGAGTCCAAGGAACTACTCAAATTGATTTTTGCAAATTTGTATTTTAACTTAACAAGGTTTCTTAAATGTCCAAAAATCAAACTTTACCTAGATTGCATGTGGAAAAGAGATTTGTTTTGTTCAATTTTTAGAAGCTCCAAATGAAGTGTTTGATATTGCAATGGTTAATTGATCCTTAGAATTCAAGACTGGATTTGTTGTTTTAATCATGCATTCAAGGAAAATTTGATTTTAATCCATGGCATTCAAGAGTGATTTTAGCAACATGCATTCAAAGACAAGTGGTTAAACATTCAAGTGTTTTCTTTTGAGCATTCAAGATTGAGATTTTGTGTGTTTTTTTAAGAACTTTGAAGTGCTTTGTTTTAACTTTAGATCATTCAAGATTGTTTTGGACTCAAAAGTGAAAATGACTCTTTGGACTTTGGTTTTCATTCAAGATTTTGTGTTCTAGTTTGCATGTTTTAAGCCCAAAAATGATATTCCTAGATTGTTTTGATGCATGAAAAACCTAAGAAACATTCAATATTTTGCAAAAGACATTTGTTTGGAACAAATAACAAAGCTTTTAGGACAATTTTTGGCAACCATTTAGGACTCTTAGTTTTCATGAGATTTTTTAAAAGAACTTTAGTGTGCACTTAGTGTTGATTTTGAACCTTTTGAAATGGAAACTTGAAGTTCTTTTTAAATTCCCAAAAATGAAGTGTTCCTAATTTAGCATTAATGCATCTAAAACCTTGATGTTGCAAGGATGCAAATGATTAGATTGGTTTAGTTTCACTTGTTAAAAGATTTTTTCTTTTTTGCAAATTTTTAATTTTTCAATGGATTTAAGTATGATTTGGGGGTTCATTTTAAGCACTAAAAAGAAGTGTGTATGATTTTGCTTCCTTAAAAAAAAATGGCCAAGATCTCCCACAAGAAGAAGAAGAAGAAGTAGATGGAATAAGAAGAATATAGACAAGAAGAGGAAGAAGAATTTCAAGTTCTTTGTTCACCTATAAGCTTGAAAAATATGCAAACACTATGAGATAGATTATGAGTTCCTTTGTCTTCTTCATGCTCATGTGGACCTACAAAACCAATTTATACAATCCTACGAATCACAAAAACAAGAAAAATTAGCCAAAATCAGCAAATGACATACAAAACTTGACTAAAAAAGCTAATGAAGATGACCCATGTGGGGTCCCACCGGGCGTGCCAAAATGTATATGAGCAATGTTAGTATGCTAATAGAAACCAAATTTAAATAAAGCTTCTACAAACTAAAAAAAATTCATAAACTTCAAGATAGACTAAGATGAACTCTCAATTGAGAATATGAGCCATTAATGGGCTCTCTCAATGAGAAGCTCTCTTGTTGAGTAGCTTTGTCTAAATAGATAGGATGTATGCTCAAGCTTATGCTTCAAAAAGGGCTTCAAATGGAGTTGGAATTTGGGTGTGAGTGTATGGTTTTGATGTAAAATGCCTTCTCAAAATGGCATTATGACTTTACTTCATGGATTGTGTTATTTTTCAAAGGGGAAGGATCCAATTTATAGGCAAGAGGCTTGAGGGATTGAGGGCTAAGATGCAAGGATGGGAAAAAGCTCATGGAGGGCTCAGATTGCATGAGAAGAGAGCACATGGATTTGTGCTTCCTTATAGCCAATCAAGGAGTGACACATGTCACATGGTGAGAGGATGGAGGAAAAGGGAAGGATGAGTCAAAAAAGGAGGCTCAAGGGATAAAATCTTCATAAAGACCCTCATAATGACTTGTAAGAGCAATAAAAGGGCTTGTAAGAGTCATTTATGACCTAGTGGACTTCATAAAATTTTATGGTTGAGATATTTTGAGGGTGATGAGAGCAATTTCGACTTGGACTTGATTAAGAAGGTTTTAAGCTTGTTTAGGCTTGTGCAAATGATTAGAGGATGGATTAGGATGGTTTAGGATTAGCTTAGGGATAGGCAAGTGGATGGCATTTAATGAGGGTGGGTGAAGGAGGAGATATTTGTTAACTTTGGCTTGGGTTAGTAAGTTTTAACCCATGTTTAGGGAATGTAACAAGGTTAGGAGGGGATTAGGATTAGGTTTAAAGACATCTTCTAGAAGAGTCTAGACTTTGGATGAGGATAAAGACTTTCTAGAATAGTCTAGAATTTCCTAGGATGAGGATGAAGACTTTCTAGAAGAGTCTAGAACTTCTTAGGATGAGGATAAATTAGATTTTTAGGAAATAAATAAAGTTTTATTTATTTCAAGGGTTTGGGTTGAGGAGATATTTATTAAAACTTTTTTAATAAACATGAGGATTAATATTTAATCTTAATTAAATATTTTGAGTTGGGATTAGGGGTAGGAAATGATGGGATTAGCCTTTAATTAAAATTAAAGAAGGATTAGAAGATTTTGGAAGAGGTTAGTGGTCTTAAGAAAATTGGTCAAGTTTTGGGCAAAAAAAAACTTTTTTATTTATTTTGGGTTTTTTGGTCAATTTATTAATTAAATAATTAATAAATAAGGAAATAATGTTTAAATAAGATTTAAACATTTTTGGGAGAGATTCCTTAATTAAATATTTTTAATTAAGATAAAGGGATTTAATGGCATAAAAATAAATTAATTAATTAAATAATTAATTAATTAATAAATGATGATGTCATCAGAAATTTTTCAGAAAATAAAAATACTTTATTTTTTAAAGGTTTTTAGCTGTCTACAATAACTGTCTCCTCCTTGATATCTCCTCCAGATGCTTTATTGCACTAACACATTCTTTAACTCTTTCAACATATTTTGCAATGTTTTCATCCTCTCTCATCCTCATTTGATCAAATTGTCCTCTCAGACTTTCTGCTTTGGCTCTTCTTACATTATCATCTCCTCCATAGATTTCTTTCAGCTTGTTCCACATTTCAAAGGCGGATTTACAGTCCTTGATGTCATCAAATTCTTCATAACTCAAAGCAGATGCTATATCTATCATCATATTGTTGTCGATCTTCTTTTCAGAAATATCATGGACAAATAATGTACCAGTAGGTTCTGCATATTTTTCATCAAGGTACTTCAGTCCTGTATCTCCAATAGAACCTAGATGAAGTCTCATCAACCCTTGCCATTCTGAGAATTTGTCCCTGTTTAGTCTTGGAATTTCCCTCTTATAAGACATCCTAACCTTTGGCTTAGATCCTTGAAATCTTTTCCTGCAAGCACCAAGATCTCTAATACCAATTATTGGGATAAAGATAGAGTAACTAAGAGGGGGGGTGAATCAGTTATCACAAAAATTAATCCGCATATCCCTTAGATGTCTTTAATGCTTATTTACTATTGATACTAGTTACTGATTATTTAGCATTCATAGTCTTTAATATGAATGCAAAAGTTAAATAAAATGAACGCAAGAGACACAAGATTTAATGTGGAAACCCAATATGGGAAAAACTACCAAGTAACTAGTTCTGAAGTGAGCCCTATTAGGAGCCAACCCTATTAAAGGTTGCAATACACACTGTTAGGTGTGACCCTATGAGAGGATTTAATCACCCTGTTAGGAGTGGCCTTGCTAGAGGTATTTAGAACAATTCAACTAAACTTTCACCTTGTTAGAGGATTTACAAAATGGTTGTTAAACCAACTTTGTTAAGAGATTTGAAATCACTACTACAATGGTTAGAAAGAAACAATGAATTGACCTAAACAAGATACAATTGAATTTGCTGGCTACAGGTCTCTATTTGGCATCATTAGATCCTCCTTGATCAAATATAGCTTTGTTGCTCCTCAATTATCTTTGATCATCCTTCCAATTTTCTCTCACAATAATCAGTCATTATATCATATCAATTCCACACATCCATTCACTTAGAATTCACAAATTGACCTCTTACTTATACCATTCAAATTGTCAAGTCGACTTATTTACATGTTACATTTACCAATAAACCATACATCAGTCGGCTATAGATATTACTCTAAACAAATAAACGTTATTTCATAAAATAATGAAATCCTTTACTAGCCGACCCTGCTCGGTAAATACTGCTTCCACAAATTTCCTGAGTTAACCTTCTTGACTCAGTTAACATTGCAATAGCTGTAAAATCATTTGGCTTCTGAGTTTACTTGGTAAGAACTGAATTCCTTCATGAAAGCTTGATAAGAACTATTTCTACTACATTCCCTTTGATGACCGAGTGAGCTCAATAAGAACTATTTCTACCACATTCCCTTTGATGACCGAGTGAGATTGGTAAGAACTATTTCATCCACACTTCCTTTGATGACCGAGTGAGCTTGGTAAGAACTATTTTTACCACACTTCCTTTGATGATCGAGTGAGCTCAGTAAGCACTGTCTTTTGCCTTGCTAACCTTCTGAGCTTGGTAGACACTATTCTTTCTCTTACTGACCTTCTGAGCTCGGTAGACACTATCTGATGACTGATATGACATTTGTGTGACAATAAAGACAACACACAATTTGAACAATTATATCCAACAAATTTTATTAGAGACCTATTGAGAAGATCAAAGAGGATTAAAAAACCATAGGTTCCTTACCTTTTGATGGAAAAAGAGTATGAACAACAAGAGGATGAGGGGTAGAAAGAGGAACCACACTAGGAGGAGGAACCACACTAGAAGAAGGAATTGCACTAGGATGACCAATAGATGCAAGAAGTGGTTGACCATTATAAATAGAAGTTTAAGAACAAATATGTGTAGAACATTTAGGTAAAATACCATGAGAAATATCCCTTGGAATAATTAACTTGGAAATATTTCAACATTTATTAGATTGAAAAGTACAAAAAATATAATCTGGATGAGTAGGAGGTGTAGAAGGAATAGAAGGCCAAAAGAAGGAACCACGCTAGGAAGAGGAACCACACTAGGATGACCAATAGATGCAAGAAGTGGTTGACCATTATAAATAGAAGTTTAAGAAGAAATAGGCATAGAAATTTGGGTAAATACCATGAAAAATATCCCTTGGAATACTTTGAAATATTTCAACATTTATTAGTTTGAAAAGTATAAAAAATATAATCCAGACAAGTAGGAGTTGTAGTAGGAATAGAAGGCCAAAAGAAATCAAGAATAACACAATGTTGAGGTCTAGAAAGATGATATAGACTATGATTAATTGTCTCAATCTTACTATCATAAGAAAATTTCATGAAATGGTGAATAGGGGAAGTAATGGCTTGCATGAAGTCAACCAAGGTAAACAAGGTTTCTCTTGGAAATTATTAGAAGTAAAAATTAAAACAAATGTACTATTCACCACTTTACAACAATGCTCACAATATTAATCATTCCCATTTGATCACTTATGGAGAGATGCACATGAAAGATTGTGGAGAGATCCAAAAGAAATTTTTAGAGAAGTTCTGAAAGATTGTGGAGATTAGTGTGAAGATATACAATTTCCTAGTCATGCCCTTTTGTTGTCTTTTCTCTGCATTTTGTTGCCATGGTATTTTGCTTATAATGCATTCTTCTCATTATTTATTGTTTCTATCATTTCACACTAACTTTGAATATCTTCCTCCCTATATGATATCTTAAACTTAATAAAATATTTTTTGTTGTCCATGGCATCAAATGAGCTTGACTATATTGTAATAATCTCCAACCAATCTATGGTTGTGCCCTAGCTCTATGATTGTGTTGTTGTGTCATGCCCTTACCCTTGCTCTACCCTTGTTGCATACATATTCTAGAATCTAAATAATAAAACAATAAAACTTACTCAACCCATGCTAAGTGACTTACCTCAAGATCCTACACAAAAATAATGTAGACTAGGAAAAATGGGCAGACTTTGTAAGAAATTTTACAAAAATATATCATAGAAGATATTTTTAGAAAGAAACAAACCATAACCCAATTAAAATGGTCTAGTTTATGATTAGCTAGGTTTATTACAAATTCATGTAGTACTTTCATTAGATTAGGTATAAAAAAATGAACAACTAGTTGTTCCCAGTTAGCAGGATCAAATACACTTTTCCAAGGGATAAAATTGCATATGTAGATGCATCACTTACATGCCAGGCATGAAGAGAATTTCTTAATTTATATTGAATGGTTGGATATAATGGCTACATATGTTGGCCCAAAAATGGAAGCCAAGGATGTAACCATGCATGTATTGGCACAATCTCTTTGTGGGGATCCCAAGTATCTACTGCAACTATTAATTTGGGAATCACTATATGATCCAAAATGTTATGAAGTATTGAAGCTAGTAGTAACTTATCCCATGTCTCCAAAAAAAATAGCATAGGTTAAGGGTCCCTTGGCTCCTAGGAATTTGTAGCAACTATTCTTAGTGATGGAAGTATAACTCAAGTGAAGAGTTGAGTGTAAGGAGTTAAAGAAGCAAGTTCTTCTTCTATGTAAATTTGATCATCACAAGGCTCATTTCCTTGCAGAAGCCTCTGCCACAATGACATTACCTCTAAACCATGCAAAGGATGTTTAAGTGGTTCCCAACCTTGCAACACTCTTATAAGAAAATGAAAATGCAATACATGACAAGTTGCACAAACTGTAGTCCTCCTTATATTTGGACTATAAATTATCAAAGACACTTGCAAGTGATTCCAATGTCATAGTACTTATTGTAATACTTTTGTGGATTCTATCCTGTGGCTACCATAATATCCTCTATATTGTTTAGCTATTATTTCTACCATGTAGTCTCTTTATAAAGCCACTCCTTCTCCTTTTGGTATATTGTCATACTCTCTCTCTCTCTCTCTCTCTCTCTCTCTCTCTCTCTCTCTCTCTCTCTCTCTCTCTCTCTCTCTCTCTCATGCCTTAAATTTTGATTATCAAACTTCTAAATATCTACCTCTACCATATCTAAAATAAACTTCATATTATTTTGTAACTCTGGTATAGGTGTTTGATCCTTGATAGCTTTCATTTCAACATTCAAGTTTTCAAGATTGGTCAAGACCTTCACTTATGGAACTCTCATGTCAAGCACTTTCTATATTGTTTCAACATGTTCTTTCTTATGAGCTAACAATTCTTTAGGTGCATTTTCTTGTAAAGTATTAATTTTTTTGAACAATTGTAAACTCTTAGAAATTATGAAATTTCCTTCATTGTACCCATATCTTCTCTTTATGTCCCTAGACAATAATGTCTATTGGTTCTCACCAAAAACTAATAATAATTAGTTCTCTCCCACTATTAAAACTTATCAATGGGAGAAAGATAGTCCAAATAAGTAATCAATATAAAATGGGAGTTGTGTTGATGCAGTAGACATGTATGTATGTAGGCATGTGTATATGTATATATATGTATGTATGTATGTATGTATGTATGCATGTATACATATGTATATGTATATATATGTGTATATCTACATATATATACACATATGTGTGTCTATGTTTTTATCTCTTTATATATAGAGAGAGATCATTTTTAAGGTGCTTATTACATCTTAGCACAACAAAAAAATTGATCCAGCTACATACATATTCTAGAGTCCAAATAATAAAACAATAAAACTCACTCAACCTGTGCTAAGTGACTTGCTGCAAGATCTTGTACAAAAATAATGCAGAGTAGGAAAAATGGGTAGGTTTCGCAAGAAATTTTACAAAAACATATCATAGATGATATTTTTAGAAAGAAACAAGACATAACCTAGTTAAATTGGTCTAGTTTCTGATTAGTTAGGTTGATTACAAATTCCTATAAAAAAATCATCAAATAAGGTACAATAAAATGAACAATCAATTCTTCCCAACTAGCAGGATCAAATATAGTTTTCCAAGGTGATAAAATTGCATATGCAAATGCATCACTTACATGCTAGGCATGAAGCACATTCCTCAATTTATAATGAATGGTTGGATATAAAGGCTCCGTACCCTGGCCCAACAATGGAAGCCAAGGATGTAACCATGCATGTATTGGCATAGTCTCCTTGTGAGGATCCCAAGTATCTACTATTGCTATTAATTTGGGCATCACTATATGTTTCAAAATGTTATGAAGTATTAAAGCTGGTAGTAACTTATCCCATGTCTCTAGAAAATGTAACATAGGTTTAGGCTACCTTGGCTCCAAGGAATTTTTAGCAACTATTATCACTGTTAGAAGAATAACTTCAATGAAGATTTGAGTGTAAGGATTTGAAGAGGCAAGTTCTACTTTTCTATAAATTCCTTAATCATGAGACACATTCCCTTGCAAAAGCCTCTACCACAATGACATTACCTATAAACCATGCAAAGGATGTTGAAGTGGTTCTCAACCTTGAAACACTCTTATAAGAAATGACAAAGCAAATGCAGATGAAATACTTGACAAATTACACAACTTGTAGTCCTCTTGATATTTGGACTATAAATTCTCAAAGACACTTATAAGTTATGTCAATTTCATAGTACCCACCACAACACTTTCCTGGATTCTATCAAATGCTTCTATAATATCCTCCGTGTTGGCTAGCTATTATTTCTACTATGTAGTGTCTTTCTAAAGCTGCTCCTTCTCCATTTAGTATATTGCCATAGACTCTCTCTCATTCAATTATGGTGCATCTCAACTAACTACTCCAATGATGCAATCACCCATCTACCTATAGATTGTACAAGCACTTGATGATTTATAGAATCTAGATAGATACTGACATTTTCAAAGCCATAAAATTGAAGACCATCTTGTGTGCATCCCACTTTAGGAAAAAAATGGATGTCATGTTCTTGTGCATATATTTCAATCACTTCCTTGTTAGTTTATATTTCAACATTCAAGTTTTCAAGATTGGTCAAGATCTTGCACAAAAATAATGTAGACCAAGATAAATGGGTAGAGTTCGCAAGAAATTTTACAAAAACATATTATAGAAGATATTTTTAGAAAGTAAAAAACCATAACCCAGTTAAATTGGTCTAGTTTCTTATTAGATGGGTTGATTAAAAATTCCTACAGAATTGTCATGAGATTAGGTACAATAAAACAAGCAATCAGTTTGTTCCTAGCTAGTCGAATCAAATATGATTTTCCAAGGTGATAAAGTTTTATATGTAGATGTATGTATGTATGTATGTATGTATGTATGTATGTATGTATGTATGTATGTATGTGTGCATGTATATATGTATGTGTATATGTATATATGCATGTATATATATGTATTTATGTATATATATATATGTATGTATGTATGTATGTATGTATGTATATACACACACATATATACATATGTATATGTATATATGTGTATATTTACATAGATACACACACACGTGTGTGTGTGTGTGTGTGTGTCTATGTATGTATGTATGTATATATACAGAGAGATCATGTAGATTGTGGATTATGGATTATATACAAACAAAAAAACATGACATTAATCATTCCCCATTTGTTGTGATCAATTGTGGAGAGCTACATACAAAAGAGGGTGGAGAGCTTTGAACGTTGGTGGAGATTAGTGGAGATCTAGGATTTTGTTGTCATTCCCTTTTGATCATTGTATTTTGTTGTTGTGCCCTTGTGATCTCTATATATATGTATGTATGTATATATGCATGCATATATGCATGGATATATGTATATATATACATATATATACCTATGTATGTGTATATATATGTATATATATACATACACACATGTGTGTGTGTGTGTGTCTATGTATGTATGTATGTATGTATATATACAGAGTGGTCTTTTTTAAGCTGCTTATTGATCTAGTTGCAAACATATTCCAGAATCTAAATAATAATAAAAATAAAACTCACTCAAAATGTAGCATCACCACAGATGCAATGGAAATCCATTTTTCATGTGTTTATTTCACTTGAACTATTATTTCTTAGAAGGTATTTTGTAATATTGGATTCATTTTATGTAGGAGGTGATGAGGACATTCCTAGATGTACCTATGTTAGATGTACAAGAACACTAAAGAATTATTATGAATTTCTCATAAACAATGAAGATGGACTTCCCCTAAGAGTAGCCCAACTTATAGGTACTTTAAAAATTGATCTTTTTTTAAAGATTTTAGATGTTAATGGGGAATTTAGATGTTGGGGGGGTGGGGGAGGGTGGTGGGGGAAAATGAGCTTCCACCTTCACGTGGTTGGCCTTGATTAGTAGAGAATATTAAACTATTAAAAAACCAAGTGAATCTCAACATTAACCTATGATTGGATGACAACTAATTGTGTGAATCTCTTGGTTTCAAGCAATGTAGAAGGAGGCCATAGTTCAATATGAAATCTCAATTCATATGCATACGACATTAGGTGGAGTTGAAAAATGCAACATGTTTGCATTTTTGTTAGAGGTATTTAATAAGGTATTCTAGGTTATTCACCATCACGAACATTGTAACTTTGACTCTTATAGGCAAGGGTAATTTCTTCAACATGCAAGAAAATTAAGACTTTCTATATGTTGGATTGCTTGTCCATAACAGCTAGAGTTCTAATGTTCATGATGGTCTATAATTTTAAAAACTTAATAAACCTATTAAATAAATATAAACATGGTTTTATTTTTCAGCTCTTCCTATTGTCCATGCACGTAGAATAAGGTTGCACATGCATTCTTGATTCAAAATCTAATGAGTAGGGTAGGCACCTACAAGTTGACAGATGATTCTGTTGGTGTAAATAAGTATTTACTATTTATATTTTACATAAGTTTACTTATGATAATGCATATTCATATTAGTTGTCATGTAGACACCTAGGAGTTTGCATATTCATATCGATTTTCATGTTGACAACACAGTTCTTTGCACTCTAATTGAGCACATGTTTTCTACTACATCTCTTCATGAGATACATCTTTTTATTCTTATCCTCTCATTGTTGCATGTACATTCATGCACAATGTAGGATAATCCACTCTTGGTGGAAATGCACTTAATTGTTATGCTTATCTCTTGTATGACTCCTAGACATATCAGTTTCCTTTATATACAAGGCACTTCTATGATGTATTCATCCAATTATTTGATATCCAATAATTTTCTATTCATTCTCATTTGATCATATCTTGTCTCTCTTCTACTATCTCTTGAGCTTCTATATCTTGGCATTTCATTCTTTCCTCAGGCAAATTCTTACATGGTATTAGAGCTATACCAAAATCTTACAAATTTTTCTATGAGGGAGATGGTATTATCAGTAAACCTTGTAGCTTGGACACTTTATGACCTTTTTTCTTTGCAATATGGAGATATGGGGATCAATTTAAGGATGATCTAAAAAAGAAATGGTTAAGTGTATAAATTTTCTAGAACTTATGTCAATTGTTTTAATATGAACCTTATGTTAGCTTTTTAGATTATGGCAGTTTTCTAACATTAGATTTTGTTGCTCCAGTGCTTGTTGATGGTGAAAAATGGATTGTACTTACTAGATAGAATGAAAACAAGTTCACGAAGATTTCATCAAAATATGAAGTGAGGTATGTAGTATTTGGTACTTTTCTAATCTATATAGATAATGGTTATCAATTTTTTAAATTGTGGATGAGTTGTTCTTTTTTTTTTTAATTAATAGAATTGGGCATGTGAATCTTATTGTCACATTATCATTACAACCATTTATCCCAACATCTTGATTTTGTAATTTAGTTTCTTCAAATTTTACTTAATAGTTTTAGCTTCTTTCTTAAGAATGACCCAAGCCCCAAAGTATGATCATCATCTTGCCAAACCCATACAATATCTTTGAGAGCAAGTTTAAGATACTGATTACATATTTTTTCATATTATATTGTATCTCCATTGGATTTTCTCAACTCCACTACAAAGAATGAAGGAGTCATCTCGAAAATCTTTACAAAAGATACCAAGTTAGCTTTTCTTCCATTCTTATTTCCTTGCATCTTGATTATGTAATCTATTTTCTTAATATTGAAGAGTTCTCCTAGTTATCCATGAACAAAACAACATTGGATTAAAGTATTTACCATGCTATACTTTACATGTCGTTGCTTTCAGTCTTGATGGAAGAGAAAGCTTCGATAGATACAACTTTCACTTTGAATATTGATTTGGCCATGACTAATATTGACTATACTCTATATAACCTACCACAATCTCTTCAATTCTTTATAGAGGATGACTCCTTATTGAGTAGTATGACTAATGGGTGAATGACTTGACTAGTTGTTATTCATTGCTTTTAAATACCATTCTTTAAATGGAAAGAATGAGTAGAGCTTGGAATATGAAAGTATTCGTTCATGTAATGGGTTATTTTTTTGTGATGAATCTACTTATATTTTCATTGGAAAGAACTATATATTCACATATGATAAATCTTCTTATATTCTCATGGGAAAAAGGATTATTTTTATTTTGATAAAGTTGTGGCGTCGAGTAACATTGTTACAAAAACACATATTCTTGGCTCTATACTATCAATTGTTATTTTTGACTCATAGAATATTGGTTAGAAATGAGTAGTCATGGTGGTCCCCCACCACACAGAGGCAAAAATTGAGGTGATTCCAAGCTCACCTTGAAATCTATACTGTGAAAAATATAATCTAGCATGTTCCCCTCTGTGATTCACATAATACTCCATATTTGGATCCATATTGTTCAAAATACCACTCTCGTGAGAACCAAAAACCTCTCCACATTGAACTGGATGTTGTTCAAGTAAATTGTTACCATAAATATCATTGACAATATGAAGATAATAGATAGAGAAAACAAGTTTGACATCTTTACTTTTATGTGGTGTAGAGAAATACCATTCTTGTAAGAATCAACTTCCTCCTCACATTGAATTATTAAGTAATTTGTTTTGAAAAATATTTTGACAATATGAAGAGAACATATAGAGAATATAGTGAACATCTTTTTTCAATTTTGGTATGTCCTAAAATGTCTTGAAATTTTTTGATTAGCTAAAGTGAGAAAGGGTCCAAAATAAAAACAAAAAAATAACACCAAGTCTAGTGGAAATAACTCTTTGTTGCATAGCCAAATCCTTGATTTGATCCCCTAGCTAAACCTAAGAATCCTTCATATATGTTATGGAAATGAGAATCTCATAATACATTCCATATCAAAATAGATTTTGGTATTTCTTCCCAAAATTCCATAATCATGAGGCTCATTCCCTTGTGATGGCCATGTCTATTGGTAAGTAGATTGCTCTTTTTCTCTCTCATTTTTCATGTGTTTATTTCTCTTGAACTATTATTTCTTAGGGGGCATTTTGTAATATTGGATTCATTTTATGCAGAAGGCAATGAGGACATTCCTAGATGTACGTGATCACTAAACAATTATGATGAATTTCTCATGAGAAATGAATATGGACTTCCCCTGAGAGTAGCATAACTTCTAGGTACTTTAAAGATTGACCCTTTCTTAAAGATTTTAGATATTAAGGAGGAATTTAGATGCTGGGTGGGGGGGGATGGATGGGGCCAAATGAGTTTCCACCTTCACATGGTTGGCCCTGATTAGTAGAGAATATTAAACTATTCTTGAAACCAAGTGAAGCTCAACATTAACCTATGATTGCATGATAACTAACTATGCGAATCTCTTGGTTTTAGGCAATGTAGGAGGCTCTAGAAGAACCAACTTATCCATGTTGCATTATTTGGTTTCTTTTTTCATGTATAATTTTATCATTTGATGTGATATGGGAAAGACAAACAATTTCTAAATACACATCATTTATTTTCACAATTTTAAAATGATTGTAAGCGTAAAAAAGTAAATGGGTTATATTAGAGAGAAGCTACCATCCAAATGGCCCCCAAATGAATATTTATTTGTAAGAAAAAGTGGGAGCTCTAAGGGATATGTGCTAATTATCCAAATGAATATTTATATGAAAGAAAACATGGGAATTTTGAGGGACTATCCGTGGAAGATCATAAATCTACTCCTTTTTATGTTTTTAGCCTCCTAATGAATTTGCTATTTTTATCTTGGACTATGTAATTTGCAAGAAGATGTGAAACTAATGAAGGACATAAACTTGGATGCATATAGGTTTTTCATATCCTAGTCATGGATATTACCATGTGAGCCCTTTTTTAACCCTTAAACACAAGTGACTAGCAATCAACAATGCCTTTCTTGAAAAAAGTTTCTTGTTTTTGGTGAGAACAAATGGAACAATCAAAGGTAGAATTAACAAAATTGGAGTGGCCTACTACAACGACCTTATCAATGAACTCTTAAAACATGGTAAAAATTAACCCTATTTTCTATTATAGACATATAAATATCTATAATTTTATAAAAGCCATAACCAAACCATGTTTGACAAGTTCTAACTTAAATTTGATCCTTCAAAAGTTTTTCTCCTCAATTAGCTTATTTATTTTTAATTTTAAACTAATTACATTTTTTTGATATTGAGCAAAAGGCACACTTACAATTTTTTTGTTTCAATAACAAACAATGTTACTTATAATTTTTTGTAAAGATCTGCAATCAATCAATTTTTTGGGTCCAGGAATAGCACTCCTTGGTCTAAATACTGCTCAAAACCCAACTATTGCAGTAGCATGGCTAATAATGACATTAGTTTAAGTTCATTCAGCCAAGCTGGTTTTCTTCTAAATATGCACATAGGTCTCTTGTCTTCATTGATATACCAATGTCTTTATTTTCAAACGTATTACAGTTGGTCTTTGAAGCTTACTGAAGTATATCATTCTACCACTAATTCAAAACTCCTTCATTTGATTTTAGTGTGTGTCAAGAGCTTTAAGAAACTTGAACAATGGTATCACAGTTTTCTCTACTTAGAAAAATCACTTTTTGAATATTTGGATTCTTCTTTGTTTATTGTATAATCAAGATATAGCACCACAATATGCAAGAGTTCTTCATCGTATGATGGTTGATCCCTTTTTTATCCTCAAGTTTCAAGGCAAATGATCAGTTTCTTATTAATTGGATTCATTCATGACAACTATCTTATTCTTCATATCTATATTGGGCAGGTATCACAAATTCAATTGGGACATTTGTAGCCATTGTGAACATAATTGGAACATGGTATTTTATTCAGTGGTTGGTTTCATTCTAGTGTTTCTTGACACTTACCGCCATTTTATATTTTATTTCAACCATCTTCTGGAATATGTATGCCACTGGCAAAAAGGTATTTGACTAATTTGAGAAGGATATAGATTTTCATTGACAAACATATTTTTAAGTTTTCTTTCATCTATGCTACATACCAATATAGTAATAGGCTAGCAAGTAGACATGCCAACATCCATCCAAATGATCTTCTTTTTGGGTATCCTATAATAATGGGTTGACATCAAAAGGCCCAAGCTTCATCATATTGAAGTTTTCTAATAAGTGTGTATTCACATGTTTGTAGGCCCTAAGAGTAATTATATATTTGATCTATGGAATCCTATAAGGTATGGATGAGAATTTGTGTCCTAGGCATTCTTAGCTTTAAATCAAGGTCACACTTTCCACAAGAGACATATTCTTGTTAAGCCCATTTAACCCACTTTCTATCATCTATAATACCCTGTTCATTAGATCATTATGAATGTGAAAATACAATCTTCTCTATAAGATGGTGTTTTCCATCCAAGTGATTCCAATGTCATAGTACCTACCACAATACTTTCCTAGATTCTATCCAATTCTCCCATAATATCCTTTATGTTGTCTAGCTATTTTTTCTATAGTGTTGATGTTTTGAAACATCATAGTTTCAAATTACCTCAATGAGAACAAGATACATCTAGAGGTAGCTACTTCCCATTTTCAACATACCCTTTCAGACATTGGGCCAACTATAAGGCTAGATCCTTCTTCTACTTCAGGCTCTCCAAAACCTAGGTGGGTAAACCTCAAATTCACTTATATGGTCCTAGTGCTAAAACATACACTTCAATCTAACAAAGTAGATAAAAACCCTTAATCTTCTAACACTTATGCAAAGATCTCAAACATGAAATAGTTAATTACATGGCCAAAGAAATTGATAAGCTAAGTGAGGGAATCCTTTCAGTTCCTTCAACATTAAAGGGAAAGATATTTGATTAATGATGTTGATTTCAGCAAAACTTCAAATATGCAACAATAAGAACAATTTGATCCTGTAGCTAATAAGTGCCTTATCTATTGGAAAATCCCACAAATTAGACACATACATCTATGATACCAATGAAATATTCCATACATCAAGTTATCAGATCTATCTTATCACTTTTTGAATCAGACATTGGTGTTCATAAAGACCTCATTGTCATTAAATATCCTTCTCAAATAACCAGCAACCTTGTCAAATTCATCAAGCATTTATTTGGCCCTTTGTTCCAACATCAAAATATATCAGACATACAACCTCAAGGGGATGCAAATGGGTATTAGTTCTTTGTCCCTAAACCACATAAGATTGTAGATTACAAAGATAGGAGACAAGAATCAGAATGAAACTAAGAGATTCTTGCTCATTTGTATTCATTTCTTTGAAACTAAACATTCAGATGCATGTAAAACAACTCATATAACCACCAAATAGATCAGAACTATCTATATTAGCTTAACTATTGTTGTTCATACAAGAGAAATATGCTAAAGAATGTGGTATCACAGTGATGAAAACACATCAAAACTGCAACCCTTGGTCTCACAAATTTGAGAAATATCAAGATTGGAACCCCCTGGTATCACAATAGTGAGAATTTTTTTCCAAAACTGGAAAGATATAGGAAAAGAATGGAATCCCAAATCTGATCTGGAAATGACATGTGTCCACTTGAATCTCCATTCCTTGCTATTGTAAAACATCTCTCATCTTTCTAGCCATGAAATCTAATATTATTTTCATCATTATTTGTAACAAACTTGAAATATCTCTTCTTCAATGATGAAAACCATTGTGTTGCCAAAATATCTAAAATGCATCATGAAATGCTAATAATACCTTGATTCAACTGATTTGGATGTGACAAAATTCACCAATAACTATATTTGTACTACCTTTTATGTTCATTCAGTTCACCATTTCACCGAAAATCAAATTTGAACTACCTAAACTAAATGAAACTGAAAATGGACACCTAAGACAAATCCTCACATAACTTTAATTAGTGGCCTTCTATGCAAAAAAAACTCTAGAAATGGAAAGTTTATTCTTTCTTGGTTCCAGTGATATATAATACTAATATTCTTTCTTATTGGAAATGCCCAAAATCTTAGTTTAAATTATAGGCTCCTATCATGGATTTGAAACTGCATTTTTATGACAAGTATCTAACATTTACTAAAGTTAAAACTTTAACTTATAAACCATTTTGATTTTAAAAGGCCTTGCATGTGATTTTTTAAAGGAAATAATAAAATATTGAATTTTATGAATCTAGTTTTTTCCCTCCAAAATTTCCATTTGGGTCAACTTAGTTTGACTTTCCTATACTAAATTGGCCTAATTTCTACACAATCACCTGACACTCACCACCTAGGCACCACATCTCACCATCTCATTGATCCCCTATTTTTCCATGTGGTAGTTACCACATCACTATCCTAGTTAGCATGTTGCCATGTCATCGCGACATAGAAACATCATGACACATGGCACCTCAGTCCATGTTAACATCCGATTGGCAGCACCACATCACTGCCATGTCATTGGTCACTATGTCGCATGACATGTCAATAGGGTTCCATGTCATGGAAACATAATGACATAATGACACATGACACTATGTACCACATCAACACCTTGGGAAGCATGCCACATCTGGAAGCCTTGCTAGGTATTGCTATAATATTTGTCCCAATAAGTCTAGTTGGTCAACCACATCAGCATCCAGTCACTGTACATGTTCAAAATTAACTTACCATCTACCAAACTGGTTAGGCCAACCATGTGAGCTGCTTGAGGCTTTCAAAATGATGGTGTCTTTAAGACACTTTTGAAGTGTTTCCTATGGTATATAGAGACTATTAAAAACCTATCCACAATGAATGTGGGATAATGGAAAATGCTTGTTTCCATTTATAATTGCAAGTCTTTTCCTAATAGATGTCATGGTGTGGCTCCTTTTCCATGCATAGTGCACCTCCATGACTAATGTGGAAGATTTCTAGTTACACTCACTCCATGATTTTTCAATTGTACATACTTATTATACCAAATTCTATAGGTTTGACAGTAAAATATTGTGCCCTTGAAAACTTTGACATTCTCATCACCTTGCAATTCTTTGCATGGTTGGATGAAGGCAATTCTCCTTCTATTTATTCTAGACTACATCTCATGTAAATGATAGGTTGGAGAAAACCTCAACTCATGTTTGTCACGGCTTCAATTGGTGTTCACTTGTGACTCTAAACACCCCTTTATAAATTGGCTCCTCATAGCTTCAATTCTATCTATATGCTACATGATGTAGAACCTTGACCAGTAATCTCCATATTTAGAGTCCTTCCATTGGGAAATTCCTTTAAAAAATTCCTCTATATCAATATTTGTATTACAAGTAGCACCATTGTATGGTAAAGAACATCAACCACTTATGAAGCAATATGAAACTTATCTTCATTGTCCTCTATGGTCTGGTACAATTCATTGGCCTCTTCATGTATTTTGGAACAAAGTAGCTTTTGGTTATCCAACAACTTATTTTTCCATGAAGGCTTCTTATAATTCATGTCCCCTAAATCTGATTTCCGTTGATAAATGGCATCTTCTAGAGAATAGAGTGATGTACATGGCTATCTTTTAACTTTGACATTTGAGTTTTTAAAAAAATTAGATGCTACAGTGAAATAATAGGTTTTTTTCCATTAATGAAGTTGGAGGAAGTCTCTCCTTTAGTCCATGATGAGGACTGAGAACAACTATAGAATGTGGTTTTACGAGACATCAATATTCTAGAAATAACATTCTTGTCTACAAAACTTTACATCAAAATACCTCCTCCATCATTTTTTGCATGTTGAACTCACCAAATGGATGTAGTTCCTTATGACATTGATGTTCTTCCATAATCTTGCTGATTCTTCCTTCTTTGTTCCTTGCAATGCTCATCCCCAGTTTTGGCATATATTTTGATCTGCTTTTCCTAGCATGAATGAAGGCACTAGCAATGGAGAGTATGTTTTAGAGATCTGTTGCCGACTTCAAAACTCGTCCAAAAAGGGGGGCCCTACCCTAGATGTTATCAACACCCTCATTTGGTTAATGAATCTATTCTTTATACAGCCAACATCATTCCTCTTACACATTTGCGTGGACACAAACTGCTACTACAAGAGGCTAAAGAAGATTCCATAAAGGTAGTATGGGAATGTGAGGTAACACAAATTGCTTATATATTTTTTGATAACCACATATCAACCAAGACCCAATAAAAGTTAGGATTATTATGATGAATTTAAAGCCACTAAAACCATTGTCTTCGCCCTTTTCTTGATCAACAATGCCCCATAGAAATGACTCCTTCTCTATCAAAATGTATATAATTCAAGATTTTCAATACTCAACATCATCATGAATGTTTTTTCTAAGTTGAAAATGAATTCCTTTTAAATTCTTAAGGAATTTAATTTTCAAAATAAAACATGGCTTGAAAGAGTTGTCATCCTGCTCAAGGTATCAATTGTCCCTTTAGGAGTGTCCTAGTGTGTACATTCAAAGGACTCAATTATGTATTGCATTGATATCAACAAATGTTGTTGAATAAATTATTCCAAGCATTCTTATTATATCATCTTTACATTCCAAAAGATCACATTCATTCTAACCCCTTTTAGCCATTTTGAAAATTCCACAATGCCTTATCAATCTACTGAAAATAATCGGACCCCAAAGTGGGTTTGGCTAAAAAAATTTGCTTTCAAGAAACTAAGATTTCAAACAAATTTGATGCACATATCACACTAATTGAAATCAAAGTCAACCATTGAAAAAGACTTTGAAACTCAATTCACCTATCTCTGTAACTTGTCAATTTTGTGCCAAGGGGTCTTCTGACTAGCCTTAAAAACTGACAAAAACACTTGACTAGGCTTTGAATTCAATCACATTGATCCTCTATTCCACATTCTTACACCCTATTGAATCTTGTCTCATGATGAATTCTTAGTCAAAAGATATTGGCTATCAAAGTTACTCATTTAAAACTGCCTGCAAGCAAACATGTCAGAAACAATAAAATGCATTCGAATTTGGCTTTGAAAATAGGGAAAACTAACACTTGTGGGCACAAAAATGAGGGCATTGGTTCACTATAATGAGGAGAATATAAATTTTTGATTAGGGCTCATGACGAATAACTGGGTAAATTTAGCTAACAGTCAAAGTGAGCTACTTGAATTTGTAGAACTAGAAACACTAGCAGAAAAGTGGTTTTTGCAAAGAGAATTGACCTGGGAAAGTGCACAGACGGATTTGTCAAAACTTGAAAAATTGCATAGTTAAAATATTTTTAGAGTAGAACATAGTGGTACAATCCATTCAATCTCACCTATCATGGATTTAGAATTATGACATCCCAAATAGAAGTACTAACCAATCTGCACTTATTGACACCAATAAAACTTCACAAATTGCAAATGGAGTCACATTTGAAAACTAATCAAACAGATTCATCATAAGCTCAAAATTGAAATAGAAATTTTTTCTAACCTCTAGAATAAAATGAAAAAGTAATTATCTCATTTTGGTCAACTGGATTAAAGTTACGACTAATCAAACAAGGCATCCCAAAATTCTGAGCAATTCACATCAGCATGACAATAATAAATGACCAACTTTGATGGATTCAAAATGTATTCAAATCATGTCAAAATGACTCAAAATATAAAACATAGGTTCTTTGATATAGAAATTAAACACTCCACAAGTAGAGAGTTATGAAACATTACTAGGTGTGAGATATTCAATTGCAAACTAGGCCTCTTGTCGCTGCTTGACACTTACACAAAAATTCAGATTTAACATTGCTCAAACTAGAACCTCATACAATGACTCATAATGGAAATTTATCTTCATGGAATGCATATATGCACTAAATGAAAGGTGTTAGAAACATTAAACACCTCTTAGGCCTCAAAAGGACAACTTGGTACACATGCATTAAAAGCATTTTTAAAGGGCTTAAAAGCTTAGAAGGGTACTCAAATCAGGAAGGTGATTTTGAGTCCCGTCATGTAATGTAGCCTCTTTCTAAAGCTTCTCCTTTTAGTATATTCTTAATAACTCTATCTTATGCCTTAAATTTTGATCAAACTTCTAAATATATTCCTCTATCATATCTAAAATCAACTTCACATTGTGTGGTAACTCTAGCATTTGTGTTTGGTCCTCAATATCTTTCATTTCAGCATTTCAATATTCAAGTTTTCAAGTTTTGTCTTCATTATATGTTTGGTTTATCAATGATTTCCTCTAGTTCAATTATGATGCATCTCAACTAGCTACTCCAATGATTAAATCAACCTTCTATATATAGATTGTGTAAACACTTTTTGTTTTACAGAATCTAGATAGATACTAACAATTTCAAATCCATAAACTTGAAGACCATCATGTGTGTGTCCCACTTTAGGGAAAAATTGGATTTCATGTTCTTCTGCATATGTTTCAATCACTTCCTTCAAACTCAACTGAGATGCACCAATGGAATTATTTAGGTGAATCCCACTACCCATGAAAGTTGAGGCTTGTTGTGTTGGAAATATGAGGTAGGAAAGGTTACTAAGAGGGGAGGGGTGAATCAAGAACAAATAAAAATTACCCAATTAATCCTTCAACATATAATATTCTGATCTAATTGCATGCATGAAAAAATGAAAGAAAATAAGCATTCATAGCAATTTGAGGCAAGATATGGTGACCTAGAAACCTTCCAAATAGAAAGTAAAATTGGGGTGGGGATGATAGCCACAAGCTTTAGTACTACAGTATAGAGTTGGCCTATTAAGACTTATAATTGATCACTTATGATGATCTTCCCTATTAGGAGCAATAAGGACTACCTTATGAAAGGATTTACAAAACATACAATGAAGTATACACTCAATTAGGAGATTTACATAATACTATTAAGTCTACCCTATTAAAAGATTTTGCTAATGCACCTATTAGGATGAATAGGTGGCTGATCTTTGATCTACAACTCTAATTTTCCAGTTGAAATTCCTTGAATTGTAATTATCACCTTGTTGTGATAGATAAATCTTTGTTGTCCCTTATATTGCTAATAGCCTTCTTAATTCACACCTTCATTCATCATATACTCTTCACATTCATACTTGGATACATGATACAATACATTACATATATACCAATCCAAATCATTACATATTGAAATCGGCTACAATACAAGTTTCACCAAAATTCACATAGTTGGCCAAACTATTGTAACTCAAGTTCTAAAGACAAACTTGGTGATGTTATGATACTTGGAAACCACTTTCAACAATGGATATCATCTAGAAATTTTTTGATGAAGAGGCTTGGTTCATATTGATCACTTTGAAGTAGCTTGAACTCGGTCAGTACCATGGGACTCGGTGAACACTGTGAAACTTGACATATACTAAATCACTTGGTTGACATGACATGGCTTGGTCAACACTAGATTCACATAACTAACATTGCAAGCTCAATTGGCATTGGAGAACATGGTTAATACTGTGTAACTTGGTTGACACTGTGGAGCTCAGTTAACACTAAAGTTTCCATCACTTGTACTGAACAACTTGGTAGATACCACTACACTTGGCATGAATTGTACATAGGTTCTAAAGCTTGGTAGCAACTGAGAAACTTGGTAGTAACTGAATATTGACTAAGTGTGAGTCACTAATAGAAAAATTGAACTTAATGTCAACAATCTCCCCCTTTGGCATTAGTTACAAAAACACTTATCATCTAAAAAATTGAATACTTAAAATTATAAGTCAAAAAATTCTTCTATTACCATTCTATGTCTACAACTTGGTAACATACTCTGTTTTTCAAATTTTTCAAAACTACTTTTGTAAAAGATGTTTCTTACTTATCTATTCATGTAACTTGTATTGCTCCCCCATACAGATATTCTTTACATGTCCTCTTTATACATATATACATTCATATATACTTCTATACTTATCCCCCTTTGTGACATAAATGCCAAAGGTGTATATTATATGTTAATATGAAAATGTGACAAGAATTTAGAGTGTACTTCAATATTAATGCCATTTTCTTGTCCTAATTTTCCTATAACACCTTACTTGCATGCAATGAAATATGAACTTCTACTGATAACTCCATCATGTGACCAATTATGGAGAAGTTATTATCATTGAAGAGTACCTTAGCATATGTAATATGTGTCTGCAATGCATCTATAAGATTTTTCCTTAGGGAAAAATTCACCCAAGACCAAGGAACTCAAACACAAGCACAATAGTAGACCAAAGAGAAGGTATGATCAAAATGATAATATATTCATTTAATATGCCATATGAAACTAATTTGGGAGTGCCTATATATAAAGCCTCTAGAGAGCTTCTAAAATGCATAGAAGTGAGCAACATGATAAGTCATACAACCAGGCACATGTCCACCAGATATGGGTTATCCTCCATTAAGCACAGAAGTAAGTGTGATGATGAGAGGATAAGCCTAGAATGGTGTAGCACACAAATTTATGTTGTAGACAACATGTGCTAAAAAGGGAGTGTGAATAACTATGTTGTCTACATGAAAACTCAGTGAATGATGCAAACCCCAGTGTTATAGACACCATGTGCTGAAATAGAGTTGTGTACTTCTATGTTGTCAACATGACAACTCATGAGAGTACACAAACTCCTAAGTGTCTCACCTAAATAAATAATAAAATAATGCATTAACCTAAGGAAACTTAAGTAAAGTGTAAATAGTAAATACTTATTTACACCAACACCCCCCCTTAAGTGCAACTTAGGGGAATGCCCTCAAGCTTACAAAATCTAGGATGCAATGCATTATGGGTCTCAGCTACTAGGCCATGTTAGGTACCCATGTACATAATGAAATGCAATCTCTCATAAAGTGGAGAAAGAGGAAAAACCTCATGGGAAAAACTCTCCCCTAAAAAGAGAGATGTAGAACACATGATGTATGGATGGATGGATTAATCAAGACACCCCTACTACGACATACATCTAGTATATACATAAGAGAAAAATGAGAAGAGGAAGAGAGATAGGAAGAATGTCTGCTAGTGACTACTCCGATGAAGAAGCTGACCCAAGACTGCAGAATGGTGTGCCTCCCCTTAGGAAGAAACAAAGCCAAGGGTACAAATGAGACGCTTTCACTATGCATGAAATGAATCTCATAGATAAGTGATGTCTCTAAAACTTGCTTAACTATCTGAAGAACCTATCTCAAAGAACTATCTATCTCCTTAGCTGATGAAGAACTCCTCTACAACTGCTAGTCATAAGTATCCACAATCACTTCAACCTGTAATGATTGATCATGTAGAGAATGAACAAGAGGGTTGGATGGACCCCTTGTGACAACTAAGGAAGGTGCTTCTACATTAAGAAGAAGAGGTAGATCATTAATACTACCCCCCAAATCTATCACTGATGCCGGACCTAGAAGACTAGATGTACACTATCATACTAGACCTATCATTGTTGTGATATATGCATGTGGATTGGACTAATGTAGTGACCTCTCACTGCACCTGTCGATAGAACCCCATGTGTCTAAATTTGTTGAAGCACTATCATTGGTGTCACTATCAATTTCCACACAATATGATGTGCAGTGGATTAGAGGTTAAGCTTGGTGAACTTTCCTCAAAATGTACATCCTTCTCCACAAAAATTTGACATGTCTCTAGATCCAATAGTCTGTATGCCTTCACATCATCTTCATAACCAATGAAAGTATAAGGTTGAGGTGACTATGCCTTACATCCCCTAGAAGATGTGTTTGCCCATGTAGGACAACCAAAGACTCTGAAGTGTGTTACAATAGGTTTTTTTCCACACCATGCCTCAAAAGAAGTCTTGCCATCTAAGGCTAGATGAGGAGATTGATTAAGAGTGTGAGTGGGACTGCTAATTGCATCAACTTGAAGTGATGGATCTAGAGACTTGGCTTGAATCATGCAACTTGCCATGGGCTTAAGAGTTCTAATCCTCATAGTTGCAACATCTATCTTCTACAAACTGAATGCTGGTGGATTCTAAAGATCAATTCCCTTGATTTTACAAAAGTTTGTAAGTCTTTTGTTCACATATCTACTTTTATTATCCATTCAGAGAACTTTGATGGCTTTCCTCAATTTTTGTTCAACATGAGTCTTGAAGGCTAGAAACTTGTCCAACACTTCATTCTTGTTATGAAGAAAGTAGACCCAAGTGTCCCTTGAAAAGTCGTCGGTGAAAGTAAGTATATAGTGACACTAGCTAATTGATGTCACTACAAAAGGTCCTGCTAATACCATGTGAACCATCTGTAGAACAACTGGTGGTCTTGAATACTTCCCTTTCTATAACTTCTCCTCTAGATGCATAACCACTGAATCTATTGAACATTCACCTATGGAAAATTTGATTTGGAGTAGACCTTTGACCATTTTTTTTGTGCAAAGTTGTTGAAGATAGCAAAAGGAAAGATGTCCATACCGCTCATGCCATAATTTGATTGTTGAATTGGATTGAGATAAAAATGCCTATGAAAGAGACTTGGGCACAAAATGGGATAAATATTACAACCTTTTATCATGATTCACTTTCCCCACTACAACCAATGAGTCATCTTTCAAACTGTGCACATGTACTAAGTTAGGAAGGAACTCAACTCTATGTCCATCTCTGAGGTGAGTGATTTGGTAGATTGAGAGGAGATTAGAACTTAGGTTTGGAACATAGAGAACATCTTTGAACTCTCCATTTTCCCTTTCCATGTTTCTATTTTCTTCAATTTCCATTTTAGTATCATCTCCTACGAAGATGTGTGGTAACTTTGATTGCTTCATTGAAGAAAAATCCTCCTTAGAAGAACCCATGTGATATGAGGCACCTGAGTCAAGAATCCATTCCTTTGAAGAATTTGACTTTTCCATGAGTGCTTGCCCTTTGCCCTTTGAATCTAAAGAAGACCCTTTCTCGTTATAAGCATTAGGAAATGGAACATTATGTTTCTTCATTTTAGAGGTCAACTCATCAATCTTTTTATGATAGCACTCATGTTCTTCGTGACCCATTTTCTTGCAATAGGAACACTTTTTCTTCTCCTTATTGTTGTCCCCCTTCTTGCTGGAATTTGAGGAAGACTTTCCTTGTTGATTGGAATATGGTGTTGTCTCTTCTGAATCCTCTAATTTTTTTCTTCCACTTCTTATTGTTGCCCTTTCCTTTATTTGAAGATTGTGTAGCTGAATTTTGAGAACCCTCATTATTGACCACCAATGCTTTAGACATAGGTGAGTTTACAATCCCCATTGATTTCAACTTCTTTTCTTCTGTATCCAACAAATCAACATATTCATCAAAAGAGACTTTCTTATAGGTAGACCCTAATGTAGTCTTTGAGGTGTTATAATAAGAAACAAATGTGAAGTACTTAGATGGTAGCTTTTTATTTATGAGATAGATCAATCTATCATCTTTGATAGGACTCCCACAATCAGTAAACTTTGTCCTTAGTTTATTCACCTTGATGATGAAATCTTGTATAGAATCAAATGACTTAAGATCTATGGAGACAAGATCATCTTCAATTTTGAAATCATCCTCTTCAGACACTTTACCATATAGGTTTGGGAGGGTATCCCAAGTTTTCTTAGATGTAGAAGAATTCTTAATTTGATACATGATCTTGTCATCAACCCCCAAACATATATCACCTAGGGCTTTCCTATCCATTGCCACTCAAGTTGAAATATCACTTGCTAATACATTATCATGTGTTGGTTTAGGAAGGGTACCATCTACATATTGAGAAACTTCATTGTACATTAAATGAAACCACATTTTGATGGACCATGTAGCATAGTTATGTGGAGTTAATTTTGGAAACTTAAACTTTCCCATAATGTAGAAAATGAAAGAAAATTGTTGAAAAGAAGGAACACAACACCAAGAATACCCTGCCTTTTCACTAAATCAAGATACCCTCCTAAAATAGATGATTTTGACACTTTATAAGTAGTGTGATTACAATGGCCACTTGCCAATTTTGGCCTTTGTGGACTTCAAATTTTGCTTGTTACAACCTCTTGATGGATTACAAATCTGAAACTTTACAATGTACAACAATTTGAAGTAATACAAAGCAAAGAAAGGCCCTATTTCTAAAAGTGAAACTTTTGTCCACACAACCCTATAATCTAATTAGAGGTCTAGAAAGTAGACAAAAAATAATGCACTTTCAAAAAAATGGAACATATTTTCATGTCCAGATAAGCTTATACAAAGCGTTTGAAGTTGCAAAATGCAGGATTGAATAGGTACAATTACAAAAAGACATAATTTCTAACAAATCTGTGCACCAAAACTTGAAAATAGCTACACCACTAATTTTTTTAGGAAATTCTACCCAATTGCAAAAAAATTGCACTTGATTTGGAGTTTGGATAATCGAGTTATGGCCTCCCAAAGTTGGACTGCAAAATCAAAAATCAATCTAGAGAGGGGTTGCATCAGCAAAGGACAGGGTTAAATTTGATAGTTACATAGCTGTGACAGCAGTTCAAATTTGTCCTAGAATGACAGTTAGATAGTCATCAAATTTAGGCTCGTAGATTTGATGACACCAGTGACTCCAAGCCTAAGGATGATGTAAGCATGATGTCAATAGTACAAATTTGTACAACCATATTGTATGATAGTTGCACTAAAAATTGATGTGTCTAGGTAAGCTGGCATATGGTTTGCTTGCATGTCAATGACGTGTACTCCACGTTGGACTGTACAGATCACTGATTATGTGCTAACTTAGCCATCCAGCTAGTTGTTAATGTGTAGGGTGATGCACTACTAAATGTGCAAAGACATGGATAGTTGAGCTTCCTCTATGTGTCCCTTTTGTGCATCGCTGTGTAGCGGGCTATTCTTTTTGTATAGGGTATGTGGCTAACTACACAAGTGGTAGATTTTTTTTGCATGGTAATGTGTATTATGTGTCGTGTGTCAATAGTTGGTGGATGCAGAACAAAAGTGTCTTGCCAAAAATGTAGGTTTTACAGGCCGGTTACTTATTTTTAGGTGTCGTAGAGAGTTGTTGACGGGGGAAATACTTATCCCACATGTAATACGCTGAGTGTTGCAAAGTGTTTAAATACACATTGCAACAATTCCAATATAAAAGGCACTCTACCTAAATGATATTGTGGCCCCAAAGTAGTTGGTCTCGCTAGTTAGGGGTGCCCACTCGCCAGTTGGAAAGGTGTGCTGTTAAGAATAAAATGTGTTCACCAGGAATAATAGTGACCACTATAACCTGCTAGGAAAATTAGAATATTCACTAAAGTACCAAATAGAATATTCCATTGCATGGTGTCAGGATCTAACAGCCTAGTTCTGCAAATTTTTTTCTCTGCTAGCCTGACTAGGAAAAAAAAAGAAAATACACAATTTGAAAAAATTGTAGAGAAATAAATTAAAAATGAGATCTAAACAATAGTTTAACAAATTGATTAGATCATACCTAGTTTGCAAATCGGTGCCTTCAAGTGCTAGTTTGCAAATTTTTTTCCCCTCACGATCAACTTTAGCCTAGCATAGGAAAATTTATAGTTGATCTTCATTGAATCGACATTCTAGATGCAATGGAGAGGAAAAAAAATTTTGTAGACGCTCACAATTTCTCTAGATTCTACAAATGCAGGTCAAGGTGTTGTAGCATGAACAGTCTTGAACAGCTATGTGCAGAGAATCTCCCTGATCTCTGGTACTATGTAAGAATTTTCCTTAGCATAGAATTCACTCAAGATCAAGGAACTCAAACACAAGCACAATAGTAGACCAAAGAGAGAGTATGATTAGAATGAAAATATATTCATTCAATATGCCATATGAAAGTACACTAGGAGTGCCTATATATAAAGGCCTCTGGAGAGCTTCTAGAATGCATAGAAGTCAGCAACATGATAAGTCATACAACTAGGCACATGTCCACCAGATATGGGTTATCCTCCATTAAGCACAGAAGTAAGTGTGATGATGAGAGGATAAGCCTACAATACTGTAGCATGCAAATTTATGTTGTATACAACATGTGCTAAAAAGGGAGTGCAAATAATTGTATTGTCTACATGACAACTCAGTGAATGATGCAAACTCTAGTGTTGTAGACACCATGTGCTGAAATAGAGTTGCATACTTCTGTGTTGTCAACATGACAACTCATGAGAGTACACAAACTCCTAAGTGTCTCACCTAGATAAATAATAAAATAATGCATTAACCTAAGTAAAGTGTAAATAGTAAATACTTATTTACACCAATAGCATCCATGTTTGGAAGAATCATGTCTTAGATTTCTACAAGTATGGCCCTATCCTAGCTTCTTCCTTTAACAATTATTCTTGCAAATTTGTTAGAAATCTAATTTTTGAATAATGAGCAGAGTTGTAGCTTGGGTTAAGTGAAAACTAGTGTACACTTGCCTTCATGTCTTCATCTACTTTTGATGTTTATATTTAATTTCTTGTGTGAAGCTAGATGTATCACACAACTTAACAAATAATGAAGTGACATTATTTATAGATGTCTCCAATGAAACAAGAATAGTAGACAATTCTACTTGGTTTATTGCAAATTTTTTGCCCCACTTGTTCTAATACCTTGTTCTCAAACTTTCTTTCTACTCTTTGTAGCAACTTATCTTGTCCATTCAAGTCTCCATTGAATTTTTAGACAACATCTGCTAACTAGCCCAAAATAGGTTGTGTACTATCAAACTCAATACTCAATGCATTTACAAATATGTCCTTTATATCTTCAAGCACTTGGGTTTTCTTTTTCTTCTATTCTCTAAGCTTCTATTACTTAGCTCTCTTTTGTAATAATTTACCCATGGTGTTCATTTGATCAAGAGTGAGAGTAGAGATATCCCAATTTAGAATAACTATATCCTCATCTAGATCAATTTCTTCTTCTTTAGCCTTACCCTTAACTAAAACTTTAGTACTTGGTTGAGATTTGTTCTCAACTGTCATTGTATTAGCTATGGATACATTCAAAATAGAATAAATAGTAGGAACTAAGGAGCTAGAAAAAAATGTAGATATGGCACTAATAGTAGAAATACCTTTTTGCTACATGAATAAACCTGATGATGGAGGTACTTTCTACTTGATAGATGAAGTTTTGGTCACTTCAATCAGTGGAATACTTAGATGAATAGGTCTTGAGCTTCGTTAAGTGCTTGGTGTTGTAGTGATACCCACAACCAACTTGGTAGAAGCCTTCTCTGAGCTAGATTGCACTAAGGCTTTTCTTAGAGAATGAGGACATGAGGCCATTACTGTTGTTACAATCTTCTCTACATCAATTTCCTCAATGGTTTGAATCTCTAGAAGACTTCCTCCAGTAGCTTCCTATTCTTCCTCCTTTTCATCCATATTTACACTATCAATCTCATCATCTTTTATTTCTATATCCTCTTCCTCATCATCATCATCATCTTTTTGTAAATGTTTTTCCATGTAGTTGTGGCTGCCTTCACTACATATTTAATGTGTTTTATCAATATCATACATGTGTTGAATTTAAGAGTGAGCTTTTCTTCATTTTTCTTCGAATATTCTTTCACCTCCTTTTCACTGAGACTTGGCATGAGTTTCCTCAGAGTCTATTCAAACATGCCTTTTGCAGTCTTCTTTGCATGCTCCCATCTAGGCTTGATTACTTGTATATGCTCATCAGGAATTTATTGCACAAGATGATCTAGTGAATAATTCCATTTTCCCAATTTTGACATAAGAATGTCCTCAATCTACTTTTTCTCATATGTATTCCTAGTCACATATTTAAGAGATTTGAAATTTTCCATGCCAACTCCTTCTTCCAATTCCTTTAACTTTTCTTGAAGTGTAGGTGAAAGCTTTTTGAAGATAATTTGCTTGGCATCCTCTTCACCTAACTTCAATTTCTTTCTAGACTTTGGTGACCTTCTTGTGAATACAACAGTGGATGACTTAGTATGTATGGTTATGATAACCTTAACTTTCTTCCTTATAGGCTCTTCTTCCTCAGATTTGGTTTCCTCATCTTCATCCTTTATATCATCTTCTTTCACATCATCACCTTTTCCTTCTGTCAGCAAGAGAGTAGAAATTTCTTGTCTTAGTTATGCTATCCTCTTTCTTCCTTTGTCAAGTTCTATTCTTGCCTTGGCTTCTTCATAAGTCCCAAAATAGGGTGCTTTAGGATCCAAAGGCTCATTCAATAGTGCCTCAATGATATCTTTGGTGTCATCAATGTTAACATCATACTCCACAAGTTTAATCCATGCAACTCTTGGTTTGACTGCCTAAATGTACACTTTGTCATAGTCCACCATGAAACAAATATCATCCTTGTAGTATTTTACAAGCTTCTTAGGTACCCTATATCTATTTTGCATCTTCTCTTTGAATGATTCAAATTAGTTGTCCATGATGCTATCAAAGTTTTCACCCATTTATGGACTATTCTTGGAACCTCTGATTCTCTCCATGTTCTTATTAAACTGATTCAATAAAAAATCAACAAGGTTGAATGCCATGTTATTTTTCACTACTTTGAGAGCCAAATCAACTACCTCACATGACACATTGTTAAGAAGAATGGAGTTGTAGATCTTATGAGCTATTACATGGATTCCAAAATTTAGTTCCATGTCTTTGATTATGCTTATCTTCATTCCTTTGCCATCCCACTCGAAAAGAGTTTGCTTCACTAGTTCAACATGACCTAGGGTTTTGGTTTCTTTGGCTTTGTTTAACATTGGAAGACCAGTGATTCTGTGAATCATTTTCTTCATTGTTTGAATAGGTTGCTCCAATCATAACTAACCATTATGTACATGACTTAGAATATATCTTATCCATTTGACCTAGAAGTCTCTTGGCATATGTGATATATGTGTCAAGCCCTTGGCTTCCAAATGTTGATGCTCAGGTTTTAGAACACCATAAACACATAGCTCATTCAATGCTTCATTCATCTCATGAGTGCCCAGCTCTTGAATAGAACAGTGATAATATGAATGGATATTGTGCATGAGCAATACATTGGGCATAATTTATGATTGTGCACCAGCTGGGTCAAGCACTTCTACAATTTCTAGACTCAATTTGAAGATTGGTGCCTTGTAATTGACTCCTCAAACACACATTTCAAACCCTTTCTTGATTTCGCTGCTAGAAGATGCCATGCTCAATAGGGTTTCCGAAAAATTTGAAATTTTCTTCAACAACAAACACTCAAATCACTTGGGGGCCCTAGAATCATTTTTCACTAATAGCTCTAGAAATTTGCGGTGAAACAATGACTTCTATTTCCCCCTTTTAAAAAATGTCCTCTTATCAATCACCATTAATCCTTGGTATGTTTACTTGCTCGATGATACACTGCTTTCCACTTGGTTTCAACTTTTGATGCTCAATAGATATTCATATCTCGGTGTAATAATTATAACTCGGTAGAGTCTTCAACAACTTGATGTTGACATACAATACTTTAGTGAATCCCAATCTTGCTTGGCAAGGTCTTGTGACCCAACCTAGCTCGGTAAGGTCTTGAAATTCTACAACCACTTGGTGATCCTTGTGCATCTTGAATTCTAATATGGATCTCGTCTTCTTGCTAGTTGGAACTAATGAGGGATGTCTATTTTAGAATCTCAGTTCCATTTATTCCCATAGGGATTCAAGTTGTGATGCTTGAGTCACCCAATTCTTCAATGACATCTACTTCATGAATTTTGCTTGTATTTTTAGGAGATTTTGGTATCCATTACTGCTTCATCTACTTTTTGATATTGTTAGCCTTGGCTTTCTTTTCATCTTCAATTCTTCCCATGTTCATATAGTTCTTGGCAAGTTGTCCAAGCTCTATAAAAATAAAACATCTTTTAGTAGTATCTCTTTTCCTCATGTGATTTTTCACATAGTTTGCTCCAATGTGCCCAAATTCACCACAGTAGTGACATCTACACCATGTGTTGTAGTCTCATCCAAATATTTCTTTCACAATATGTTTTGATGGATTGAATTTATTGGTTAGATTTGTGTCCTTTTTTATTGCATCTATAGCATTTACATTCAAACTTAGATTTCTCCTTGCATTCACTTGCTCTATGTCCATGCTTACTGTAGTTGTAGCATTTTCTATTGAATTTTTCTTTACCATTACTCCAATATTTGTTTGATGTATAACTTATCTTACTACAATGCTTGCAAGTAAGCCTTTGATTCTTTTGAGCTCCTTGCTTGGATGATTCACCTTCTTTTGTGTATCCTATTCCAACTTTTCCTTTGTGTCTATATTGAGTTTATTCATTCAATTGATTAAATGTTTCTTTAGATTTCATCATCCTTTCATTGGTTTGCTTTTCAATGTTTAGATCATTCTGCAGTCTTTCATTTTCTGATCTTAGATTCATGAGTTCTTCATTTTCACTAGTGATTTGATCAATGAAGTATGCTTGCTGAAGGGATAGATGTTGAATTTCATTGTTCTTTTCTTCTATCTCTTCTTTGGCTTTGTTTATTTCTTCCATGACTTCACATAATCTCACTGACTAGATTTTGTGTACTCTTTTCAGCTTTCTAACTTCTTCTTGAAGATTAGAATTCTTTTCTAATAGGTCTCTGATTTCTTCATCAACTTCATATGAATTTCTTTCAATATATATATCTTCAATTCTTTCTTTAGTGTAGAGATTTTCATTCATTTGTACTGCAAGATCTTTTCTTCTTTTCAATGACTAAGAGACTTTCTCCTTTTCTTTTGTCAATTTCCCAATAGCCAATTTAAGATCCAACTTTTCATTGTCAATAGCCTTATCTATCATATATAGCTCTATTGCCTCTAATCTTTGCTCAAGCTTTAAAAATTCTTCTATGAGAACCACAAAGCTCTAATACCAATTGTTGGAAATATGAGGCATGCAAGATTATTGAGAGGGGAGGGGTGAATTAGGAACCAAAAAAACTTAACCAATTAATCCTTCATATAATATTCTGATCTAATTACATGTATGAAAGAATGAAAGCAAATAAACATTCATAGCAATTTGACATAAGATATCATGATGCAAAAACCTTCCAAATAGAAAATAAAACTGGGGTTGGATATGATACGAAGAAGCTTTAGTACTACAATATAAATTTGACCTGTCAAGGCTTAAAATTGATCATTTTTTATGATCTGCCTTGTTAGGAGCAATAAGGACTATGAGGTCCACCTTGTGAAAGGATTCACAAAACATATAATGAAGTATGCAATCGGTTAGAAGATTTACATAAGATTGTTAGAAGTCTACCCTGTTAAAGGATTTAAATGATGCACCTATTACGATGAATTAGTGGCCGATCTCTAATCTACAACTCTTATTTTCCAGTTGAGATTCCTTGAATTATAATGATCACTTTGTTGTGATAGATAAATCTTTGCTATCCCTTATACTTGTCGTAGCCTTCTTAAGTCATACTTCTACTCATCATATACTCCTCACATTCTTACTTGGATATGATACAATACATTACATATATACCAATCCAAATCATAACATACTAAATTTGGCTACATTACAATTTTCACCAAAATTCACAAAGTTGACCCAACTACTATAACTCAGGTTCTGAAGACAAACTCGGTGATGGGAACCATCACAAGAATATTTGGTTGCAGTGTTTATGCACATAGACAATTTTCTAAATAGGATACTATGTAAGCTCATTAATTTTTGCACTGGTAGATATTAGTGCTCGAATAGATGGTAAGTTGAAGGTTTGTGTGGTAGATTCAAGAGATTGTTTCAAAGACTAGGACAACATATGGATAATCATACATTGCCTCCAATAAACTAAAATACATGATGATTTTCAAAGAAGGGCATTTCATATCAAAGCATCGAATGGGAAAGAAATACGCAAATACAGTTATGCATAACTCAAAGAAGTTGTTGTGGGATATTTTGGTGAGTCTACCAATAGTGGTCTTAAAGAAAATCACCATACAATTAGTGTTTGTTTCTGGTATAATGAGACAAACATACAAATAGAATACTCATAGTAGATGCTCTAAAACAATAATTCAACTTGGGAGTATTGAGGTGAACATCCACACATGCTCTGTTATGAATATTAACTTTATGCAAAAATTCATACTCCTTGTAATGTTGAATTAGAAGAGAAAGATACAATGTAGGTTTATTTAATCAAATTGCTAGGTCATTCCAAGGTGGGATCATGGGCTTGGATCTATGGAAACCTTGAGGAAGGATGTTGATGTTGGATTCAAACAATCTTCTATATTCCAACACTCTTCTAATTCAATACTACAATTGAAATAGATTAAATTTCTTAATCCAAACAAATAGTTATTCTAAGATGGGTAGGATCAACATCCCTATAGTTGCTTGAGGTTTGACCAAGATGGGATCAAGTTTCCTTGAGGCCATTCCAAGATGGGATCACGGGCTTGGATCCATAGAAACCTTGAGGAAGGTTGTTGATGTTGGAATCAAACAATCTTCTATATTCCAACTCTCTTCTAATTTAGCAGTGCAATTGAAATAGATTAAATTTCTTAATCCAACCAATCAGTTATTTTGAGATGGGTTAGGATCAACATCATCATAAGAAGCCTTGAGGATTAACCAAGGTGGGATTAAGTTTCCTTGAGGTTTTTCCAAGATGGTATTATGGGTTTGGGTCCACAGAAACCTTGAGGAAGACCATTAAGTTTGGTGTCTAAGAAATTTGTTTACATTCTAACTATTCTCGTCAACTAAAGAATGATAATAAGTGCAAAAAGAAAAAATTCCCCTAAATACCTCATGCAAAAGTATGGGACTGACTTGGAATAAATTATCTTGAATCACATTTTCTTTGATACTTTATATATACATGTGTCCTAATGATCACATGTGGTTGCAAGATTCTATCAAAGAAATAAATTTTGTAGATCATCTTCTTGATTCTAAGGATTTGTAAGACATTAATCAAGAATAAATGTATTATATGTCTATATTGTGTTTGCTTCGTGCTTTCATGCATTCATATATTTTCTTCATGTTTTTATGTGCCTACTTTGTGTTTTCATGCATTATGATGTGTACTAGAATCTTCTTGCATCCACTTATATACTTTGTATGATGGTTCTACAAATAGTCATTTTTGCTTGAGGACAAGTAAAATCTGAGTGGGGAGGAATGTGATATCCCTATCAAAATAAATCCATATAACTAAATAATAAGTACATAAGTTATTAATAATGTTACATTTTCTATATTCATTGCATAATATATTAAATTGTTAATATTAGATATGATAAATAAATATTATTTATAATATATAAAGTAAATATTATGCAATAGTATTAAAATACTATTATTAATATTAATGATATTATATAGTAATAAGAAATGCAATTGTTAATATAATATAAAGTATGTTATTAATATAATATGTATAATTAGTATAATTGATATATATATTTTTAATATAATATAATATTTGTGAAAAGATATGAGTCTTGATTTTAAAAAAAGCTATATATATGTAGAGAGAGTTTTAACATGGATAGATCATCATTCATGAATATGAAGAAAAACAAGAAAACTTATGTAATCAGTCTGCAATTAGGAAAAATGAAATAAATTAATTGAAGTCCCAATAAGGGACATTACAAGAAAGTATGAAGGAAAAAACATCTGGTGACTTGAATTTTGAACTTTGGAATCATGAGGACATAATAAAGCGAGAAATCTAAAATGTAATCAAGCTTCACAAAAAGTTTAATAAGGAGAACACAAGTCAAATTTTAGTAATGTTAAAAGGAGATAGAGTGAAGATGCAATAATGATGTACTAATTTTTATTTCTCATGTAAGAGAAGGTACGCATGTTGAAAGTCCTTTTCCAAAAAGTAGATGCAATTATATCATAAAATAGATAGGAAATTTGTGTCCAAGGCTAGACTGGGGCTTTCTTCCCTATTCTTTTTTCTCTGATGCCTACACTTTGAACATAGATAAACAACAATGTAAAATTTAAAAATTAATAAATATGGGAAAATACCTTTACTAATAAAAAAGAAGAGGTATGTAGCCTATTGTTTTCTTTCATAGTTATTTCATTAATTGTAATCAAATTTATGTTGTTAGTGTTAGAATGATTTTAGAATAACTGAGAATGGGGGTGAATTAGTTATCCTTAGGTCTAGATGTACCAATTGAACTTTTGAATACCTCAAACAACTTAGATCTATACTTTAAATAGTTTGGTCTCTATAGCAACTTAATATTTATACAATAGTATTAAACTACTATGATTAATATTAATGATAATATATATTAATAAGAAATACAATTGTTAATATAATATAAATTATGTTATTAATATAATATGTATAATTAGTATAATTGATATAATTTTTTTAATATAATATAATATTTATGAAAAGACATGAGTCTTGATTAAAAAAAGTTCGGTGTGTGTGTGTGTGTGTGTGTGTGTGTGTGTAGAGAGAGTTTTAACATGGCTAGATCATCATTCATAAATATGGAGAAAAACAAGAATTTTTTTGTAACCAGTCTGCAATTAGGAAAAATGAAATAAATTAATTGAAGTCCCAATAAGGGAAATTACAAGAAAGTATGAAGGAAAAAACATCTAGTGACTTCAATTTTGAACTTTAGAATCATGAGGACATAATAAAGTGGGAAATCTAAAATGCAATCAAGCTTCACAAAATGTTTAATAAGGAGAAAGCAAGTCAAATTTTAGAAATGTTAAAAGGAGATAGAGCAAAGATGCAATAATTTTATGTGCTAATTTTTATCTCTTATGTAAGAGAAGATATGCATGGTGAAAGCCCTTTTTCAAAAAGTAGATGCACTTATATCATAAAATAGATAGGACAGTTGCATTCAAGGCTAGACTAGGGCTTTCTTCCCTTTTCTTTTTTCTCTAGTGCCTACACTTTGAACAGAGATAAACAACAATGTGAAATTTAAAAATTAATAAATATAGGAAAATCCCTTTATTGATAAAAAAGAAGTATGTAGCCTATTGTTTGCTTTCATAGTTATTTCATCGATTGTAGTCAAATTTTTGTTGTTAGTGTTAGAATGATTTTAGAATAACTGAGAAGGGGGGTGAATTAGTTATCCTTAGGTCTAGATGTACCAATTGAACTTTTGAATACTTCAAACAACTTAGATATATACTTTAAATAGTTTGGTCTCTATAGAAACTTAATATTTAATAACATGCAATTCATTGTCCTAGTAGTAACCAACTTGTAGAATGTAAACCATTAAATAGTAAAACATCCCAAAAAACATTCACACAAGTATGACACCAGGATTTAATGTGAAAACCCAATTTGGAAAATCTACTAGTAATATACTACCAAATTTTCACTCTTCTAAATTGAGCTCTATTAGGAGCCCACCCTATTAAAGGTTATAGAATACATTGTTAGGTGTGACCATATTAAAGGGTTTAGAAAGTATCAATAGGTTGATCTACTAAATACAACTCACTTTGCAAATATAGATCACAATGCAGCTCATCTTCTAATTCATTAACTAGACTTCATTCATGTCTAAATATCCAATCTTTGATCTACTTGGAAAATTCTTCAAGCAATCACTCTTCATCTCTTCTATGCTCCTTCTTTACAACCTTTTTCTCTAGATCACTAGTCAATAGAATCAGCAACTACCAACCTTACTAGAATAATCCTTATGCCTCCTTAAATAGGTAACTTTGATCTTTTTTCACTTAAACATCATTGTTGATCTTAGGGTTAGATCAGATTCATCAAATCCTTCTATTAGTTTATTTCCTCGTTCTCCTTCTAGATACTTCTCAAAACTTCTCTTTGAATCCATGTCTAGGAATGCTCAAATATGGTTTATCTTGTATTAAATGATCTAGCTCATCAATACTTATCCTTCACACACTTTGACTTGTTGTGATGTGGAGCCTAATTAGACTTAAATGTTTACTCAGTGTGCTTTCACCCCTAGATTATTTCTACAGGGTTTTGGGGTTAGCACCCCAGGTGTGCTCCTTGTCGTAGTACAAGGTGGGGTCGAGGGGTAATGCCCCCATGAGGGTTTTTGTGGGTAGCTCCCCCAAAGCCAAAAATGACAAAGTCATCTACTATTATTTTTCTATTGGACAACTTATTCTAGCCCTAATTTTGTAAGTGACAAAAGCTTCTATAAAATGACTTAGAGTTAGGGATTTTCGTAATGTATGGTAGTATTGAGTTGTAAAGGATTGCAGATTGTAATCATTGGATAATAATAATATTTCACTTGTCATTGGTGGATGTAGCCCAGGGATTCAGTGAACCATGTTAAATCTTGGTGTCTTGTGTTCTCTTCTATGTGATCTATCATTTTATGATATTGGTTATATTTGCATGTAACTATTATTTTTGTCCACAGTTAATCCTAACATGACCAATCCAGAAATTCAACTATGTCATCTAGGAATCTCAATTCCTTTACAAACTATTAAATGTGATTACTCAATCAATAATTGGTTCCTCAACATCAGTCATCACTAAGTTTTATTGCTTGTCTTATACATTTTCTTTGCTCAAACTTTTACTGATGCTTGGTCGACATTGTATTCTGCTCTTTCATATTTATTATTCAGTTGATACAAGCATAACTTGGCTTCTACTATAAGTTCCTTAATCTTCAACTCTATAACTCAGTTTAGCCTTTCCATTTGGTCCTTTATTGATCATCTCTATTAGGCTTCAACTCAACCATCTTCTCCACTAATTGTTATGATTAAACAACACATTATCTTGTCAAGGTCCAACTAATCAAGTGTCCATTGTAATTCCATATAACTCAACCTTTCCACTAGGTCTTCTTCTTATCTTTCCTTCTCAAATCCTTTCATCAATCATCTTGATATGACACTCTACTTAGGTCAAAATTGTCTCATTAGTAAGGTTTGACACCAATGCCAATATAATAATTGTTCCAATTATAGCTTCCAACAATATCCCTCTTTGACATTGATGGAAACACCTCTAGTTACCATGCAGTCCAAAATACTTGACTTGCTTCAATCCAATTCCAATCTATTCAGTAACAAACCTTCATTAATATCCTTATTTTCATTCAAATTCTCACTCTAATCCCATCTTTTTAGTTTCATTCTTATTCTCATCTATGAAGCTCTGATATGAAACACCTCTAGACATCAATTGTAACATCTCACAACTTATTTTATTATATCATAACATGAAATCCCTCTTTGATATATGTCTTCTTATATGGTAAATACTTCACAATCCCTCCCATGTTGTATGGTAATTGTGCAGAGTCTCCCTATTTGACAAGAATGCCAAAGAAACTTCAACATATTCATTTGACTTTGTCTCATACATCTTCAACATGTAGACATCTCTTTATTAGTTCTATGAACTAGGTTATCCTTCTATCATATTTCTTATGATTGTAGCTCTATCAATTTTGTCGCTCAAAATCCTCATAATCTTTTCACAAACTTTAGCAATGTTCTAAAGTGTGACCTTTTGCATTAATTTATAAGATATTCTAATCAAAACATTTGATGCAAAGCTCCATCTTAGCTTAAGTAGCTTCAGCTAAGGGAATGACTCCCAATTTACCTCTTAGATATTCATGAGTATCCTTATGTAAATATTTTGTGAATATATTAGATATTTGTTCTTTTGTATTTACATACTCCAATCTAACCTCTTTGTCTTGTAGCAACTCTCTCAAGTAATGATACTTGGTAGCAATATGCTTGGTCTTGGTGCACATCATAGGATTTTTAGATATGTTTATAGCACTTGTACTATCAAGTAATATAACAACTGGCTTAGTGATCTCTTCCTTCATTCCTTTCAATAATTTCTTGATCCACACTATGTTAGAACAATTAACTCCTACACCTACATATTTAGCTTTTATTGTAGATTGGGAGATGCAATTCTACTTCTTGCTTGTCCATAAAACTAGTCTCTTTCCAAGAAAGAAAGATCTATCTCTTGTACTCTTTCTATCATCAACATTTCTAGCCTAATCTATATTAGTATATGCTCTCAATTCAAGTTTGTCATTTTTTTGGTAATATAATCCATAATCCTATGATCCTTTTAGATATCTCAGTATTATTTTTACAACCATCATGTTGTTTTCCTTAGGATTTGTAGAAAATATAGCAACTATCCCAAGTGTTAGTACTATATTTTATCTTCTATGAATAAAATATTGCATTTTTCTAATCATTTATCTATACAGCATTTGATTCACATCAGCAAAATCATCATTCTTTGAAAGTTTATGTCCAATATCCATGGTTGTCCCAATTGGACCTGAGTCTTCCATACCAAAAGTTTTCAATATCTCCTTGATATAATTTGATTGTGTAAATTAGATACCTTTCTTCATTTGTAACACTTGTAGGCCAACAAAGAGTTTAATCTCTCTAAACATAGACATCTCAAACTCTTGTCTCATTTCATTTGCAAATTAATTACACAATTCATCTTTTCCTCCAAATATGATATCATCCACAAATATCCCAGCTAATAGTATCCATTTTGAAGATTTAGTCTTCAAGAATAGAATTCCATTATCATTAGTCCTTTCAAAACCAATCTTTACCAAATAGGTGTGTAACCTTTCATACCATGTTTTATGGGCTTGTTTCAATCCACACAAGTTTTTGTGCATTTTACATACCATGTCTCTTTTGTTTGGGTCAACAAATCCTTTAGGTTATTAAACATAGACTTCCTCTTCAAAATTCTATTTAGAAATACAGATGTGACATCCATTTGGTACACTTTGAATCTTTTGTAAGAAGCACATGCAAGTAGAGTTCTCACTCCTTCTAATCATGCAATAGGGGCAAACATCTCCCCATAGTCATTACCTTATTCGTGTGCATATCCCTTACAAAATATTCTTTCTTTATTTCTTGTGCCTTCAATCCATCTATCTCATTTCACTTGTTTCTAAATACCCACTTTATTCCAATGACATTCTTGTCCTTTGGTCTAGGTACTCATGACCAAGTTTTGTTTTTCTCTATCTGCTCAATTTCTTCATTCATTGTTTGAATCCAGTGTTCATTATCCAAAGAATCCTTTACTAATTTAGGCTCAATTCACATATTAGGCATGTTTGGTTCCTCAACTTGTTCCTTGTTATAACTCTAGAATATTTCTCTTTGTTGATTTGATTCATTATATGATGTCTTCTCACATATTTTGCTAGTGTAGGCTCAGGTCTTCTCACTTCTTCAAGTTCATCTTGTAGATTAGCTTCAAGTAGTGCTTAATGTATCTTTCATTCTTCTTTTGGTTATTCAAAAATCACTTTTTAATGCTTGACATGCTCTTCTTGATGCTCAAAAAATTTACTTGATGCTCAACATCCTGGATTTGTAACTCGGCATGCACTAGTTACTAGTACTCAAAAACTTTCTTCTTAGGTTCAAGTAAAGTATTGGGCTCTCCTTCATCAATTTATGTGAAATTTATGTAATCTTTAGGTTCCTTCTTACATTCAACTTTATTCTTTTATGCATATTCATCAACTTTCACATTCACACTTTCGACAACTTTGTTAGTCTTAGAATTCAAACACTTACATGCTTTTCTCTTAGTGGAATATCCTAAGAATATACCTTCATCACTCTTTGTATCAAGTTTTCCATATTTTTTATCCTTCAATATATAATATTTTCTTCCAAAAAATTTGAAATATTTCACGTTAGGTGCATATCTATATCATAACTCAAAGGGTGTGATATTTGTACCTTTATTGACTTGTACTTTGTTCAAGGTATAAACTGTGGTACTTACAACTTCTCTCCAGTACTTTGGTGCAACATTATTCTCCATCATCAATGTCCTAGCACAACCCATGATTGATATGTTCCTCATTTTAGCTATACCATAATGTTGAGGGGTCCTTAGTGTATACATATGTCTCTTGATTCCTCTATCATTGCCGAATGTGTTGAATTCCTCATATATGAATTCACCTCTTGTATCATATCTCAGGCACCTCAAGCTTTTACCTATTTCCTTTTCAACTCTAGCCAAATACCACTTAAACATTTGGAATGCATCATATTTTTATATAAGAAATATCACCATCATCATTCTAGAGTAGTCATCAAAAAATAGAATAAATTATTTGTCACCATAGTAGATTCTCACACAAATAGGTCCACAAAAGTCAATATGTACCAACTATAAAATAACATCAGAAGTATAGGTCTTTCTCTTGAAACTGGACTATGTCATTTTTTCCAATTAACATTGTTTACACATCACATTATTGGGTTTCTTCAATCTTGGTAATCCTCTTACTCTCTTCATCTTACTAATGCTTACCAAATTTTAAAAGTTTACATGACATATCATCTTATATCATAACCATATATCATCACATCAAACAAGCATGTATCATTAGATGGGTCTAGATAGAACAAGTTACCTTTTGTTCGATCTCCACTTCCAATCAATTCACTAGAACCATTGTAGATCTTAGCCTTCTTATGTTGAAATTTAACATTGTAACATGAATTGTTCAACTATGTCACACTCAAAAAATTGTACAGTTAAGTCCTTCAACCCAATAAGCATTATATTATCTAATATTATCAGTCAAATTTTAAAAGATCCTATACCTTTCACAAGACATGGTGCATCATAAACAAACTCAACATAGCTTCCTTTATAATGTTCTAAAATTTCAAACTTACTTTTATCACCAATAGTGTGATGTGAACACCCACTATCAATTATCCATCTATCACCTTTACTAACATATAAAATAAGTTTAGTTTTCTCATCTTCATCAAAATCAAATCTTTCATAACAACATAAACAACTTATTCATCATGACTATCATAATCATCATCAAACTCTTCTTTAGCAATGTAACAAGACTTCTTAACTTTTCCCTTGCAGCCTTTGTATCCTTTATTGTCTTTTCCATCCCTTCTTCCCTTGAACTTTATGTCTTTCCTTTCATGCATGTCATCTCTTTTTGGACATCTTACATCAATATGACCAAATTTATTGCATGAAAAATAGATTATAGGAAGTTTACCTTTAAATTTTTCTTTGCCTCTTGGTAGTCTTCTAGCCATTAATGCTTCAAGAGTCTGAAGATCATCATCAAAAGATTCACTACCAACATCCTCATACTTTCCTTTCTTCTTCTTAAAATCATGTAAAATGAATTGTGACTTAAAAGAAAATTCAATATAAGGTGCAGTAAAATTATCGAAATTTGACAATTCAAAAGCAATAAATCTACCAACCAAACTATTGAAGGTTAAATCATTACCACAAGTACATCTCAGTTCTTTTATTTTAGAAACTCAAATGGTATAAATATGAATAAGGTTCTTAGTACATTGCTAATCATAGTTTCATCACTAATCTTTCCTTCAGCTCCTCTGATAGCTTTCACAACTTCTTTGATTCTTCCAACATACTAAGCAATGTTTTCACCTTCTACCATCTTCATGTCATCAAATTTTCCTCATAGTCTTTCTAATTTGGCTATTAGTACATTTTTATCTCCTCCATGGATCTTTTCCACCTTTATTCACATCTTCTTTGCAGTGTTACAGTAATTTATGTCATTGAATTTTGAATAGCTTAAGGCAGATGAAATCTCCAATATTGCATGATTGAGCTCCTATTTCTCCTTTATTTGTTGGGTTATTGTAGCTGATGACACTACTATGTAGTTATGCTCTAAGTAGTATACTATTGAATCTCCAATTCTAGTAATGTACAACTTCATAAAACCTTTCCATGTAGGGAAGTTCTCCTTGTTTAACTTGGCTACCTTCTTTCTATACATCTTGATCTTTAGCTTTAAGTCCCTTCAAACTTTTCTTACAAGCACCAAAATTTTTTATACTAATTGTTAGAATGATTTAGAATAACTTGAGAGGGGGGTGAATCAATTATCCTCAGGCCTAGATGTACCAATTAAACTTTTGAATACTTTAAATAATCTAGATCTATTCTTTAAATGTCTTAGTCTCTATAGCAACTTAATATTCAGTAACATGCAATTCACTATCCCAATAGTAACCAACTTACAGAATGTAAAACATTAAATAGTAAAACATCTCAAACAACATTCACACAAGTATGACACCAAGATTTAATGTGGAACCCAATTTGGGAAAAAAAATACTAGTAACATGCTACCAAATTTTCACTCTACTAAAGTGAGCTCTCTTAGGAGCTAGCCATGTTAAAGGTTATATAACACACTATTAGTGTGACCTTGTTAAAGGATTTAATGAACCTGTTAGGAGTGGCCTTGTTAGAAGACTTAAGAACATTCCATTAGAATGTCACCTTGATTAAAGGATTTTAACTGATACAATGGTTAGAAAATAACAAAAATTTGATCTAATAAATACAACTAAATTTAAAAATATAGAAATGTAGCTCATCTTCTAATTCATTGACTGGACTCCATTTATGTCTCCATCTCTAATCTCTAATCTACTTGGAAAATCATTCAAGTAATCACTCTTCACCTCTGCTATGTTCCTTCTTTAGAACCTTTTGCTCTAGTTTTCTAGTCAATAAAATAGCAACTACTCACTTCATTAGGTTAATCCTTATGCCTCCCTGAATAGGTAGCTTTGATCTTTTGCCACATAAACATCATCATTGATCTTACGGTTAGTTCAAATTCATTGAATCCTTCCATCATTTTGTTTCTTCCTTCTCCTTCTAGATACTTTTCAAAATTTATTTTTGAATCCATGTCTAAGAATACTCAAATATAGTTTATCTTGCATTAAATTCTCAGGCTCATCAGTACTTATCCTTCATGTGCTTTGACCAATCCAAAAGTTCAACTATGTTAGCTAGGAATCTTAGTTCCTTCACAAACTATCAAAAGTTGTCACTTGGTCAATACTATGTTCCTTGGCCTTGATCATCACTAGATAACTCGATCATGAGTAGGTTTTCTTTCTTGGATTATACTATCTTCAAACATACTTTTACTATTGCTTACTTAACACTTTATTCTGCTCGGCCATAACTATTACTCAGTTGACATAAGCATAACTCAACTTCTACTATAAATTCCTTAATCTTCATCTTTGTAACTCAATTTAGCCTATGCATTTGGTCATCTATTGATCATCTCTACTAGGCTCCAACTCAACCATATTCTCCACTGAGTGTTATATTTAAACAACATATTATCTTGTCAAAGTCTAATTGATCAAGTTCCCATTCTAATTCCACATAACTTAACCTTTCCACTAGGTCTTTTTGTTATCTTTCCTTCTCAAATCCTCTTCATCAATCATCTTGATATGACACTCTACTTAGCTAGAAAGTGTCTCACCAATAAGGTGTGACATTAGTGATGATATTAAAAAAAATCCAATTGTAGCTTCCAACAGTTAGTCCCTTAATTATATCTACCTCAACTTATATTATGTATAAGTCGAGCATACAATTATATGTGTCTTTAAATTTATAGTGATAAAAATACCTTATGTATTACCTATTTTAGAAAAATAAACACTTGCATAATATTGTAGAGGAAGATTAGTTAGATGAACCAAGATTGACATTTTAAATTTTTTTAAAGGGTCACAATTAAGAATGTAAGACTTTATTAATAAAGAATTCCCATCCTGGTGCAATGGATAAAGGCATAAGAAACTTTCTAGAGCAATGAAATAAGTCAGATCACCCTATAGGTAACAACCTCTCATAATTCCAACATGTTCATACATATAAGAAGATATGCAACCAAGCATTTAGTTAAGTTAACCTAGCTCATAAAGCAATAAATCAACATATTGAGCCAAACAAGGTATTAAAATAAATCTCATTTATCAACACAAAGGTACCATGACAACATACTATTAAGGTCACACCCATCAAGATATCATGTAGAAAGAGAATAGAAGAGGCATTGCATCTAATCTTTCCCACATATTATATGTGTATATTTAATAATGGCATATTTATCTATATATTATAATGATGTGATAGATGTTGTATGCTCCAATCAATCATGTTACTGTCTATTCATTCTATATTACAACCTTTTGGATGAAAAGATATATTGCTTTGATACCAATGTAAAGATGTGCCCCTTTTCTCAATCTAATTTTTCACTTCTCAAATAACTATATTTTTTCAAACAATTTTTTTGCAAAGTGACACCTTGTTTATTTGGTCCTCAATGTAGATACAAAGGTTGATTGTTAATGTTGTCTAATCATTTTAATCTTATATAAGATATTAAGAAAAAACAATATATGTATATGAAATATACCTTAGCATATCAGTTTTGGGAACATATAAGTAATCTCATATTTCTTATTGGATACAACTTAGAACATCAAATGTTGGTAATATATAGGTCTTTGATTTATAGGTGAATGAGCAATACTATAGATAATGCATAGAATATTGTAAACTTATTATATCTTCTCAATAATAATAAATAATTCTCCAATTTGTCACATCTTCAAATCATTTACCAACTATGTAGATGAAATGCTAACATCTTTCTTCATGTAGTCCTTCAAAGCTATAATTAAAAGATAATAGTTATCCAATGAAGGATGACCTCTAAATGATCGTAAAAAATTTCAAAAAAAATAATGCAAGCTACAATAGATCTTTTTCATTATATATTAATGGTACAACCAATATTGGATTATTGGATTTCAAGTAATACAACCATCATATGTGCTCAATAACACATATATAGGACAACTAGTAGGTGTGAGATAACAAAAAGAATTTAAATCTAACAACACTTCCTTAATGTAATAAGTAAAGTTTTCAAAACTCATTTAAACCAAACCCTTCCTAATAATCACACCATATCTTTAAAAAATCTGACTAACTTATTATATTACCTTGAATCACAAATTTGAATACCAATGTTGTATCTTTCAACAATGCCAAGATCATTAGCAAAGAGGGATTTATTCCTCTAAGTCTTCAAGAAACAATCTCCACAATTTTTCCAAATTCATAAATTATCCCAATATTCTAAAAGAAAGCTCTTAAATCTCTTTTACAACACTTTCTAAGAGCTTCATTGCTCACCGTGTCAATGTTGGATTTTAAAAAATCACTTTCTTAACCTTTCCTATAATTTGAATTTTTTGGTTTTTGCCCCTATTTTCTTGTAAATGATTTCTAAATCCCTATTTTATCACCTTTGTATTTTCATGCCGTGCAACATAATTATCATTCTCTTAAGTCTCCAATAACATTTATTTATGCTTCCAATGCATTATAGAATAAAGGGGGACATTTAATTAAATATTTCCCACAAACTAAATGTTATGCATTATTAAAGTAAAATAATTCAATTTAAATTTATAAAAAACTTTATTAAGACATAATAAATTATACTAATGATAAATGATCTTACTAATATTACCAATTTACCAACAATATGTCACTTTAAGTGGAAATCCAATGTTCATAGTATGACTTACAATAAATAGGATGTTCCCCCAAAAGTAAATCAAATCACCTCATGAATTGCAACAAAACTACCTAGACCAATTGGTTTCTAAGTTTCTTCTATGTCCTAGTTAGCCTACGAGACCAATGGGAAATAGGCTAGCAACAAAATTGTGATGGAAATGTTAAAAGGGTGACATTACAATAATATGAATCCCATTTCTACCAAGTTTTAGACTTGCACTTTTTATTCTTTCTCATTCAAATATTGAAGTAATATGAATAACTTGGTAATATTTTAACATTTCAAAGGGATAATTTTGTAGTCTACTATGTACTTCCATACTTAGTTCCTCACTTGTAGCCAAATCTTTATTGTTAGTCCCATTATTATATCCACCTCAACATTTTTATGTAGAAGTAGAGTGTGTAATGTCATCTACATTTAAATTTATAACCATAATCCTACTTTATGTATTACATATTTAAAAAAAATAAATATCTACATAATATTGTAGAGGAAGATTAGTTAGATAAACCAAGATTGGCATTTTTATAAAAGGGTTGCAATAATGGAATCAAGACTTTATTAATAAAGAATTCTAATCTTGGTGTAAAGGATAAGGACATAAGAAATGTTCTAGTGCATTGACATAATTTAGATCACCCTATTTGAGTTCTTACTAGTAAGGAACATACTAGGTTTCTTTGAACCTAATACCAAGGTGCACAAGATAGAGACCAAGCCTAAGGAATAGCTAAAAACTATATTCAGCTGGGTTTATCCTAGCTCTGGACCAACTTCACTAGAATCACTATGACTCCCTTCACTTTAGGCTATGTAGGGCCAAGGTGGGAAAACCTTAGGGATCAATATGACTACTTCTATGATATTCTTCTCTTCCAGATAATCCCCTATAGAAAAAATTGGTTCAATGTTCTTCTATGATTTGTCCATAGCCTCTCTATCATAGTAGCTAACTATAACTAAGAAGATATTGCAAATAAGTAATGACCAACAAATTTAGTTCTTCATTACATGAAAAGGTAAATTGATTGTTTGAATTTTATGTGTTCAACAACTATATGAATCATTAGTTTGCAACTTAAAAGTTAGTGATCGGTATCTTATCCATTGTTATATAGAGTCAAAATCAGTAGCTCAGACCTATTTAATCAACTTATAACTAAATCTATCAATAGTGAGCTCTAAATTTCATTCTTACCATATCCTTCTCATAAACCCTAAACCTTGTCACTTACAAAAAAGAAATTACTTAATTTTGTGAGTTATCGGCAATCAGTAAAGGATATATAATTCATCCAAATTGAGTTAAATTGAAAGAAACTTGTTCATTTCAATCTCAAGATCACAGGCATATAAAGGAGACAAAACTCAAAGTATATCTCAGAACTAGACAACTAATACTTGATATTTATTGTATTATGCAGTATACAGAACTAACTACATTCATATAATTACAAAAAATGGACGGACTAAAAAAAAGGCATGAAAAATGAAAAATTCTACAAAATATCGACCACCACTTCACATCTTGGGAATCCTTATATAGAGGATTAAAACAAGCTTTAGATGGGAGGGCAGCTTTCAAAAACTATCTAGTCAAAAAACAAAAGGTTAAAACCTTTGAGAGACTTCATTAATACATTCTTTGTAGCTAGAAAATAGACAAGAAAGTGGGTGCAAAAGTAGATGACATTAATGGTGAGAGTCTTTTATTTAACTATTTTGTCCTCTTCCATCTCTTTTTGTCTTCTTGTAGTAGCCTCCTTGTTGTTTTTGTCTAATCATCCTCTTGGGATGGTAGAGCTTTAATGTATGTTATTAATCCCCATATGATTACGTCTGATTCTATCCCAGGCCAAGTAGCATCCCTTATTGCATTCAAATGCTCTATAGATTTGTTCCACTTAGAATCAATAATAGCCTTTACATCTCCCGAGACTTTACTCATATATGATTCTATCATAAAGAGGAAATCAATTAGATCATAAACAACACTTATATCTATCTCATTATTACAATAGGCCAAAAGCCTCAGATGTCTCAAAATATCTTCAAATGAAGAAGACCATTCCTGTCATTCCTTAAAATTTCCATCATTATCTATAATACCATGAATGAAATTGGGTATCCCCACAACAACTATTTTCATTTTACCTTGGATTAATTACAAATTTCTTGTGAAAAAACCATGCAACTCTCTTACCTTATTTATCGTTTCTCTGGTATTAATGATTACCAGCTTGGGAAAATCCTTTTTCTGGGGTAGTAGATGGACCAAATTATTAAAAAATTGAGCATAGGGCCCCCATTCTATGAAAATATGAGATAAAAGGTCCAATGCCTTTAAGCACTTTTATTCAACTCCTTGTAGGCTAATATAGTTGTTATGCACAATTTGTGAAAGAATTTGTAGGGCACCAATTTTGTGCATAAGGAAATTTTGAATTGTCTTTATTTCCACCTCCTTAGCACCATCCCACTCATCAATATCCATTTTTTGGGCTTCTCCCACAACTGTAATGTTAGCTTCAGTTTGGGCTTCATGGTACTTTACCTCTGTAAAAATTCTAGCCACAACCCTTAGGCTCCTTATTTCTTCCTCCATGTCTACAATTTTCCTCTCCAAGACATAAGTGCTCTTGAAGTCTTGTTCATATTTTTGTCTAGCATCAATGGATATGCTATAAGTTGTGTACAGTTGTTCTTATAATGTATCCATCTTGCTCTTCCCCATTAATGATGTTGTATTCACCAAATTGTGAATTTGGTCACTGGATACAGTGGAAACATTCCAAAAAATTATATTTCCTTGGGGGGACTCCCTTATCTCCATGACAGTTGGTTTATTATCATTTGGGACCATGCTCCATATTGCCATTGTTTTACTATCTATGTCAAAACCAGCCCCCTATAATTCACCAGTGATATTAGTCTCTTTAAAAGAGATTGGTCTTTCTTTTTTTCTGATCTGGTCAAACATAAAAGAGGAACTAAGTTCCCAATTCCACTTCTCATTACTAGTGCTCTTGCTTCCTCAATTGTGACATTTTCACTATTTGGGTCATAGTTCTGTAACCTTTGAACTAATTCTGCAACTTTCTCAAGTGAATCTCCAAGTTGCAGTTATAGGGAAAGTTCATTATTTTTTACTTTATAAAGGAATGACTTAAATTCATTAGAATTTACAAATTCTTCATCCTTTGTGAACTCCTCTGCCTGAATTATTCTTTCATCCAACATTTGAATTTTCAATTTGGTCATGTTGGGGATCTTTTTTTTCTCACTTGCTTGTTTGATTAGAAAATTGTGTCTAATTGTATAAAATAATTTTTATCCCTGAGGCATAATTTGCAGTGCCTTTCCTCTGACCTTGTCAAGGATATGAATCATTTTTTGTTTCTTTTTCCCTTTAGCCCATGAAGAGCTTTCTAGTTGATCATCCTCAACTTCCACTATTATAACATCCTCCTACTAAGGAGATGGGGTTTCTACTATATCTCTAAATTCTGTAGGCACTTGTGTCGTCAATTCATCAAAATTATCCAGACACTTATTGTACCTATCAAGGTATGGTACATCATGGTGAAAACCCTTGAAAGATGGGTCTTCTGCCCTCATGGCTTCTTATGTCTGCATTATCTTTCTCCAATTTTGAGTCCTCTCCCTACATACCTTTTTTTGCAGGCAATTCATGATGCAATCTTCTTCCCAAATTAGAATGCTGCTAGGAAGAGTGTACTTCCTCATTTGTTTGAGAGCATTCCTCACTAAATAATTTGGATTATCGGTTCTAGTTGGGGAAGAGGGAAGTTTAAATTTATCTAAACATTGATCTATCTCTTATATGACATCCTTCCCTATCATAAAATCACCTATCTTTGTGTTTCTGGCTACAAAAGAGCCTTTCCTAATAGCAGAGCCTAGATACTCTCTATTCATCATTAGTGATTTTTGGAAGAATTCTAACTGGCCTACCCTTTTAGGGACATGTTTAGGTAATACATGGGGAGGCTGAGGACATCCAAATACTATTATAATTGAAAATTTTTCAAATAAAAACAAACTAGCCCGATCATGGCTAAGTACTTTATCCTCATTTGGGCAAGCAGATGGTCTAATTAACATTCTTACCCCCTTAGGTACTCTTTCATTTATAGTCATTATCATATTCATGATTGGAAATACAAAATCATTATAGAAAACAATAGTATTAGCATAGGGATAAAACCTTTGCCAGAAACGAGTCCATAATTGCACAAGTAAGGTTTCTCCATTCTCCTCAATGGCCTCGATAAAATTTGGACTAATGTGCCCTATATTTTTGAAAAGGATAATGTGCATCAATAGTGAATAACAGAAAAACCTAAAGTTTCCCATGTCTCCCTTTTGAGTTGCCTCAATTTCTTCATGCATTATATCAATGATGTATTTCAAAAAATCATAACAAACATTATGATTTGGATCTTGGATATCCAATGCCATGATATATTCATAACCTAGGGCATTCATGGTGTCATCAACCCCCAATACCTTTTCAATCTCAAAAATGGTATATCTAAAATATAGGTAGAAGAATTCTAATGGCATTAGCTCCCCTAACTTCTTAGGAAATTCCCCCCTTTCCTTCTTTGATTTGGGAATGTACTCTTGGAACTCTTTAAGGACTCATTCATTTTCTCTCTCTCAATTTTCTTCGTGAGAGGTCCTCCTAGGTCAAAGACTTCACCAAAGGTCTCCCTATCTAGTCTACACAAGGCACTCATATCCTTTTTGAGGAAAGCCTCGGTCATTGGATTGTAAGACTTGATTAGTACTTTCACTAAATCAACATCAATTATCACCTTTGGAACTATCAATTTTTCCATATTTTAGATCCATGGGTTGAAAATTGGTGATTTGGCATACCTATTCTAGTAAAAGTACTAAAATAATTCATTCCCATTAGTTTTAGGTCCAATGGCACCCTTGCAAAAAGAGTATATATCTCTGGAGACATGGGCATTCAAAGTTTGAGCATGAGAGGAACCTAGGAGAAAATACTTCCACTCCTCAACATATAAGGTTGTCAATTTTGGCTTTTCCTACTTTTTGGCCTATTAATATTCTTCCACTTCAACCTGGGCTATCATCTTTCCCTCTTCCTATGCCATTTTTCACTGCAATTGGAAACTTTGAGAACAATCTCTATTAACACTGGCTCTGGGATTTTTGCAAATTCTTGGCACTCAAAATCTTGTCTCTGAACTTATGCAAAAAACTATAACTCAAGAATAGTTTATACCAGCTTACACCTCATGTTAGCATCTAATCTTAACATTAGTGACCCTGAGATCACCTTTACTTCATGAAGTTGCAGCATTACACATGGTTATCTATTTTAAACCTTTGCTCTTGTGACCGAGAGATTATCACATTAAACTTTGAAAATTAATTGCATCACATGGTCATGGTCATACTTCCCTTTATGTTTACTAACTGTGTGACTAAGCAATCAAGCCCTAATTATCTTTAATTTGATGGTCCTAAGAACCTTAGCTTGTTGTCCATGCCAACAATTTTGACCAGTCAAAAACCATCATCATGCCATATCATTCTAACATATAATTGCCACATCACCAAGCTCAATCCACCTAGTAGCATGTCCTGCCTCTACAAATTTTAACCATGGTTTCAATCTAATTCTAGTGACCTTGTGATCCATAGCAATTTTCCATTTCATGATTCAAACCCAAGGTGATACTAAACCTCGTGCAAACTAGTAATCAAAGATTGTTCACAAACTCTTCAACCTTATCAAATAGTCATGATTAGCTATAAACTTTTCTTAACTAAGCGTTCGACCTTATGATCAAAGAAATCTACTAGTCACTACCAAATATTAACATAACATATTTCTGAGGTGACCACGAGATCAAGGCCTTGCAATCATGGAGAAACTTAACTACTAACCCACTACGACTCAGTGATCACATGGAAAACTTGACTTCATTGAGTTGCACCATTTGTTGCTGCAGTTTGATAAGGAACCTCGACCCCACAAATAATCATAGTCACATAGTTGCAAATTTAAAACACAAGAGCCTTTTATCATAAATAAAATATTTTAACATAAAACACCATTATTTTGCAGTATTTGAAAATTTTGAAATTTGAAGGGCACATGCCAAAAAACATGAGTTTACTTACAGTAAAGCATTTTCATGAAAATCTTAGAGAAACCCTAGGTTCCTAGCATAGGTAATAAATTTTAAAATAAGGGTTTTGCCAGGGGATAAAAAAAATACTGCAATCAAATCCAAATTTCTTAATGGTTTAGAACAATCCTAACAACATAATTTGGATAACAGGCCTATTGGAAATGGGGGCTAACACACCCCATAGGTAATAACATCTCATGAGCCCAACATGATCATACAATATAAGAAAATATCCAACTAAACACTTAGTAAATCAAATCAATTTCATAAAAAAATCACAACAACAACTTGATCCAAGCAAGGCATCACAATACATCTCATTTATCAACATGAAGGTACTAACAAAACATACTATTGGGGCCACTTTAATTGAGATGTCATATAAAAAGAAAATGTGAGAGGCGTCTCATCTTTCACCATATTATATGTGTTTGGTTCATTTGTGCCTATATGTAATAATGTCATGTTTATTTATTTTTGGCATTAAGTTATTATTTCCATTAGTGACAACACTTATCTGTATCAGTATAGCTACCGAGCTTAGCACTCAGTTTCCTACACTCACTGAGCTTCACAATTCACACCGAGAATTCTAGTGTTAACTAAGCTTCATAGTTCACACCGAGCATTCTAGTGTTAACCGAGTGATGGAAGTGTAGTGTTTACCGAGTAATGAAAGTACAGTGTTTATTGAGTGATGGAAGTGCAGTGTTTACCAAGTAATGAAAGTACATTGTTTACCGAATGAAAGCAAGGTAAACAAAGGATTCAATTTTTACCAAGTGATACTATATATATCGAGTCTCCAATGGTTACCGAGTTCAAAACTATGTCAAGTGATTAGTATGGACTGAGCCTTCACTTCTACCAAGTGCATGACGATGTCGAGTAATGCAGTGGACATCAAGTATCAGAAGGTCATCGAGTTAGTTCAATGAACCTGAGTTATTTACTGTTTGGCCGACTCATTAATATTTTGTTCACTTGTGTTTTGGCCGACCTTGCAATTGTAATTATTGGAATGGTATATATGTAATGAATTATATCATTTATAATGTATGTAAGGAAGGATAAAAAGATAGACATGTAATGTTTGAGAAGAATGAAAGCGAATCAACAGAAGAGTAGAGTATTCAGCAAGGTCTACAAGGAGCAGTAAAGATTCATCAGTCACAAGAGTTGATCTATACTTCAAGGATCTAATCAAAAAATCAAGTTTGTAAGTAGATCCACTATTTCATCCTAATAGGTGAATCAGTTTTGTAAATCCTTTAACAAGGTAGACTTAAAAGTCTTTGTATAAATCTCCTAACAGAGTGCATACTTCAGTGTATTTTTGTAAATCCTTTAACAAGGTGGACCTAGCAGTCCTTTGTGCTCCCAATAGGGCAGATCACCAGAAGTGGTCAATGTAAGCCTTAACAGGCCAACTTCATACTACAGTAACGAAGTTTTATGGGTATCATCCCCACCCTAGTTTTACTTTCTATTTGGAAGGTTTATGGGTTACCAAATTACTGTGTACATGTGTTATGGATGTTTGATTTCTCATATATGTAGTAGATTAGATGAATGAATGGTGAATAGTTAAAGTGTTGAATTGTTTAAAGTTTTAAGGTTACTGATTCACCCCTCTCCTCTTAATAACCTATCATATCTTAAATATTTCCAACAATTGGTATTAGAGCAGTTTGGTTCTCAAACAAAGCTTGATAGCTTGAGCAAAGATCAAGGATAATGGAGATATTCAGACTTGACAAAGCTATTGAAAATGAAAAGCTAGATCTGGAAATGGCCATGGCTCAACTCAAAGAAGCAAATGAGCATCTTTATCAATCCCTGAAGAGAAGGAAGGAACTTGCAAGACAAATGAATGACCATCAGTATGTTGAAAAGATTGAAAACCTTTTACCATCAAGCAATTCAGATGAAGCTAATGAAGCAATCAAGGAACTTCTAGCAAAGAATGGATCTTTGCAGGAAGAAGTAAGAAAGCTTAAAAGAGAACAAGAAATCCAATCAATAAGGCTATGTGAACTTTTGGAATAGAGAAACAAGGCAACTGAAGACTTAGAGACAAGAAATAATCAATCCAATTAGCATGAAGATCTTGTGGATCAACTATCTAATGCAAATGAAGAAATTATGAATTTGAGATCTGAAAATGGAAGCCTGAGGAATGATTTAATCACTGAAAGACAAATCAATGAAAGCTTACAAAGTGACTTAAGATCTGAAAGACAAATAAATGAAAGTTTGGAAAATGACCTAAATGCTGAAAAAAAAATCAATGAAAGAATGATGAAATCTCAAGCAGACATGACTCAATTAAATCAACAAAGTGAGCAGAATCTTCATAGACAAAAAAGGTAAAGTTGGACTTGGTTATAAGGAAGAAGGTGAAACCTCCAAACAAGGTGCCCAAAGGAATCAAAGACCTACTTTCAATCACTGTGGTAAGTTAGGTCATACATCAAACAAGTGTTGGAGCAATGGAAAAAGTAAATTCAATGGTAAATGCTACAGTTGCAATCAGCATGGTCATAAAGCTAATGAATGCAAGGAGAAACCAAAATTTGAAGGCAATTGTCACAAATGCAAGAAGCATGGTCACAAGGCATTCCAATGTAGATCCAAATAATTCAATCCAGTTGAACAACTTGTTAAGGCAATCTTTGGATGGGACTACAATACTTGGTGCATATGTCATTGTTGTGGAGAATATGGACACATTGGCAAAGACTGCTCAAGGCATCACTTGAGAAAAAGAGATACAACAGTAAGATGTTATACATGTACAAAACTTGGTCATATAGCTAAGAACTACATGAACATAGGAAGAGTTGAAGATGAAAAGAAACCTTAAGCTGAAAACATTTGAAAGCAGATGAGGCAACAGTGGATTCCTAAATCTACCGAGCAAGATAATTCAAATGATGGCATTATCACTCAAGAAGTGGGTGACTCCACATATCTAATTAAATTCATAAAGAAGGATCTAGAATTGTATCATCAAGCTATATCTAGAGTAGTTCCAAAATAAAAGAAAGCATATCTTTTGCCGAGTTGCATCTACCAAAGGAAAGTCGGTTGAAGACCTTATCGAGTTAGGTTGAGAGTAACCAAAAGTTTTGTTCAAATCACCGAGTTGCAAGCTTCTACTGAGCAAGTGAATGACAACCTGTCAAGCACTATGTCATCTCAGCTACCTTCGTACCAAGCATTAATGACAAAATTTTCATCAAAATGGCAGAATTTGATTTCATTCTTCATTGCAATTTTAGAGCTAAGAAATTTTTAGGAGCAATTCCAAGTGATTCCAAGCAATTTTCTAGCAAGAGATTTGTTCGAAAATCTTCTACCTTTTACTGAGCATCAATGACATCTGGGAGCAGCAGTGGCACCAAGGCAAAGAAGGGTTCAAAAATGCTAGTAAAGGGTGTAGAATGGAAAGCACCCAACTTCAAAATTGTTTCGACCGTTGCAGAATCACTTGACGCCAATGGAGCTCAATCTCAAATTCCACCTAAGGTACTCCTTATAAACAACATTCATACTCATTTCAAATGTTCTGTTCAAGAAATTGGAAACTTAGAGATGGACAATGCCCTATGAGAAATGAGTATTGATGGCTCTTTGAAACCCGAGCATAAGCATCTTGAAACCAAAGGCTTGACTCATATCTCACATATGCCAAGAAGCTTCCAAACCAAGTGGATTAGGTATATTTTGAGTTGAGTACACAATGGGCAACTATGGTTAGAGTAGCCAGTGTTAATCACAAAGAAGATGATTCGCAAAATCATGGGTCTCACTATGCTCAACAAAGTGAAGGTTACGAAAACCCTAGGATGGGATGAGTTATAGAAGAAAACCCTAGCTGAATGGGACAGTACATATTTGAAGGTTAGCATTGTATCTGATGTCAAACTAAGATTTGGTATTCATGTCATTGCCCACAACATCTATAGCTCTAGTCTACTGAATAGTGTGCCCTGTGAGGCTGTGGATTTGGCCTTCAAAATTGTAAAGAAAAACCTTGAATTTGACCTGTCAGAATTATTGTTGAAACAATTGAACAAGAACATGGACAGCATAAGGACTTCAAAGAAAAATCTCTATAAATTTGGTTCTCTACTAACTTGCTTGTTTTTCTACATTCAAAAATTATTTCCATCAAAAGGAACTGTAGTGTAGAGAAAAGATATTCCCATTCTTTATAAGATAAATGAGTTTGTAGTAGAAATGGGTGAAAACTTTAATAGAATCTTGGATAATTATTTTGAAGATTTCAAGGAAAGGATGAATAATAGGTTCTGAATTCAACCAAAATTGGTTGAAGACTACAAAGATGACGTATGCTTTATGGTTGATTGTGATAAAGTATACATTCAGGCAGTCAGACCTCGAGTTGCATGGGTGAAACCTCTTCCTTATGAAGTTAATATTGATGAGGCCAGGGACATTATTGAAGCACTGGTGAATGAGCCAGTAGATCCAAAGCAACCAATTTTTGGAACATATGATGAGGCAAAGGCCAGAATTGAGCTTTAAATCAAGCTACCCTAGGCTATAAGCAAAGGAAAGAGGAAGATAGCCAAATTGAAAACTGCTACCGGCCCTCTTATGCTTACAAAAGGAAAAGGTGAGGATGAAGAAGATGATGAAGAAGAAGAAGGAGGCGAAGAAAAAGAAGAACATGAATCTGAAGAGGAACCGCCAAATAAGAAAGGTAAGGCAATTATTACCAAACCTAAGCAGAAGCCTACTGCAGTATTCTCTAGAAGAACCAGAAAAGTCAAGTAGGAACTTATACTTGTCAGGCCTCCACTCACATTTGAGGAAAGGCTTAAACAAATGGAAGGGGGAGCTAGCATCACAAATTTCAAGGCATTGAAATTTGAAACAAGAACTGATGCTAAGAAAATGCAGATTGAGGAACTGGTACTCAATAAGATGGGTAAATGGAAATACTCCCCAGACCAGCTCACCCCTCAAATCTCCAAAGAACTATTGGAGAGATTGCAACCAAGGTGGGAGTTAGCCACCCAAATGGCCAAAGATATATATGAGCAATCCTTGAAGAATATTCTATCGAATCTCATTGGAGTAGAAATAAAGGCAGCAATGAAGAACCATGAAGGTAAAATGATGATTAGATTGCACACATGTTTGATTTTAATTAAAGACATTGAGCATGTTGTAAATGATGCAACAAACATGTGGAAGAACGTCTGTCATCTGCAAAAGCCTAGTGAAGATCCAATTAAAATCAAGGATGATGACAGTAGTGACAGTGATGATTTTGATAGCACTTCATCCATCACAGTTACTCCAGGAGAGATGCATGCACTAATGAAAGAAAAAGAGGATGAAGACAAGGAGGAAGAAGCACATGAGGAAGGAAAAGATGAAGAGGATCTAGTTAAAATTGTAGCAGAAGTGATTGCATCCCTTCCTCACTCTCCACCAAAGATTGTTACATCCACTATGGAGACAACTTCTGCAAGTGAGATTGTGAGCACAATTGCCACATCAATTTCTCAATCTTCACTAGCCACCTCCTAGCTCTAAGTATCTAAAACAAATGTGCCAAGCACTTCATCTACTAAGCTATCTATCACTTCTTCAGCTACCGAGCTAGTCTCCTCAGTTTCTTCACCATCAGTGAGTGTACTAGTAAGTTTCACAATTTTGTTTTCATCAATTCCAGTAAGTTCTACAGTTTTGTTTCTGTTAGCATCATCTATATCCACTTCCACTCTGATCAGTTCAGATACTACTATGGGTACTTTACTGAGTATGCTACCATTTTTGGGAAGTTTTTCAATTTTTGATCCAGTTAGTACTCCTATTGGCATTCAATCCTCAAGTCCTATCCCAGTTTTCACTTCTAGCCCTTCTATCTCTAGTATTGTGTTTGTTCCTAAGGTCAAACCAGTCATCACAGAAGTCAAACAAAAGCATCCATTAAAACTTCTAATCACTGGAAAGGAAATTGGAGAAGACATTGACTTAGACACAGAAATAGTGATTCCTAAGATTGACTATGACAATGCTACCATTGAAGAGATGAGGTTAGCCAGTCAACTCATAGAGATGAAAGCTATGCAAAAATAGTTAAGATCAGAAAGGGATAAGGAATATAGAATAATTGAAAATGTCAAGAATATAATTACAAATGCTATAAATGTTGAAGTAGATTCTACTCAACACATTTTGATTCAGTTAGAAGAGGTTGTACAGAAATTTAATGAAGATTCTTTCGGTCAAGAGAAACTTATTGAGAAAGCTGAAAAGAAATTTGATAATAAGGTGCTAGATCATATTGCTCAAAAGATAGCAATAAAGAAAGTTGAATTGTCAACATTTTTGGGAAATTTTGAAAATTCTTTTAATAATGCAACATCACTTTTTGCTAAACTTTGTGATGTTTTTGGTTTTACCAAAGAAATAAAGGATAAGTTAAATAAGATTGACATTGATATGCAATCACAAGTGCTTCCAAGCTAAAGGTGGACTCCTCCTCCACAACCTCCCATCACACCAAGATCAGATATTTGGCAGATGTTTAGGCAGAACTATTGAGAGAAGAAGCAAGGATTTGGTCTACAATCATAGACATCCAACACATGATCCTTCCTATCATGGACACAATGCAGAAACATCTTTCTCATGCAAAACATTGGTCCAAGATTAGAACTTCTCAGTGGCTGATCACTTGATCCAATTATCAGCAGAAGTTCAAATTGCTCTCTCCACCTGTCAAATTTTGCAGCAGGCTTGGGATAGTACTTTTGCAACCATCCTTAAGGTACATCAAGAATTTCTATCTCACTTTGGTGTAGCCATATAAATTGTATATATAGTCCTTTGGCATTATTGTCAAAAAGGGGGAGAGATTCAGAGATTCAACATAATAAATGAGGAGAGTTATCACTATAAGTGATAGGGGGAGTTAGCACTCATTAGAGTTAGCATGTGTACATAAGTATCATTGTATATACATTATAAGTCATCAAGAAGGTATATAGAAATGTATATGCAGTAGTTCTACAAAGATCAATTTTGAAAAACCAAAATTCATTGAGTCAGGTAATGTACATATGTTTTGGCTTATAAGTGTTTTTGTCACTAAAGCCAAAGGGGGAGATTGTTCGCATTAAGTTATTATTGCCATTAGTGACAACACTTATCTGTATCAGTATAGCTACCGAGCTCAGCACTCAGTTTCCTACACTCACCGAGTTCATAGTTCACACTGAGCATTCTAGTGTTAACCGAGCTTCACAGTTCACACTGAGCATTCTATTGTTAACCGAGCTTCACAGTTCACACCGAGCATTCTAGTGTTAACCGAGCTTCACAGTTCACACTGAGCATTCTAGTGTTAACCGAGTGATGGAAGTGTAGTGTTTACCGAGTAATGAAAGTACAGTGTTTATCGAGTGATAGAAGTGCAGTGTTTATCGAGTAATGAAAGTAGAGTGTTTATCGAATGAAAGCAAGGTAAACAAAGGATTCAATTTTTACTGAGTGATACTCGACATCCACTGCATTACTCGGCATCATCATGCACTCGATAGAAGTGAAGGCTCAGTCCATACTAATCACTTGACATAGTTCTAAACTCGTTAGCCATTGGAGACTCGGTAACTGAGTCATTTCAGTGAACCCGAGTTATTTACTGTTTGGTCGACTCAATAATATTTTGTTCACTTGTGTTTTGGCCGATCTTGCAATTGTAATTATTGGAATGGTATATATGTAATGTATTATATCATTTACAATGTATGTAAGTAAGGATAAAAAGATAGACATGTAATGTTTGAGAAGAATGAAAGCAAATCAGCAGAAGAGCAGAGTATTCAGCAAGCTCTACAAGGAGCAATAAAGATTCATCAGTCACAAGAGGTGATCTATACTTCAAGGATCTAATCAAAAAATCAAGTTTGTAAGTAGATCCAATGTTTCATCCTAATAGGTGAATTAGTTTTGTAAATCCTTTAACAGGGTAGACTTAACAATCTATGTATAAATCTCCTAACAGAGTGCATACTTCAGTGTATGTTTGTAAATCCTCTGACAAGGTGGACCTAGTAGTCCTTTGTGCTCCTAACAGGGCAAATCATCAGAAGTGGTCAATGTAAGCCTTAACAAGCCAACTTCATACTGCAATAATGAATTTTTGTGGGTATCATCCCCACCCCATTTTTACTTTCTATTTGGAAGGTTTTTGGGTTACCAAATCACTATGTACATGTGTTATGGATGTTTGATTTCTCATATATGTAGTAGATTAGATGAATGAATGGTGAATAGTTAAAGTGTTGATTTTTTTAAAGTTTTGAGGTTACTGATTCACCCCTCCCCTCTCAGTAACCTATCATATCTTAAATATTTCCAACATTTATGTATTATAATTATGTGATAATTGTTGTACATTCCAATCAATCATGTCATTGTCAATTTATTATATATTATAACCTTTTGGATTACATGATACACTGCTTTGATACCATTATAAAGGTCTACCCTTTTTCTCTATCTAATTTTTTAGTTCTCAAATGACAATAATTTTGTCAAATAATTTATTTGCAAAGTGATGTCGAGTTTGTTTGGTTCTCAATACCAATACAAATATTAATATCTAATGTTGTATAAATGATTTTAATCTTACATTAGATATAAAGATAATAGAAAATAAGTATATGTAATACACCATACTATGTCAATGCTGGTAATATACAAGTAATCTCATCTTTCTTATTAAATACAACTTAGAACTTCAAATGTTGGTAATCTATAAGAAGTCTTTGATTTCTAGACAAATAAAAAATATTGTAGATAATGCATATAATATTGCATACTTGTTATATATTTTAAACAATAATAATGATTATATTGTACTTATCAATCATATTGGCATAAAGGCTAGAGATAAGTGATGCTAACTGTTACTTAATTTTTGCACATGTGGAAAAATTTAAGCATGCATGCAATGAAAGTATAGAATTGCTTTTTCATTTCATTTAAACAAATAGAAATGTCCTTGTATTTATTTACTTTCAAATATACATTGACGTTTTCAAATAATGAAATGAAATGATATGCTGAAAAGAAATGATCTCACACAAGCCGTGAGTATAGCTCACTATACTACATTTCTTTCATAAGGAAATACATGAACAAATATGTATGAACGAAAGAAATAAAGAGTAGAGATAACCAGTCATTGCCTGTTGCTTTAATTGGTTATGAACTCTCTCCCTGGTGCACTCCAAGCTCCACGCTCTCCAACAGCTACAAAAAACATGGAAACAACTGATGTTAGATCCCGAAGGATCTAAGCAATGACTAATTATCTCTACAATGACATATTCTATCTGTTGATGCATTTCAAATGGAAAAGAAGTTGGAAGAAAGAAGAAAATTCATTGTGAGTGTCACGAGCCTGTGCTCGAACCTCACATGATAATATGCTACAACAAATGAATAATGATTGCTAATCATAAATTGCAAATATGTGTACTACTGCAAGAAAGTATGAGAGATAACTAAAGGAAAATACTTCTTCAAGCTATATTTCATGCTACACTGAGAATTTCATTTGCAAATTTAAGACATGCTACTGGTTAATATATATACACTAGTACATGAACAAAATGCAGATGTAGGATGAACTGCAAACAAATGATATCAGCGGATCAAATAATTCATCCAAATGCAAATGAAAGTATAGAAGATAGACATAATGATAGAAATGTCTATGGTCTTAATCAAATACTAATTATTGCAATGAAAAGAAAAGAACTAGATGAGTGAGCATGCTACAAGGAAATCAACTAGCAAAGATTATATGGAAAGAGAGGAAATGCCAGGCAGCAAGAAGCCAATGAAACATCAATATGAGATGACCATGGAGACAATTAGGAGTCTTGGCAAGAGGCATGTTTTTAAAGGTTGACTAAAAAGCACAAGCTCAAAATATATAAAGACAAGCATATTAAATACAGATCACAGAAAAATAGTTTACGAGTGTCACAAGCCCGTGCTCAAACCCAATAAATGATATGCTACAAGAGGGGCTTAGTGCATCAAGAATGTATTGGTAACTTGATCCATTTATTCACCAACAAAGTGGGCATGAGTTTTGAATAAAAAGTCATAGATCAATGCATGAAACATAGTAATAATGGTTGCAAGGATAATTGAACAACCGGACTTTATCCTTATCTACAACATCCTGCCAACAAATTGGGCTTTCTTCTTGGTACGAGACAAACTCTGTTGGAAATGAAGGATGGGGGTTTTTCTTGGTTTCCACGATCAATCCCTTCAGTAGAAGATGAGGATTTCAATTACAGATTTAACTCCATAAGCTTTATGGGAAAGGAGGGTTGGATTGTTGGAAAGCCAACCATTTTACTTCATACTTCTGATTCTGGAGAAAGCTGGGAGCGTGTATCTTTAAGTTCTCAGCTTCCTGGGGACCTGGTATATATTCAAGCAACTAGTGAAAATAGTGCAGAGATGGTCACCAATGAAGGAGCCATTTATATAACTTCAAATAAAGGCTACAACTGGAAGGTTGTTGAACAAGAAATGGTTTCTGCTACTTTAAACCGTACAGTCTCAAGTGACATTAGTGGTGCAAGCTACTACATAGGAACATTCAACATGGTTAATCATTCTCCCAATGGTAATTATGTGGCTATTTCTAGTCACGAGAATTTCTATTTAACTTGGGAGCTGGGGCAGCCATATTGGATCCCACACAACAGAACTAGTGCTCGCAAGATACAGAACATGGGTTGGTGTGCTGATGGTGGACTATGGCTTGTTGTTCATGGTGGTGGTCTCTACCTTAGTAGAGGCACTGGGATCACTGAAGAGTTTGATGAAGTACAAGTTTCTAGCCGAGGATTTGGAATTCTTGATGTTGGATATCGTTCAAAGGATGAAGTTTGGGCAACTAGAGGTAGTGGCATTTTGTTGAGGACATTGATGGTGATGGTGCCAATGGGGGAAAACTTGTAGATAATAGGGAAGAAAAAAAAACTAAACAGAAGAAGTCTAAGAAGCCGAAGGTGACACTGACTGAAGCATTGATGGATAAAGATGCCATAAAGCATAAGAGGAAAGCCATTAGTATTGACAACTCTCTTCCTAATATAGCTAAAACTGACATCAATCAATCTATGATGTATGATTCACTTTCTAGAAAAATAAGAAATTCATTTTATTTATCAACGTGTAAGAAAGAGCAAGTTAAAGTAATTGTTGACCGAGCAAAGTCCTTTTGTCATGTAAGAGGTCATCTGAAGCAAAAGAACCCTATCTGAAGGAAAACAAATATAGCCATGAAACCCCAACGCTATAAATTTCAAAGATAAAGTTTTCCTGCAACTAAGAGACTTCCAACAGTATCTCTCATAGCGGCATCTAGAATATAAATGAAATTGAAAGTGTTATAAGATTCAGCTAAACAAAAGAGTTGCAATCACTTTCTTACCTCCACAATCAAGGAAAAGCCAACCCAGATGAAAAAAATGATGGCTATCAACATTCACCAAAAGATCTCCTTCATGATGGTAGAAAAGACCAATGAAAAGTAAAGTAAATATGGTGATAACAAGAGCCCAGAAACCCTGGCCGCAGCTTTAAAAGCCTCCATAAACAAATAGGTGAAAATGACAACATTTAGGGTATTCAAGCTTAATCTTATGCCCTATGTTATTTTCAATAAAATATGAAGTCTTTAGGCTTTAGGATAGGGTTGCTTTTATTTATTTTCCTCATTTGAGCGTAAAGTTTATAAAGGTTTTTTTTTGTTTTGCTTTTAGTTTCATATAACAAAAATATTGAGATGATTTATCATTTTAATATTTTTGTTTATTTTCAATGCAAAACAAAAGGAGTTATTTTGCTTATTTTCTTTTGCATTAAATCTAAAATGTAAAGGAAAATTATATTAATGATGGCATTTATAAATCATTAAATAGTTTCCTATTGGTCATGCAAAAGAAAATGAGTCATCCTTTATTCCCTTGTCATGGTATTAATTCAAACAATCAGTTGGAAACATTTAGAGGGAATATAGAACTAATGGGTCGAAATTGATTTTGTCAAGTCAGTTTATGGGTCTTTATGATTTGTTAGAGCGTTTTTAGGGGGGTTTTGATGAGTCATGGGGGGAACTTATGAGTTAGTGGAGTCAAATAAGTTATGAAACTTTATTTTTGGAAGTTTCTAAGTCCCTGATTTTATGGCTCTTATTCTGTATTTGACCCAATGGTTGATTTTTGTACTTAATGAGTTTTTTTAACTCATTAAGGGGGAGTTCTGATTTTATGATAGAGTTTTGAGACATCTTTGGAGTCCTAAGCTTTGTTACAGGGTCTGTAATTCAACATTTTGAAGAAATAATGCTAGTGATAGCAGTGTGATTATGCTTTATGAAGTAAATTATTAAGCTCTTTTCCTTTCTACAAATTTTGTGTGTGTTTTTGAATGATTTGATAAGTTAACCTGTGAATGTTTACATTATTCCTTATTTTCTGTCTCATTCCAGTACCTTTTTGTGGAAAAGTAAGTCTGCTTGCAGGTTATGATATGTGTTTATAGGTGAAATTAGTCAAAGTGAGGTAGAAATTTATCCTCTTTTTGTAGTTTCAGTATTGAAACCTTATCATAAATCACTTGTGCAAGCCTTTATAGGAAGATGTGCTTTATCTGTATTTCATAGAGCTATATAATCCTCTTTGTTACATGTGTGTTACGTCTTCATAGTAACTTCCGGTGTATCACCTCTTTTCTTAGTTTAAGCTTTAGGTTTTAGGTTTATTTTCTGCACTTTCTTAACTTTTCCCCTCTAAGTTTTCATTAAGTTTTAGAGTGTTTCACTGAAAGATCTAATAGGAGCCGGCCTAGAATCTAAAGGTTTCATTTGATTATCCAGTCTCACATAATGAAATGACTCCCATGTTAAGTAAGGGTTACTGAACATTGCTAGTTTAGTAGGGTGCAAATTCTGAAACTTAACACTAACATTTAACATTCCATAGTGTTGCCATTAATTAGAAACTGGTAGGCAAAGAAGGATGATGATGTGGAGTCAGAATGACCACTGATGAAATCTTATACTAGTTAGATCAAGGAAATGATTTTATGTCAAGTCATAAAAACATAAAGATGAAGTGATCATTCATAGGCAATAAATAAGAAGGGTGACTCACCATTGATGTGACATAGAAAAGTAATGCATATACAAAATAATGTGACATGCATCTATGTTTGATTATTTCTATAAGTGAAGGAAAAAAGTTGCATATAGGCTTATAAGGACACTAGCAAGCCTACCAATTTAGACCCCTACTCGTAGGTAGTAATGTGTGCTATGTGATAAGTTTTTTTATGTTATTCAAATTTTGAAACTATTAGTTTGAGTGGGATTTTCAAACAAGATTTTGGTGCCCAGTTACTAGGAAGTGTAAATAGGCTTTTGCACTTCATTATTGTTGTTTTTGAAAGTTTTTATTATGTGAGGAAAGTATAATAGAGTTAAATAATAGAGAACTAAAAAAAAACTAGTGATTAAAAACAATAAAGAACATATAAGAGAGAAAGGTGACATAAAAGTGTTCATCGGGTAGGCCAAAGAAGAAAGAGGAGATAAAGGGATCTTCGAGGTATACTCAACATATCTTCAAGGCAAGTTGTGCCACTTATTAGATCAACCATCATAGCTTGTTTAATCAGCATTGTGTCTATTTTGTAAGCTCTTAATTAGGGATGCTTCATTAGAAAGCATTTGTAAAAGCTCTCATAAGGTTCCATCTAGAAGGAGTGACCTATAAATCCTCTCACAAGGATATATTACTCCCACCATGATTTTCATTTCATCAAGGGTTTCTATGTACAAAACTCATGTGTCATTATAGTATTCTTTCTTATGTGAGTTTATATGGTTCTACTTTGTTGCTTTCATTATTTTTTTGTGTCTTAGACAACTATTATTTAAAGTAATTGGTAAAGTAGCTCAGCTAACCAATTTGAAATTTAGTACTAATTTACCCCCCTTCTTAGTACCAATTTGGGACAATAATTGGTATGAGAGCTCAAACATTAACAATAACAAGCTTGACAACTTGAGAGAAGATATAATAGAAGCTTCTAGACTTTAGAGACAATTGGATTAAGCTCTTACCACCATTGAGGATTTGAAGGAAAAGCTAAGGGTTTCCTTAACTAAGAGAAAGAAACTTGTAAATAAACTCAATGAAATCTAACAACTCATTGAACAACTTGAAGATCAAAGTGGAATAGATGAATCTAAAGAGGACTTCACTAATCTCATGCATGAAAATGAGAAGTTGACTAAACCCATTGCATTGGTAAAGGACCAAGAAACACAACAATAATAATGAGTCAAGCATAAGATGAAAAAGTTAAAGCTATCGTGGCTAAAGAATATAAAGCAGAGAAAGCACTTAGAGAAGTCCTAGTGGCTAAGCATATAGTTGAGTAATTACTAAGGAATAAAGACAAACACATGATATGAATGGAGGAAGAGTATCAATATATAAGATAGAAAAAAAATTCTTACATGGACATGATCATTACCATAAGGAGAAGATTAAACAATTTACTGAAGGGAATAAGAAATTGGTTGAACAAGTTCACAAGCTAATTGAAGAACTGACTAATACAAATAAGAGGGATGGAAAACTAAAGAAGTTTAATGTCAACTCTAAAAATCGTAGATGAAAAAATGAAGGTCCAAAAGGAGGTCAAAAGCATAGTCAGTCTAGGATATAAAGGTGACAACAAGATTGAAAAAGACGAGTCATCTGAAATGAAGGACCTAGACTTGAAGAAAAAAGCAAGGACATCACCTAAAGGTATGAAACCAAAAAAATCCACTTGTTATTTTTATGTTAAATTAGGAAATACTTCAAATGTGTGTTGGCACAAATATCTAGCACTTGGTATTGAATGTACCTTTTATGGATACTGCCACAATTGTCATTAGTATGGGCATAAAGAACAAGTGTGCAAGTCTCATTTTAATGAGAAAAGGATTGATGGATAGTGTTATAACTTTAACAAGTATGGACACAAGGTTTAATACTATATATCAAAGTCAAGATCAAACCATTCATCTACTAAGTCAAAAAGTCCCACAGGGAAGGAAATTTTTACCACACAGGTATGCACAACATGTAGAAACACAAGAGGCCTTGTAGAATACTGCAAGTTAAGGACTGGTCAGAGAAACAACTCTAGACCTTAGAGAGGAATAATTATGACCTACTATAATTGAAACAAGATTTTGCATCTTCTTAAAGATTGCAAGTCAAGAAATAGATCTAATGATCATACTCTGACATAAAAGGAGAGAGTGGGATAATTTTTTAATCCCTAAGTCATGTTGTCTATTAGTGTCAAATAGTTAGTCAATCACAAAACATGATTATTTGGTCATCATTATGATTGATCCATCCTACTAAGGCTGATAAATGTATAGAAGACTTGCATGTGATTTAGTTGAAGTTGAATAGTTATTATTGTTGAGCAAGTCTATGGTCATCAAGTACTCCAATACATGTCAAGTCATCTAGATGATAGTTTATGTCAAGTGTATATATGCTGAGTCACATAGTATAAGCTAGGAAGAAAGAGACCAAGTGACAACATGAGCATTTGACATGACTAAGCATTAGAATGTTCAAGTGCTGAGTAAACCAATTTTGGTATATATATTTGGAATGACACAAACATTGAGGTAAAATATTTTTTCCAACTTAAATGCATACTTTAATGATCTAGGAGTAAATCATGGAGGTGATTACACATTTGGTTAAGGATCATTAATCCCTATGCAAGGTCATTAGATAATTAGAAAAATGCAAGGACTAAGTAGAAAAAGAGATGAATATAGATCATTGATTTTAATCTAGAAACTTCTACAATTAGTTATAAGAAGAGGATTCAAAACCCAGTTTCAATATGTGTGCGAGAGAGGTTGCAAGTTTGGATGAAACATGAACGTGAATCAAATAGAGCGACTGAGAAAAGTAGTGAAGCGAAGAATACAAATTTATTAGATTAGAGTTCATATCAAAGATTATAAAATGGATACTTTTTATCAATGTTTGAAGTGAAAATTGAAGGATTGGGTACTGATACATTTTAGCAATTGTAATTAGGGTAAATCTCTTAACAAAGTGTTTACTTAGTTATAATTTTTAAATACTTTAATCAAGGTAGAATATATAGTCTTGTAAGCTATTAATAGTATAGACCGCTCATAGGACAGATCATCAAAAGTGATCAAAATTTGTAGTCCTAATAGGTGAACTTTATTGCTATAGTAGTGAAGATTTATGGGTGCCATCCCCACCCTAGTTTTACCTTCACCTTGGAGGATTTCTAGGTAACCAAAATCTTTGTGCTATGTGTTGATCATTTACTTACATGTTTTGTGGATGTGATTAGTTGTTAGATCTCATACATCATAACAGTAATTTTTTATGTTATTTATGATATTGTTGAGATAAGGATTAGAGGTGAAGTTATCAGATTTGATATTTTTTAGAAAGGGAAAAAATTTAATAGATCTTAATTCATCCCCCCCCCCCCCCAACCACCACTTGCCTCTTAGTATCTAACTTTCCCATTAAACTCCCAACATAATTAACATAGAAGAAGTTAAGAACGACTTCAACAAAGTTTGGAGCAAGAAAAGTGATGAACCAAAGACAACTAAACTTATTCAAACTGTGATCTAACCAATTAGTGGTAAGACATCTAATTCAAACTAAGATATCATAGCTTAAAGGGTTGTATTTGTAAGGAAAATTGTAAATTGTTCCTTGTATCTAAACTGGTAAGTCACTTGTTCCAATGCCAAAGTTGGTAAAGTGTTTGTTATATTGGTAGATGTCGTATGCATGTTGTAAGATAGGTGAATGACAAGATTATGACCATTTCTCTACAAATCATAAATAGTAATTGGATGGGTTATGTTGTAGGAAAACACTTTGTTTACCATTGCAATTTTAATGTTACCCTAGCATTACTATTTCTCACTATAAATAGGCTATCAAAGAGTCATTTACCACTTTGCAAATTTGAAATCTCTTGAGTAACTTGATTCACAAAGCCCTAGCTTTTAGTGTGTTATCATTTAGTGAACTATGTATCAATTGAGTGAACAAAAAGATAACTTGAATAGTGTATTAGTGAGCATAGTTAAACAAGTTGAAGATTATCCACTACCAATCAAGATTCAAGATGGCACAAGAAATCAACAAATTCATGGTAGTCAATGGAAAGATCACCAAATGAGAAGAGTATGTGTTTCTCCCATTGAAGGTGGATGAGAGAGGTATGGAAGGAGCATTATCATCCCTCCCAACTATGTATTACTTAGAAAAGATGTAAGTGTAATGTAAAAGGTCAAAATTCATGAGCTATGTAATTAAAAAAATTGTGACCTATATGGGCAGTTTTGTGAAAATAGGGTTTTGAAGAAAAAACATAAACATTTGGAGAATATGACATTGCTTCATGATGTAGATATTCGTAACTTGTTCCATAAAGACTAGTTAGGTGCATTTAGATTAGAGTGCATAACCAATACATGTGGCTAGACAAACCCTATAATATTACAAAGGATGTGATTTGAAGGTTCATAGGGTTTAGTTGGACCAAGTTCAAACAAACCACAAAAAAACTCTTAACCACAAAGGATGTACACCTAACTGGAGGATATAATGATAGGCAAGCTTGTAAAATAAATGACATTTCAAATTGCCAATAGTGGCATGTTGTGATGGTTATGTTGTTGCATTGTTATCCTTGCCATCAAGGTTCAAATCTCACGGGGATGAGGTCCCCCATTTGTGGCCTCACTGGTTCATAGCTCTAGGTCAAAGCGTTTACCCCTCTTTAAAAAAAAAAATGACATTTCAAATTGTGAAATAATATTCACAATAATGATGATTTCCTATTGAATCTACTACTCCAATTGAGATAAAAATGTGTTGAGTGGTGTTGTATATGGTGCATATCATATTATTCACTATCACACCATACTTGACTTAAGTGGGTGGCTTTATGAGAAGATGATGGAAAATATAGGTAAGATTAAGAAGGACTATAGAGGGAACATTTTGAAATTTGGAGCTATTCTTATGAGAGGTTTATTCTATTTTAGAAAGGAATTTCTAGGGTATCTACCCTTCACATAGGAAAAAGATACACCTATCTTAGCCCAAATTAGCAAGCTATACAAGAAAATAGAATGCAAAGGAAACCACTAACCATTAGGGGTATCTCAATATTTTCTAGAAAGAGATGCACCAGAGGGAAATGATTCCCTTCAATATTGTATAAAAACACAAGAATAAACTGTGTTTCATTTAAAACATAAATATATGCATGGTTTAGGCAGTTCAACCAAGAACTCGTGGGTTAACACCATTTTAGTATGAGATAATTGAAGAAGTGGCAAGGCCACACATTGAAAGGTGACATATCATGTCAGTGAATCCTATTTGTGTAGGTCTGGAATCTGCATGGAAATAAAAGGAAGACTCCTCAACCAAGAGGAGATGGCTTCAACAAAGAGGAATTCAAGAAAATCAAATAGGAAATAGGCTCCCAAGTCCATAGATTCACAAGAAGTCAAAGAAATGGAAGTTGAGGAAGAGCTCACTAATAGAGCTTTGCCAAGTGATGTGAAACTTGGACCAGCTAAAGATTCCTCACCCAAGCCAGTGGAGATAGAAAAAGATATTGGTAAGAAGGAGGCAAGCACAACTCATCTTGTAAAGCTAGAAACCTATAAGAGAAACAATAATGAAAAGAAATTATCACCATTCCATGAAGAAAAAGAGTCTTCAAAAATGGAAACTGACATCGAGGTGACAAAGGTGGTGAATAAAGGTAAGAAGAAACCACTCTTTATTAATAATATTCAGGTTGATACTATACATAATAGAAATTACAACATTGGGAAATAGATTTTTAAAGTTTAATGAGGAAGGGAATAATAAAGTAATTAGTGTTGTGCTACTAAGTATGAGAAAATATAATAGGAAACCAACAAAATCAAGGGAAAAAGTTCCTCCTGAACTATCAAGAATTTTAGATAAGAAGTGGAAAGAATACACTATTTGATAGAAGGAGATATTTGATGATGTCCTAGAAAAAAACATGAGGCTAGAGTAATCTTTAGAAAGGAAGGCATATATAGAGGCATATAGACAAGATTCTTTATGGCAGAGAATACAACCTTAATGACTACAAGTAGAGAAAAGGAAGCATATGAAAATGATGTGAAGAAATAGAATGTTATAGTTTCAAACAATTGGTAGATTTCAACATTAAAAAAAGGAAGAAGAAGTAAAGGATCAAATTCCTCAACACACAGACCTAGAAGGAAAAAGAATAGAGCAACTAGAGCCAAAGAAAAAGAAGAAATAAAAAGGTGAACTAGGGACAAGCAAGGATGATTAAGAAGGATAGGTAGAAGAGCTATTGATGTACTTGTGAATTTTAACCCTCTCACTTTTCCAAGGAGAGAGGCCCAATTAAGCCCTATAGTAGAGAAATATACTCAAAAGGAGAGCTCGTTGATGAAAGAAAAACCACCAAAATCAACTCAAAAGGAGGTCTCTCCTGCAATGGTAGACTAACTAGTAAGAATAGATGCACCCAAATGGGTGGCCACACTAGTCAATGAAACTCAACTAGAGAAAAACACAAAGGAAGAAAAATAACAAGAGGACAAGGAGGATGTAGTGACAAAGTATCCTACCACACAAGAGAAAGAGAAATCTTCCAAACCAACAGCTCAACCAAAGGTAGTGAAACCTAACAAAGAGAGGAAGGTACATGATGCAACTAATGTAGTCAAGGAGAAATTACCTAAAAAGGTTGAGCAAGAGAAAGCACCAAAAGTTCAAAATGGGATAGACGCACTAGCTAGTATTGGTGCATTGAGCATAGAGGGAACTCAAGGAGAAGAAGACAAAGTGCCAGAAGAGGAGAAGAGTCTTAAGAAAGAAAGGACAATAGGAGAAGACTCCCGAGAAGGCAAAGACTCTAGAAAGGGAGAAGACTATTGAAAAGGAAAAGACTCTAGTACCATAGGAGAAGTCCAAACAAGATAAGGCTAAATCACCTATAAAAGAAATGACACTAACATGGTCAAAAGTTTCAAAAAGGATACGAGGAAAAAAAATTGTAAAGAAGAAGGATTCCTAAAAATTGAAGATTAGTATAGAAGAATAAAATGAAACTTGTAAGAAAATAAAAAGAAAGGGTTGACATGGGTCACCCTCATCATCTTCTATCTTAAAAGATAAAGGAGAGTTGTTTGAACATGATGCCAAGGGAGAAGTAGATAAGAACTTACTCAAAGTGGAGATAGACAAAATGAAGGAGAAGGTTTGTCAAATGAAATCAAGAGAATTGAAGAAATACTTCAAACTGGTATGCCAATATGAACTTCTTGTCCAAGCCAACAAGAGATAGGAGCAAACATGAACAATAGTTAATATTGGAATTTACAAGTGGAGATATTTACTTCTGAGAGGGGGGGTGAATCAAGAGTACCAATATTCTACTTTAAAACTTTTAACTAAGATCAATCACATGCATTTAACATCTCTAATAAACATGAAAGTAAAGACATGCATGAAAATAGATAACACATAATTTTGATCACCCAGAAACCCTCCAAAATGAGAAGGTAAAATAGGGGTTGGGATGACACCCACAAATTATCGCTGTAGAAATATGTAAGTGGTTAAGGTTACAAAGTTTGAACACCATTAATGGTCTACCCTATGAAAGGCATGCCCTATTAAAGGCTTTGCACCCTGTTAAAAGTGACCTAGTTAAAGGATTTACAAACATTCACTTGGAATGTCACCCTGTTAAAGGATTTACAACCCTATTAAGGATTTACAATATAATTGTTAAGCCAATCTATCATCATAGGATTTTAATTCTCCTAATACAATGGTTAGAAAGTATAGTAGAATGTCTTGACCCGATAACTTATAATCTTCAATTGCTAATTCTAGATCCTTGTTCTATCCAATCTAATATGATCCTTCTTGATCTAATAACTCTCTATTCGTAGTGTTGATACTCTGTTCTTGTCAACTCAATTCTATAGTGTTGCTCTTCCTCTAAGTCCTTACACCCCTTTTTTGCTTCCTTCAAAACTTCACTAGCATTCTTTCATGCATTCCCACTTGACCTCTTACTCTTCGATTCAACTCTCACACACATGAATTATGGTGCAATGACCTCCTTTTAAAGGCTTCAAGACTTTGGGTTAGGTATGAATCCACGATCTATTTCATCCATTGTTTCTTGCTCAAATTTTTCATTTTTCCAATTGGTTGCATGCTTTCTCCATTTTTCTGATTGGTTTCATGTTGATTAGATAGGAAATGTAAGAGATTCAATCTTATCTTTTAGATCCTTCAAGATTCATCTTGAGTCGGCTCAAAAATGGCTTACATCTAAGTTTGTGAAGGCACAAACTCATATGTTGATTCTATGTTATTTGGCACTTACTAATTATTGATGCTTGGCACATATAGGATTTCTGTGCTCGCCTCCTATAGTAACTCTGTCTCACTCAACATCTATACTTTGTTCAGCACCTATAGTGACTTGGCAATTGAAACTTGCTCGACACCTATTAGATTTTTGGCTCGGCATATACTGTAACTTGGCATCTATATTATACTTGACATCAACTGTATAATTTTTTAAGTGTGTTGACACTCAATTGTCAAAACCAATCTGAGACCAGCAATCTCCCTTTGACATGCGTGTCAAAAACACTTAACTAAACATTATGAATCTAATCTTTATAAGTATAATACGCAACTTGTTTGGCATATGTACAAAGCTTCAAAAACTTGTTCAAAATTTTGTAGAAGACTATATACCTCAAAAACTTGTAATTCCCCCTGAGTTGATGTGCTATTTCTATATCCAAAATTCCTTGTGCTGAATTTGTCTGATGCTGATTATTCTAATACTCTTTATCTCTATCTTGTCATTCCTTTCCTTGTCTACTTCTATTTCTATCTACTTTGTTTCTGATCCCCCTTTCACACATCTTCCCTTGCAATTTTTGTATCCTTTTGGCTTTATCTCCTTATTTCTCCTGAAGACTCAAAATTTTACTAACTCCCCCTTTGGGTATCACCCCATTTGGGTTTATCTCCCCCAATTGGGTTTTTATCTTCCCCAATTTATTAAATCTCCCCCTTTTTGACACTTATGTCAAAGGGTTCTATGAATGAATTGAATATTTTGCCAAAAAAGATTTATTTACCTCCATAATGATTTTTAGAGAAGCATACCAATTGTCTAATGCTATTTCTAGTGCTTTAAGTTGGATGGATGTCTCTGTTGCAAGGTGTACTATAACTTCCAATGTAGAAATATTAGGATCTTTCTTCAAAACCTTCTCTACATAGGTCATCTCTTTGTGCAAAACTTCTATGTGAGGGGTATGGTAGACTGTATCTATATCAACTTGGCCTTGGTGTTAGCCTCATCTACTATGAGTACAACTAATTCCTTTTGAGTGTGAAGCATTGTGGCAAAATGCTTCTCACTTTGAACTGGATCCTTTGGTAGCTATGTGTTAGATACCTTGAGGTTCCTCTCTAAGCTCAATATCCTCTAGCTTGTTTCTTGTGTGAAGTATGAGGAATCACACAATTTGGAGTATAGTGAGAATATATTCTCAAGTACTTCTTTCACCTTCTCTACCTTCTTTGCCTATTCTACTTGTGACAGTGTTATTTCACTAGATATTTTCTCATTTACTTTCATTTGGAATTTCTTCTCAGACCATTCAAGCAATTTAGCATTGGTATCTACATCTTCATTTTCTACCTAGTCCACTATGTTGGATAGTTGCTCCATGATGGACTTTGTCTCATTAGGTACTTGCAAGCTAAAAGCATCTAAAAAGATGTCCTTGATTTCAATCAGTGCTTGCCTTTTCCTATAGTCATTCCTGAGTATCTCTTGCTTCTTCTTCTTCTCTAGTGCCTCTTGCACTTTATTGATCTGTGCTATGTTCATTGTTTTATAATCACAGCTTGGTACGAGTATCTCCTCATCAAGTGTAGGGTCTCCATAGTGAAGTACCCTTGCTACATTAGTAGAACTTGAGCTTGGTGCTAATATTTACAGTGGTATTGCATCAATGCTCATTTTCTATGTTGTTCTAGTAAGAGTCCCTGTAGTAGGCAAGTTGACTAATGTTTGGATTGCCTCTTGTTCCTTCTCCTTAGGGGACTTCTCCTCTTCCTTGTCTTCTTTGGTTATGCCTTGATCAATTATAGTGATCAGAGGAGGTGCACCTTGACTTTGTGTTGTAGGAGAAGATGTATCCTTCTGTCCTGTTTCCTCCTTTGCTTGCTCTTTGGCAGTTGAAGTTACTATCACTATGGAATCAACCTTGGTAGATGCATCTTATGTCAGTTGCTCTTGTGGTTGTCCACTTTTAGTTGTTGGAGTTTGTGAAGGTGGTTCTTGTGGATTCACCTTCTCCTTGGTTATCTTAGCTACTACCTTATGAAGTTCTTCTACACTCACCAAGACTAGATTGCTACATAATTGTGCTTGCAAAATAGTCTAGTGAAGGATTTTTTTGAGATCCTCTATAGTCAATGGGTTAATGTTCTGACCAAAGGTGTCAGGAATATCCTTCACAATTATTGTCTCTATAGATGTAGGTATTGCATGTGGAGGACTAGGTGGTGGCAGTTATGTGTCTTACACACTCTGTTCCTATTGCTACTCCTCAGCTATTGCCATATCACCTTTCTATGTTTCCTTCTCCACTATAACTTCTTCCTTTTCTTTCTCTCCTTCTTCCTCCTTTTCATTTTCCTCTTCTTCCTCATCATTATTTCTTCCCTCAAAGGGATCTTCTTGTCCTTCCTTGATAGTTTGAAGGCCATAAATCACTTTCCACATGAGAGTGGACTTCTTCACAACATCTTCAATCTTATTTTGCAGAATGTTGAAGGCTCTATATTTGGGTGCAAATTTGTTCCCATGTCTCTTGCTTGCCTTGCTTATTTGACCTTTTGTGAGGTCAAGCATCACACAAGCCAATGTTGACTCTCTTATTTCTTTCTCCATTTTAGGCAATAATGACATTTATTTTCTATAATGGAGTATAGCTCCTTAGTTATAGTATTATCAAGTTGAAGTGGAGTATTCTTGAACTTGGCCATCATAGTGTAGACTAGTTCTTCCACTATGTTTTGTTCCTCTCTACTTAACTTATTGAAATCAATAGTTTTAAATCTAGACAAATCTGCATTATCCCTAATATTGTCACAAATATTGTCTAAGTCTAATTTAGTGGTGTGACTTACCACTCCGAATTGTTCATTATCATCAGACTCTGTCTTCTCTTCATCTGACTCTAGAGGTGCCACATATTTTCTCCTATTTTTCCCTACTGGCCCTCCTTGCTATGTAGCTTTCTTCTTTTCCTATTCCTTGGCTACCTTTATTGTAGCCCTTGTATCTGCCATTGCGGTGGGTTTTCTTGGGCTTGGCTTGGCTATCTTCTTCTTACCCCTAGGTTGTGCAGTAGGCTATTTTTGTGCTTTCCTCTTTTTGGGCTCTGCCTTAGGTGCTTCTTGCTTGGAACCTTCTTCATGCCTTGGGTTAGTGCTAGTGGCCCTTGCCCCTATTCCTCTTCATCATCATCTGCCTCTTCATCATCTTATTCCTTCTTTGCAGCCCGTTCTCCAAATTTTGCTTTGAGCTTTTTCACTAGTTTATCCATTTTCTTCAATGTAGAAGTAGTCTTTAGCTCCATACCTACTTTGGAGCTCACCACATCAATGTGCCAAAATGTTGTACACTCTTATCCACTTCCTTTGTGAACAATGTTGTTATGGCTGCAGATGCCTCATCAATGTTTATCTCATACCCAAGAGGTCTAAGCCATCTTACCCTTGGTATGGCTGCTTGAGTGTAAGTGTAATCAATGTCAAAAAGAAAGCAAATGTCATTTGTATGCTGCTCCACTAATAAAATAGGTATCCTCAATCTTTATTTCATAGAATTCTTGAAATCTTCAAAATAACTAGTCACGAGTGTCTCAAAATTTGCCCCCATTTGTTCAATATATTCATTCACCTAGGCTACTATGGACCTATTTGTCTTCTAGCTAATTTTTCCAAAAGATGGGAATTCATTTTGTACATAGAAAAATATGCAAATCAAAATTGCACCAAATTTGCATTAGGCTCCCTTTGTTCTCCTTATAGCTCCAAGATTTTTATTGATTTGTTGTAATTGCAATTCTGCTAGATCATAAGTATGATTCTTTTTAACAAGTTTGTATCCAACATCTACTGCAATACATAGAACACTATTGAGTCTGCTTGATTGATAAAACTTGTGGGAAATGACTTTGACAGAAAAGTCAACAAGAGGATCCTTAATAGTATCTTCGGTCATGCCTGTCCTATTCCATTTGGCTCCAATATTATTCTCAATGGCTTCTTTGGAGTCACTTCTTAGGGTCTTAGGCCAATCTAGGGTTGGATACCCTGTTACCCTGTGAACAATCATTTTTGATATTTTGACTAGCCCATCTTCTAACCACAAACTACCATCATGTATCCTACTCAACACAATTCTGATCCATTCAATCTTAAAAATAGTAGGAAACTCTAGGGCACAGGTTAAGCCCTTCCTCTCAATGATTTGGAACTCTTCCTTCAAGACTCTGTTTTCACACAATCTATCATATGCTTCCCTAATTTCTATATCTCCTATAGCACCTATCTTACAGTTATAACATCTCCTTACATCTTGCACCATTACTACCTTAGAAGGAATTACAGATAGGGCTCTGGCAGGGTCATTCTTATAGGAAAATTGAAGGATAGGTCGAAAATCAGGTTGCTTAACTTCATTTGACACTAGTTGAATTTCAAATGTCTCTTTCTCCTAAGATTTCCTAGAACTACATGCCATTTCTTCGAACTAGGGTTTAAACACAAAGAAATTTTGAAACTGTGTAGCTTGGCACTAGTATAAATACCTTGAAATCGATGAAAATGTGTTGAATCTGTGTAGAAATCTACTCAAATGCTTGGAACACTACTTGGAAATCATTCTACACTCTTCTCATCTTTGCTCTTTTGTTCGCGATGGTGAAAAATGATTCAAAATGTGAACATATACCCTTATTTCATAGCATTTAATGCTTAGTGCATTTACAGCTATCCACTTGGCTCTTTAAGAAATTGTGCTTTACTTGGCTTCCATTGTCTTCAAACACTTGGCATATACTAGAGTCTCTCTTACTTGGCTTTAACTAGAATTTCCCTTCACTTGGCATCCATTACTAACTTGGTTGCAACTAACCACTCGGCTTCTACTGACTTTGATAGATAACTCGACATGTACTGGGATTTTACTCAGCATCTGAAGGCAACTTGACAACACTTGAAATTTTAACTTTGCATCCTTATTCATACTAATCTTCTCCTTTTCAGTACTTGCTTGTCTAGGAACTAATATATGATAAAACTTTGTATATTAGTTCCACGTACCTTCTTTTTCTTAGTTGGATGAAGTGTGACCACTTGACCTTTTAGGTGAAGTGATCCCTCCATTGGATGTGTTGTCTCCATCTTTCTTGTTTCATGTTTTATTCATCTCTCCTTTGATGTGTTCAACATCTACCTTCTCTTTTCCTTTGTTGAACTTTGAGTTGGGTGCCTTTGACCTTGTTGGACAATTTCTATTGATATGACCAATCTTCAAACAACTGAAACATGTAGTTTAGCTCAACCATCTACTATAGTTTCCATTGAAATGTGTTCTTATGCAATTTTCAAGGATGTGTCCATATTATTGACAATAGTGACAACTATACCTAGTTTTTTAGTCCCAACTATAGTGATATTCATGATTGTTTGACCTCTCTAGTTGATTAGACATCCACATAGTCTTTGATCTGCATTCAAAAGCTCTATGTCCATACTTCTTGCAATTGTAGCTATGACCTTCAAATCTTGGTATCTTGATAGTTCTAGTCCTGTAGTCATGTGCTTGATGTCCTTTCCTATTGAACTTGTGACAATGACCCATATTCTTAGGTTTGTCATGTTGATGGGTGTTCTTACTCCTGTACACATTAGAGGTATGTCCTTTTTTACCACAAAAATGACAAGTAGGTTTAGTTTTCTTACCTTTGTCACTTATTTCTTCTGTAGTCTTTGATGACTCTCCTTTTTTAGTGCTGGTGTATCCTAGTCCTAAAGTTTCATTGTTGGTTCTTGTTGATTTTAGTAGTTTTTCAAAGTACTTGATCACTTCATTGGGTTTGTTTAAACTTTCTACAATCTCCTTCTCTCTTTTCAGGTCATTTTGTAGTTGTTCATTTTGCATCTTTAGGGTGGAGATCTCAATATCCTTGACATTCAATTCATGATGTGCATTCATCATCTGGCTTAGGGTGTCTAGTTGCATATTGGAAATTCTTGCAAGCTCAATTGACTTTTCCTCCAATATGTTGGCAAGGTTTCTTTTATCTTCTTCTATCATAGCCTTATCTTCAATGGCTCTTTTCTTCTATTTAGTCAATTCACAAAGCATCATGGCTTGTGATTCTTGTTCAAGCTTGAGAGTTTTGATCTCTTCTGCTTGAGCTCTATTCTTTTCCATCAGGTCTATTATAGTTGCATCAAACTCTTTGGAATCTCTATTTGCAAACACTTTTGAGGTGTCAATCTCCTTGTACTGTGTATCATTCTCAGCTATGGCAATCTCTCTTCTTGTCTTTAAGGATTTTCTCAGTTCTTCCCTAACTTCTTCCAAAGAATGCATAATGAGATGTATCTCAATCTCTTGGTTTTCTATGATCTTCCCAAGTTTGTAGACTTCCATTTCTAGATCTTTTTCTCCAAGTTGTAAGGCTTCTCCTTGTGAGAACTTAGCTCTGATACCAATTGTTGGAATTTACAAGTGGAAAGATTTACTTCTGAGAGGGGAGGGTGGGGGGGGGGGGGGGGGGGGTGGTGAATTAAAAGTACTAGTATTCTACCTCTAAAAAATTTAACTAAGATCAATCACATGCATCTAACATCTCTAATAAACATGAAAGTAAAGACATGCATGAAAATAGATAACACAAGATTTTAGGTCACCCAAAAACCCTCCAAAATGAGAAGGTAAAACTTTGGAGGGGATGACACCCACAAATTATCACTACAACAATATGTAACTAGTTAAGGTTACAAAGTTTGACCACCATCAATGGTCTATCCTGTGAAAGGCCTCCCCTATTAAAGGCTTTATATCCTATTAAAAGTGACTTTGTTAAAGGATTTACAAATATTCACTTGGAATGTCACCCTATTAAAGGATTTACAACTCAGTTAAGGATCTACAATATAACTATTAAGCCAACCTATCATCATAGGATTTTCATTCTCCTAATACAATGGTTAGAAAGTATATTAGAATGTCTTGACCTGATAAATTACAATCTTTAATTGTTGATTCCAGATCCTTGTTCTGTCTGATCTGATTTGATCATTCCTGATCTGATAACGCTCTGTTCATAGTGCTGATACTATGTTCTTGTCAACTCAATTTTGCAGTTTTGCTCTTCCTCTAAGTCCTTACACCCCTTTTTTGCTTCCTTCAAAACTTCACTAGCATTCTTTCATGTATTCCCACACGACCTCTTACTCTTCCATTCAACTATCACACACATGAATTATGGGGTAATGACCTCCTTTTAAAGGTTTCAAGACTTAAGGTTAGGTATGAATCCATGATCAATATTCATCCATCTTTTCCACTCAAATCTTCCACTTTTCCAATTGGTTGCATGCTTTCTCCATTTTTCTAATTGGATTCATGTTGATTACATAGGAAATGTAATAGATTCGATCTTATCTTTTAGATCCTTCAAGATTCATCTTCAGTTGGCTCAAAAATGGTTTACATCTGAGTTTGTGAAGGGACAAACTCATATGTTGATTCTATGTTATTTGGCATTTACTAATTACTGATGCTCGGCACATACAAGATTTCTATCTTGCTCAACTCCTATAGTAACTTTGTCTCACTCAACATCTATACTTTGCTCGACACCTATAGTGACTTGGCATCTATAGTGACTCGACACCTATAGTGACTTGGCACTTGAAACTTGTTTGGCCCCTGAAGTTTACTTGGCACCTGTTGGATTTCTAGCTCTACACATACTATAGCTTGGCATATATATTATACTCAGCATCAACCATAGAATTTTCTTAAGTGTGTTGACATTCAATTGTCAAAACCAATATGAGACCAATAGTTAAAATCAAATATTTGATTATGGGCTTAGCTTCAAAGGTTGAATTTGATCCTCACACTAATCTCATAAGTTAAATCACTCAAATTATTGGCATCATTGAAGGACAAATTGAGGACACAAAATAGGTAGTGGTAGAAAAAGTTGAAGAGAAAAGAATAGCAAATCTTAATTTTCTTGGGCTAAGGAAGGTATAACTAGAAGAAGCCAAATATATGATATTCGAGGCATTAAAAGAAACCATGCTACTGCTAAAGAAGGTGTAATATCCAGCTACCTTTATGCCTAATTAGGACCACACAATAAAAAAAAACTCAACAAGAGCTTCAACAAAGTAAGAGCACATTTGACATTCTGACCAGTTCAATAATAAACTACACAGTGAAAATTCAAGAGACCCTTCACCTCATCAACAAGATAAAGGTTGAATAAGAAAAATACATACTCAAGCTCTTAGAAGTTAAAAGTTTCCTATCATGCCTAGTAGGAATTATTAAAGAGTACATCAAGGAGGCCAAGATATAGATTGTTAGGAAATCAATTGGTATGTAGGATGGCATTGAAGAACATATGGATGACATTAGAAGTGAGACAATTCCTCTAACATCTTTCAAAGAGTTATGGAAGATAGAATTTGGAAATGTTCATGTGTGCTACAAAGAGGTGTTGGATAAGGTGTGACCTAATGCAGTGCAAGGTAGGAGAATCTCAAAAGGATATGTCCTACCCCCCAACAAATAACCACACAATAGAAACACAAAATAAGATAAAAGATTTGATACCAAACAAAAATCTTTATTCATAAATCAACTAATTACATGCCATGTGTCAGGCTGTAAGACATTCCTAGTTATGGCCAAATATAAATAAAGTAATAGTTGTAATACCCCAAAATTGGCTCATTGCCATGATCACCAATTCCGGTCTATTCTAATCAATCCTAAGACCTATTCTAATAGGCAATTCTTATTCTGCTACTTGCTACTTGACTTAATTGTCAAATGATTAAAACCCTAATCTGCATTAATCAGACTCTTTATTTAATTCCTATAGTATTGACTCATATTAGTCACATTAAACCTATTGATTAAGATTTAATTTAATGATTAGGTATTTATACTTTAATTAAATTAAATCATCAACTAAGGCTAATATATTAAGGAATTAAATTTATTTAATTTAATAAATATGCTTATTTTAATTAATTAAAAAATGTTATTTAATTAAATAGGAAGTCATTCCTAATTAATTAAATGAAATTATTTAATTAAATGAAAAAGGCATTTATGAGGTTATATCTCACTTATTAAATTAAATAATCTCTTCAAAATTCTCTCTTCAGTTCTAAATGGGAACTTTGAGTGAACTCTCTCTCGAATTGGAAACAATCTAGTTAACTTGCTCTCACACTTATGACAAGTTCAGTTAACTACTTATCACACTCAGATCAGAAACAGTTCACTTCACCTACACAAGGAAGTTTCCATCTTAATTGAATCTTTGCTTCAATCCTGATCGTCAATCCGAGTTGGTCTCACCCGTTGATGGATTCCAGGAATTCTATTTAAGGAGCTCCTAATTCCTCATTACAGAGGTTGAATTTTCATGCTATTGAATTGTTGTTGCATTTTGCACTCACTTAGCTCAATAAATTCTCACAAATTATCATCATTTAGGTTAATTTCATTTAGCATTTAAAATGTATGCATCTAGTATAGTTTCTTTTACAAGTTCTTAAGCTAGTTTGCATTATACATTTAGAGTAAATTTGCACATTCATATAGTTTAATTGCATTCAAATCCTTCGTTCTTAGAGGGTCTGGTTGCTTACAACTTGATTTTGAGGATATTAACAGGCAAAATCCCTTTAGATAGAAGGCAACAGGTTGACTCACATGGCTAATCTTGGGTGAACAATCTCATGTTCATTCCAAGATGAATCCACGTACAATGACCGTGTTGAAGTGTCTATGAGGTTCAGAGGCCCACATTTCATAGGTACAATAGTTCTGCAAGATCCCTCAATATCCAATCCCAAACCCTAGCTAGTCATATTTGTAACATAATAGCACTATAGTAGAAACCTCCAACAAGATATGAACTTATGCTCAATGGCCACTAAGAAACCTCCTTGTTTTCTAATCCACACCCACTAGCTCTTCTCAACTTTTCTCCTCTTAGCTACTCCATGCTGAATTGAAATCATCCCTCAAGACTCCTCTAAACCCCTTACTCATACCGAACTAAGCCATTAGTTGGCCTAGCAAGTTACAAATTAAATAAACCCTTACATTAAATTCATATTTAAGCCATAAGTTGGCTTGTAACAAACATTAAATACAAAATGTTAACCTACAATAACCACATGACTGAGTGTCAAAAAATGAGTAATCCAAGAAATGCCAAAACACACCTATTGAGTTCCCAAAGTATCATTGAGCACCTTAATCTTTGACTAACTCCTTTAATGACCAATTACTTCCAATGATTGAGTTCCTCTAGCAACTAAGATCCTTTAGTGATCAAGCTCCTCAGCCAATACAAACTCAATGATGACTAAGTAATGATTCGCCTTCAAGTGAACACCAAGCCTCCCCATAGAGCCTATTCAGTCAAGCCTCCGATCGAGAAGCACCATAGAGATGATCAAGCATCTCTAATCTTCCATCAAAAATGCTAGAATCTTTAAGAACCTCACATTCCCCTACATCAGACTCCTAAGGTGCAAAGAAAAGTGTGGGATACACTTTTTTCCTTCATGAAAACAAGACTTTCAGTTCATCTTCAACAAAGATTTCCAATCCATCAAGGAAAATAAAACCAATCTGCAAATCACGCACATCTGTGACATCCATCCAAACACCATAATTGTTTGTATCACCACTAACCAATCCACATGCAACTTAACACCGCAATCTATAAATGCATCAAACTCCATATTTATAGCAACAACATGTAGATCCACCAAATTCACATCAATAGCAATATGCAATCCATCATCAACACATGCCAAACTCTCGACACCTAGATTCTTTGCAACATACAAATCATGACATACAAAAACCTATGATGTGGGAGCATCCTAGGTTGCCTTGTAATCCTACATTCATTTTTGTTTATCCTAGTAGTTTTTACTGAGTTTCTATGTTAACCTGCAGTGCTAACCAAGTTCCTATGTTAACTAAGTTCCAGTGTTAATCGAGTGTTCCTTCGTGTGTCGAGTGAACCCAATAGTTACTGATACTCGAAAGTGGTTTTTTGATGCTCATCATGTCTTGGTTCTAGATTTTCCTAATTTGTCTATGTTTGGTTTCTGGTGTGAGTTGACCTTGGCATTTAATTTGGTTATATTTATTTAATTTCTATTGTAAGCTGACTTGTGGCTTAAGTGTGCATTTAATGCAAGGGTTTATTTAATTTGTAACCTATTAGGCCAACCTGTGGATTAGTTGGGTATAAGTAGGGGGTCTTGTGGAGTCTTTAGCTATAATCATCTGGCTCGGAGAAGAAAATGTGGCAGAGGGGTGAACTTTGAAGGGCTAGTATCAGAGGCTTAGGAAATAAGGAGATTGCTTGGTGGGCTTGTGAGCACAAGTTTAGATCTTCCTTACAGTTTTTTACTAGAGTGTGAATCTAGACTAGCTAGATTTTGAGTTAGATCTTGAGGGATCTTGTAGAACTATTTTTTTAATTGCTATTATGTTTGTCCAAAACCTAAAAGGCCTTACAGTTGGGCACATTACATGTAAACAATTATTTTATGAATAAAGTGTTGTAATTGGTATCAAATCTTGCACTGTTGTATTATTTCTCCTATGCGTTTATTTTTTGTGGGCTAGGTCATTGCCTTTGGGGATTCTCCTACCTTGAACTGAGTTAGATGGTATCAAATCACAATTTTTCCCAAGCATGTAGATAGATCGCCAAAGTTGAGGTAGTTTGCACCAAGACCTTGGGTTGGAAGAAGTTGATTTGAGAAGATCTTGATCTAGTGGTAGATTTTTCTTTGTGGATTCCTAGATATCTTGGTTCTGAGGTGGTAGATCATGGTTAATAAGGCTTGCAATTGTAGAGGACTTTTAGATGGATCTTAATATAGAGGGATGGTTGTGAAGATGGAAGGTTTATCTTCTTGATTGAAGGTCAGATCCAGTTGGTGATTTGTTACAGAGGATTTGCCAAGATCTTGGAAGATGCTTTTGAGAAGATTAGACCCTTGGTTGATTGTGAATATCTATAATATAGTGGAGATGAAGATTAATGAGACAATTTCTCGGGTGGATGATGTTGTGGATGTTTCTTTTCCTAAAAGAGTTGAGAAACAAAAGAAGAAAGTTTTATGCTATTAGAGTTGGAGTCCACCAATCTAGAAGAGAGTTGTATGGCCTATTAGAAGACTTGTTCAAGAATGAAGACAACATTAAAAGGTCAAGGAAGAGGTTGGTTTTGTTGGTCTATTTATGGAGTTTGATGTGAAACTGATAGAGCAACTTGTGGTTGTTGTTGAAGAGGTTCCTAACCTTGTTGATGATGGGATGGAGATTTGTTTTCATTATCAGTTGAAAGGATCTGACATGGAAATTGTAGAGCACTTGGTTGCCGATAATCGAGTTGTTGTGGGTGATTATTTACATGTTACAGAGCATCTTGTTGTGACCAATGAGATTGTTGGTGTTGATATTTTGGCATGTGATGGAGAGGAATTTCATATTACTGCTGATTTGGATATAGTTTTGGATATCTGTGTTGGTATTGTGGATGTAGAGTTTGATGCTCTTATCACTAAGATGGATTGTGTTGATAAATTAAATACAAATTTGTTAATGGTGATACATATGATTTTGGTGTTTGGATGGATGTCACAGGTGTGGGTGATTTATGGATTTGATCTTATGTCTATATGGATTGGTAAGCCTTGGGTGAAGATGGACTAAAAGTTTGGTTCTCATGAAGGAACAAAGTGTGAGACACACTTTCTTTGTACCCTGGCAGTCTGATACATGAGCATCCTAGGTTGCCTTGTAATCTTGCCTTCACTTTTGTTCATTTTGGCATTTTTCACCAAGTTTATGTGCTAACCCATAGTGTTAACTGAGTTGCAATTTTAACCTGCAGTGTTAAATGAGTTGCAATATTAACCTGTAGTGCTAATTGAATTGTAGCGTTAACTTGTAATGTTAACCAAGTTTCAATTTTAATCAATACTACTAAATGAGTTGTAGCGTTTATTGAGTTGGAGTATTAACCAAGTTCTTGTGTTAACTGAGATCTAGCATTAACCAAGCGTTCCTTTGTGTGCCTAGTATAGTTGCTAATACTCAAAAGTGGTTTTCTAATGCTCATTCATGTCTTAGTTTTGGCCTTGCCTGAGTTGTCTATGTTTGGTTTCTAGTGTGAGCCAACATTGGCATTTAACTTGGTTGTATGTATTTAATTGATGTTGTAATCTAGCTTGTGGCTTAAGTGTGCATTTAATGCAAGGATTTATTTAATATGTAACCTACTAGGATGACCTATGGCTTAGTTGGGTATAAGTAGGGGGTCTTGTGGAGTCTTTAGTGATAATCATCCACCCTGGAGAAGAAGATGTGGTAGAGGAGTAAACTTTGAAGAGCTAGTAGTGAAGGCTTGGGAAATAAGGAGATTTCTTGGTGGGCTTGCAAGCACAAGTTTAAATCTTCCTTGGAGGTTTCTACTAGTGTGTGGATCTAGACTAGCTAGAGTTTGAATTGGATCTTGAGGGATCTTACAGAACTATTTTTGTAATTGCTATTGTATTTGGCAAAAACCTATAAGGCCTTACATTTGGGCACATTGCATGTAAAAATTTATTTTATGAATAAAGTGTTGTGATTGGTATTAGATCTTGCATTGTTATATTGTTTGTACTATGTGGTTATTCGTTGGGGGTTAGGATATCTCCTTTAAGGATTCTCCTACCTCACACTACATCAACCTAATTGTCTATGACCAAGTGCTTTGCAATTTCCTTATTAGACTCAACCAATTGATCAAGAAAACTAGTCTCCATCCCAGCATCAACAAGGTTAGGAACCTTTTCAGAAACAACCACAAGTTTATCGATAGGTTTTGCATCAGAATTCATAAACTAATCAATAAAACCAACCTCAACTTCAACCTTAACATGCCTTATTTTCTCTTGAACAAGTCTTTTAATTAGCTAATCAACTAGATTCTAGATTGGTAGACTCCAACTCCATAAATCTCTATGAAACTAAACTATCCCTTCCTTAACTCAATTAGATAGCACAACATCCATTTGAGCAAATACCTCTAAAATATTTGTTGCCACCACATCAAAGAGATTTTTAATCATCCTAAGGCCCAATCTTCTCAAAGGCATCAACCAAGATCTTCGTAAATCCTTTGCAACAAATCCCACCAAAGCACCTTGTGACAAACCCAAATTTTTTGCAAGTTAGATTGCAAACTTCCACCTTGCATGAATAACCAAGAACAAATCACAAGTCCAATAACATGGATCTGTAATACAAATTACAACTCTTTATTCATAAATTAACTGATTACATGCAATGTGTTGGGTAGTAAGGACTTCCTAATTGAGGCCAAATAAAAAGCAAGTAATAGTTCTACAAGATCCCTCAAGTTCTAATCCCAAAGCCTAGCTAGCTAGATCTATAACAAAATAGTAGTCTAGTGGAAATCTTCAACAAGATCTAAACTTGTGTTCACAAGCCACCAAGAAACCTCCCCTTTTCCCAAGCTACAATTACTAGCTCTTCTCAACTTTGATCCTCTCAGCTACTCCATGTTGAATTGAAATCATTCCTCAAGACTCCCCTAAACCCCTTAATTATACCCAACTAAGCCACAAGTCAGCCTAAAAAGTTATAAGTTAAATAAACCCTTACATTAAATACATATTTAAGCCATAAGTCAGCTTTTAACAAACATTGAATATGAAATATTAATCCTCGTGTTAACTCATGATAACCACATGACAAAAAAGAGAACTACTAAGAAAATACGCCTGCCAAGATCCCAAAGCATCACTGAACACCTTAAGCTTTGTCAAGCTCCTTCAATGACTGAGCACCTCCAATGGTTGTGTTCCTCTAGCAACTGTGGTCCTCCAGTGATCAAGCTCCTTGGCCAATATGACAACTCAATGAGACCGAGTAATGCTTCTCCTTCAATTGAGCACCAAGCATTCCCACTAAACCCATTTTTTCAAGCCTTCAACCAAGAAGCACTATAAAGATGAATCGAGCATATCTAGTCTTCCACCAAAAATGTCAAAATCTTTAGGAACCTTAGATGCCCCTGTATTAGATTCCTCTCTCTTAGGAACCATAGATGCCCATGCTTAGTTACTCTTGCTCTGATACCATCTAACATAGTGAAAGGTATGAGAAAAGAGATGTCCTAGCCCCTAGAAAATAACCATATAGAAGAAAGACAACACAAGATACAAGATATGATACCAAACACAACTCTTAATTCATAAATCAATTGATTACATGCAATGTGTTAGGCTATAAGGCCTTCATGGTTATGACCAAATATAAAGAAAGTAATAGTTCTGCAAGTTCCCTCAAGATCAAATCCCAAACCCTAACTAGCCAAATCTATAACATAGTAACACTCTAGTAGAAACCTCTAGCTCTCTAGTAGAATTGCATGTAGTCAATTGATTTATGAATAAAGAGTTGTGTTTGGTATTAGATCTTGTATCTTGTTTTGTGTTTCTTCTTTGTGTTTATTTTTTGGGAGCTAGGACATCTCCTTTTGGGATTCTCTTGCCTTGCACTGCCTTAGGTATGACCATTGTATTACTATACTTTTTCATTGATGAGAAAAAGGGTCAGGGAGAATAAGAGGAAAAGGAAAGGAAAGGAAATACACAAAGGAGATAGGAGGAGACAAAGAGAAGAAGGAAAGGAACCAAGCATACATTGGAGAAAAACATAAAGGAGGAGCAATGATTATGAACAAGAGATCAAGGAGTGAAGGAAAATATCATTCAAGAATAAGGATGCAAATATGTAAATAAAATAGACAATAAAGAGGAGACTATGTTGAGGGGAAGTCTCATCAAATTTTTGACTAAGTTCACACTAGTGTAGATTCCTCTATCAGTATAGTCAAATAAATGAAGGAGAAAATGTTTAAGGCCAAAGGTTTTTGTCAAAGATGGTTAAGAATGGTTGAAGGTTTTTCTATCAATGCTAAAATGGGAGATTGTTGAGCTTATCAGTCACATTGGCATAAAGACTGGTGACTAGTGATGCTTAATCCTTAGCATCCCATACTATTATCATTGATTGGAAATCCAAAGATGAAGTAGGATGACAATGTGGAGTTAGAAAAACCATTAATAAACTCTTACACTGGTCAAGTCAAGGAAAAGAGTTGACGAGAGGTCACATAAACATTAAGCTGAAGTGAATAGTCATATGTAGTAAACAAGAAGGGTGAATCACCATTTATGTCACATAATAGAGGAACACACAAACAAGATAATGTGCTAGAAATCCATGTTTTGGAATTCACAAAAGTGAAGGACATAAGCTACATATAGGCTTAGAGTGATATTGGCAAGTTTACCAGTCTAGACCCCTACTCGTAGTTAGTCACATGCATTATGTGACTAGCCCATGCATGTTATTCAAATTCGAATCTATCAATTTGAGAGGGATTTTCAAATGAGATTTTGGCACCCAATATAAAAAAACCTTTTCACTTCATTGTTGTTGTTGTTGTTGAAAGTTTTTGTTGTGTAGAAAAAGGATAACAAACATGCAAAACAGATAATTGAACAACAGACTAGTGACTACAAGTAATGAAGAACATGCAAGAGAGAAAGGTGACACACACGCATTCATACGAAAGGCCAAAGAAAGAAGAGGAGAACAAGGGGTATTTAATGTATACTAAACATATCTACAAGGCAAGTTGTACCACTTATTAGATCAACCATTATAGCTTGATTTCTCACCATTTCATGTATTTTGTAAGCTCTTAATCATACATGCTTCATTAGAAAGCATTTGTAAAACCTCTCATAAGGTACCTCCTAGAGGGAGTGTTGTAAATCCTTTAGCAAGGTAGTTTTAACATGATTTTATAATCCATATAGATTATCAACATCCATAAATGGACATGTTCAAAGGAAGAACAATTGTAGCCTCTAACATGGCAACCTTTAATCTATGATAAAAGGCTAGTGGGTATATTATTCCCACCATGTTTTTCATCCTCTTATTAAGGGTTTCCATGTACAAAAATCATGTGTCATTTATGTATGTTTATTATGTGAGTTTATATGGTTTTATTATAATGCTTTCGTTATTATTTTTCTACTTAGACATCAAGTATTTAAAGTAATTAGTAAAGTAGCTCAACTAACTAGTTTGAAAGTTAGTGTTGATTCACCCCACTCTCAAGGTTGGTTTGGGAAAACATATTTTCCACTTTATTTCATTTTCAAACTCTTTACCAACTATGTAGACATCCAAGAATGTTAACATGTACTTCCTTAATGTAGTCCTTTAAATCTATAACTAAAAGACAATGATTATCCAATGAAGGATGACCTCCAAATGATTTTTCAAACTTCCAAAAAAAATAACACAAGCTAAAAAATATATTTTTCATTACATAGTAGTGGTATAACCAACATTAGATTAATGGATTTCAAGTAATATAATCATCATTTGTGCTCAACAATACATATATAGGACAACTAGTAGGTATGACATAACACTTCCTTATAGCAATATGCAAGTTCTTCAAAACTAGTTTGAACCAAACCCTTCCTAACAATCACACCATAGCTAATTAAAAAATCACTAACTTATTATATTACCTCAAAGAAAAAAATTAAATCCCAACTTCATGTCTTTCAATAATGTCAAGATCATTAGCAAAGAGGGCTTTTGTCCTCTAAGCCCTCGAGAAACAATCTCCACAATTTTTCCAAATTTATAAATTATCCATAAATGTTAAAAGAGAGCTCTTAAATCTCTTTTATAACTCTCTCTAAGAGCTCCATTGCTCGCCTTGACAATGTAGGATAAATAAAATTAGTTTTTCACCCTTTTCTATAATTTTGAGATATTTTTGCCCCTATTTTCTTGCAAATGCTTTCTCGACCCCTATTTTATCACAATTTGTTTTCTTTGTCTTTTCATTCCCTTAAGTCTCTAGTTACTTTTATTCATGCTTCCAACATATTATAGAACGAAGGGGGTCATTTAATTAAATATTTCCCACACACTACATACTATGTATTATTAAAGGTAAATAATTAAATTTAAATTTAAAAAATAATTTATTAACACATAATAATTAATGCCAATGATAAATAAATGATCTTGTCGATATGAACGATTTACCATCAACATGTCACTAGGAGCAAAAATCCAATGTGCTTATAATGACTTATGATAAATAGTAAGTTACCCCAAAACTACATCAAATCACCTCATAATGAATCACTACAGAACTACCTAGACCAATTCATTTCTAAGTCCCTTCTATGCCCTAATTAGCCTTGTAGACACCAAGGGGAAATAGACTAACAACAAAATTATGTTCTAAATGCTAAAAAGGGACATTACAATAATACTAACCCCCTTTCTAACAAGTGGTATACTTACACTTTTTATTCTTTTCCATTCAAAATATTGAATCGATATGAATAACTTGGTAATATTGTTGACATTTCAAAGGGATAATTTTTTAGTCTACTATTTGTTTCCATACTCATTTCCTCACTTGTAACCAAATCTTGGTTGGTATTTACTTAGTTATATCCACCTCAACTTATATTATGTAGAAGTAGAGTGTACAATGTCATCTATATTAAATTATAGCCATAAAGCTACCTTATGTATTACCTATTTTTTGAAAATAAATATCTACAAAATATTGTAGAGGAAGATTAGTTAGATGAACCAATATCAACATTTTATATTTTTTTCTAATTTTTTTTAAAGGGTTACAATAATAAATCAAGACCTTTTAATAAACAATTCTCATCCCAGTGCTAAGGACAATTAACTAGAATAAAAGACATATCCTCTTTTGACCTACATAACCAAACAAAGAATCCTTGGGCACAAAAGATTTTTTTCTATAGTTTGTTAAATAGCTTCCTCTTAGTTTTGGAAGCCTACTCATGCAACAACTAGACTAGGCCAGAGAGAGTGGAACTTATAGACCAATGCTCTACCAAGTTTTTATTCTTCAAAGAAAATATTCTTTTTGAGACGCATAATTAACAAATGAAAACATAGGGAACAATCACACTTAGAATTCCTTCTATGTACTAAAAAACTCATTTACATTATTTTCCCCATCAAATTGGATTTAGCTTATTTTACCTTTCTCTTGTTAAATTACTATACTAGGATGGTATTGGGATTGTAATGTCTACATCTTAAACACTACAAACCCTTTCAATCCTTCCAAGGGAGGTGTCATTACTTATTAGACTCCATGTGAAGGCAAGGGTCCATTCTACCAAGGAATATCTAATAAAAAATTCACATTTTCCAACGCTTGTTGGTATTCAACATTATATTTACCTTTAATGAGGTTCAAAATTAATAACATACACCTTTCTACTCCTCACTAGAATTAGTAGAAATAAAAATTAAAAATAATTATATATAATTATATTTACTAATAATTGACCTCTCTTAATTTACGCTCTTTTGATTTCACTTGAATTTCATTTTTTTGGTTTGAAGTCATATGGCTAACTTCTTTGGTTAAGAACCACAAATTGAGGGGTATCCATACCACCAAATTCACCCAAGGCATGATCTCAACCTCATCCCTTTTTTATGTTGGGGGCTTTGCACTCAACAAGACTTGATCCCTAGTGGGCTCTTAATGAACCATTCAACTTCATCAACAAACCAAGGGATCTTTGACCATGTTTAATTTTCATTTTTACCCTCTCCAACTTTAAAATTTAAATTCATTTCAATTTTACTAATTTTGTGCATAATAAAAGAGTATAATAAACCTCAAACATACTACAATGATCCTTTAAAAAAAATCTATATTTATAAAACGATCATTGTATTAATACTTCCATTTTAAAAATATATAATCTTTGTCATGTTTCATAATGATATAAAAGTTTTTAATAATCTAAATGCATCTTAGTAGGATATCAAACAGATTATGTTTAGAATGAGTTTACATTTGGTTGCGAGACTTCCACCCCTATCTTCCATAGAATGCCATTCTTTGTATAGAGGAGTTGACTATTTGCTATTGGATAAGGGATAGAATGGTCAATAAAGTTTTTTAAAAATGGACCAAGGAAAAATCAAATCAAATTTTCTAACTATGCTTTGTACTTCAACTTTTTTATGGAACAAAAGTGAAGATGAACTTAAATGTCAAATTTCACCACCTTCAGATTGCGATTGTAGATTTATGTGGATGGCCAAATACTTTGGACTGTAAAATTTGTGATATTTATCTTATAGGATACATTTTTAAAATAATCATTAGGCCAACAATAAATATCAAGAAGTACACTCTTTGATGAGCTTAGTCTAAAAAATTTAAAATTTCTTAACGAAGAATCTAAAATTACCCATCACAAAGGCCCCCTCAAGGAATGGTTGCTTGCCACTCTTAAGTTTGATCACACTCTCACATTCCTAGTACACCAAGTCATTCCATCTTTTAGGTTGTTTCTCGCACATTATGTGGTGCTTAAATTATTTTGTGTGAAGTGAACTCTATTAATTAAAGTTTGAAAAGTTCTTCTTAGAAATGTACAATTATTATCAGTCTATCCATAGTTAAAAAAATCAAAGTATTCTATGTTAGATAACTACAGGGGGGGGGAGGTGTTGGTGAATCAATTATGTCCAGATATCCTACAATCCCTTCAAACACTTTAATACCAACAAAACTTCATAAACATCAAAGCAATCACTCGGTGATCTCATTTAACTTCACAATTAACTCTTAGACTAAATTTACTCCAAACTGTTGACTCACTATTCACTAGTACATTTTGACAAATATGTGACTATGTGACTAAAATTTTTAGTCACGTGACTAAAAATTTCAATCACACGACTAAAACTGATCATATTCTATTACTTCTTTGCAACTTACAATTATAGGTGACCAAACATGTGACTAATTTAGTCACTGGATAAAAAAATAAAAGTGATTAAAAAAACCCACCAAATAAATGATTAAATACTTAGTCACTAATAATTAGTCACCCAAACATGTATGTAGTTGAGATTTGACATTGCATTGAGAATAAAATGAACATTATTCATACTTGCAATAGGGATTCAATTCTTAGTTGAGAAAAAAATTCTACTATAGAATACCCCTATTGACATACTACGACCTTCAATAAGAAGATAGAAATTTTTTAAAAGTGAAATTAAATCTAAATCAATATTTGTTAAATGATTCCAATAGTTAATTCATCCTTTTAAGTTATAAAAGCTATTAGATTTGGCTATTTTGAAGCTCATTCATAGACATTGTAATTATCCTCGTAGTTCAATCCATGCAAAAAAATTATCATACTCTTTCTAACCATTCTGAGTTTAAAAAATATCTATTTTAATTATAATAATGATATGAAATGAGTACTATGTTCCATCCATTCTCATGAGAGATGGGTTCTTCAACCATTGGTGACAAAAGATGGCTCAATGAGTTTGACCAAGAACTACACAATTGATAGCAATATCACAATTTGACTAGATATCTAAAATATTTTCAAATTAATATATACAAATGTATAAATATTAACAAATTAAAGATAATAAAAAATTTAAAAATCAAAGAATGTAAAGTTAAGAACATTAAACATAATTATAATTCATAATTAAAGAATTATAATTAATAACTAGTAATAAAAAATATAGCTAAAAATATTGACAGCTTATTACAATAAAAATATAGCTAACATCATTAAACAATGTTGAGTGTTAATTTTTTAAATAAAATATATAAAGACCTTGATTCCAAAGTAATATGTACCATTTGGAGGGAAATTGATTCGTATCAAAAGAGTTGTAGAAACTTTGATCATTTTCCCGCTAGTTAAGCTTGTATGCAATCTTTGTTTTCTTTATTGAAATCACATTTTGAACCCGACTCTTTTCATTCTAGCAGCTCGCGTGGTACACATTCGTCCTCCGCAAATACTCTCATGATTTCACCAGTTGTTGATGTCTAATCTCCATTTTGTCGATTGCTGATCTCCATGGCTACGGCCTGATACTGTAAGTTCTTAATACCATTAAAACCCTTATATTTCTCTTACTGTTGCCATAAGTACTATCTTATAGATGAGAAACACATATTTTTTTGTTTGGTAGAAAAGATAAGAATTAGTTGATTCAATCTACAAAAAAATAGTAGTTCCATTGGAGTTACATAGTTGATTCAATCTATACCAGACTATAGAGCCAAATAACTCGTCTCCAACCCCAACCACATCCTTTGATATCTGAAAAGCCCAAATTGACATAGTCTACAATAAATGTTGCAACCAGCTGAGTGATTATAAAAGAACTCATAAGCATAAGTCTAGGTCGCTCTACACATGAATAGCTTTGGGATCCTGTGAAAAAAATAAGAGCATAGATTACAATATTGACTTGTAAGTACAATGCAACCATTTCTTCATCTCAATTCCCCTTGATTGATTGAATGCCAAATTTATTTGAGAAAAAACCAGTCTCGTGCTTTGCTGAGAAAAATATCAGTCATTATTACAAGGTATGTGTCCAATATAACACCCATTGCAAAAATTTCATTTAATATCCAGCTATCAGGCATTGGAGAAGGCTTTACATGATCCTTAGAAATAGTCATAATCATACCATCATTCAAAACATCAATGATCATAACCCTGAATGGAGAGAGGGAAAATTTCTATATCAGAACAATAAGCATAAATCCCAACACAACACTTCAGGTCAGTAATACTATTTTTTTATGTTTGATATGTTATCCATAAGTAAAAATATGAAACTTTTCTTATTGATAATCCAAACTTTGTGAGGATAGAAATTTTACTTTCCAAAGGTTTAATCTATGGAAGGTGAAGCCCTAGGCATGCCATTATTATCATATTAGGCTCGAATAGCTCCTATTTTTTGTTATGATGAAAGGAATTCTTACTAAAAAAACACCGAGATCCTCTACTGTAGAGGATAGAAATATATAGTGCAAGATGACTTATAAATATGGAATGTTCTTAAGATATATCTAAGCTTTATGAGCGACTTTGTCTAATTCAGGTTGTAATGACTACACCGGCAATTGGTTTTGAAAAATACAAGGTAAAATATGTTAGTTTTGTGTGGAAGTCTCCATAAAAAGTATTGCTATGCAAGTAAGGTGGATTATAAGCTTGAGTCCCAATAAAGATTAATTTTGGACCATTTTAAAAACCTGAAGAATTTTCATAACTTGATAGTTGCTTAATGTCTTTAGAAACTTTCATGAAAATACACTTTGCAAATATCAAGTCAAATTCCTAGACCTTTTCTAGCATCCTTCCCATCTGTGGACATCCAACAAAGTATTCAGTGCAAGATTAACATATTCTGCCTTGATTTTTCAATTGATTGCCAGCGTATTCACTACAACTAGAATTATTGTGTTCTGTTCTACAAAAAAGAAATTTCCTACTTGAATCAAAAAGGAATTGATGGAATGGGCAATTGTCAGTATATTATCAAAAGCATACAACCCAAACACATTCAAAGAAACATCTACCGTGTGAGTTGTTTGTAACCTTTTACACTTTCTTGTGAATTCCTTGTACATTATTGAATTTGGGATATGTCATTGTAGGCCAGTCAACCCCTGAAGTGAATTTAGGCCATGTGTTGCAAGTCTAGTTGAATCAAGAACAAAGGCTAGCCAATATGTGACTATTCAAACATATCCCCTATTCAACATCCCCATTTTCTTAGCTTTAGAGAGAGATTAAGATCAACATATGAATTCATATGTACTACAAAAACCCATGCCTTCACTAAGCCTAAATTTTCTAGCATATTATGTAATGTCCCATTTTTTTGGAGGAATTAATTATAAAGTTATCAATTAAAAAATATATATTACAATGTAACTTTATAAATTAAATAAAAAAAATCTTCTAGAGGTTGCTGGAAGAAGCGGAGAAAAATTAAAAAGGGAGGCCGACCTATCAAGGAAAAAAGAATAAATAGGCATTGAGGGCTCATTGCCTATCATCGATATTTATTATTTCTTTTTGCTGATGTGTGTTGTGGAGCCTAGGGTTTCTGCAAGTAGTCACAATTGGCTATTGAGAATGAAAACTCTCAATTGGTACGCAATTTTGAGGGTGTGAAAAATCACCTGAATTATTGCAGCTGTGGGAAGGATATTTCAGTCCGTTCACTTGTGCTTAATTGCTGGTTTGGAGTTTCAGTTGCAGTTGCACTTTCATCATATAATCTTCAACATTTAGTCTCCACCATTTGATCAATCCAGGTTCTTCATTTCAATCTGTAGTTGCAACAAGTTCTCAATTGTATACAACCAGTTAGGGTTTCTCTGTAATGTGCTATGTCATAATGTTTTGGTGCTGAAATTTGCCATATCATTTGTAAAAACATTTGGTTTTCATTGAATGAATACATTGGCACTATTATTTCTTTTATTTCAGCAATATATTTTAGCAATGTATTAAATTTAGGGTTTTGTTTAGTGGCCTATTGGTACGGGTCATTACAGTGGTATCAGAGCGGTTTCCTGCCAGCTTGATAGGGTTACCCAGCCACTATTTAATTTAGTTTACAAAAGAACCAACATAACTGAGAATATGGTTGAGAGACATTCTCAAAGCCCATCCAGAAGTGTGCGAGATGATGAGACTTTACAGCAACATGAAAGGCTTCTACAGTCAATAGAGGCAAGTACACAGGCAATGATGGTTATGATGCAACATTTGATTGGGGAAAATAGGAAGAATAATCATAATAATGACCAGAATGACAGGAGCATAGCAGGATCACAACATAGGACACGGTCTGGAACAGCTGACAGACCCACACGTCCTACATTCAGAGAAGAAACTCCAGCACGCACACCTGATGCTATGGTAACAGATATTGTAGATGAACTCCGACAAGCGAGTAATGAGTGGGATTCATTACCAAAATATGTACAGGATGGATGGACATTTGACAGGTACATGAACTATAGAGCTGCTAGGCAGAAGCAAGTAGATAAACACAGTGAGTTGCAACAGGTCACCAACAAGTTGGTATTACCCACATTTGATGGCAGTGGAAAAATGACTGCTCGTGCTTGGATTCATAAGGTGGATACTTTCCTATCTTTGAAGACGATGACATAATTTGAAGCACTCAAGTATGCCACTTTACACTTAGATGGGGCAGCACATGATTGGTGGACACATGGCATGATCACATTGCAACACAATCAGGTAACCACTTATCAGGAGTTTGTGGATAGATTGATAGAAAGGTTTGATAAAAAAAAATCCTGAAGTTTATTTTTGGGAGTTAGCCCAGTTGAGACAGTTAGGAGGCTTAGAACAATTTATCAATGACTTCCAGAAGCTTGCAGTGATGGTGCCTAACATTTCAGAAAGGAGGCTAGTTATTTTATTCACAGAGGGATTAACTGAACCACTCAAGGGGTGGGTAAAGGCTTTTGATCCTCCTACATTACAGGAAGCCATGAAGAAAGCCCGCAGTATGGAACTTGCAGCTCCAGCAAACCGGTTTAGTTCAAAGAGTTCTTCATCATTTAGAGATAACAAAGGGGAATTCAACAAGGGTAAAGAGAAGGTTAGTGACTCAAGAGACAAGCTAGCTACACCTTGGGATAAGGAAACACTTAATGACTTGCATAGGAAGAAGCTATGCTTCTTTTGCAAAGGTCCCTATGAGTTTGGTCATGATTGTCCTATGAAGCCTAAGGGGAAGGCTAACCGGGTGATGTGGGCTTATTATGAAGGTTCAAATTTAGACATCTTAGAGCACCATGATGAGGATCCTGATGAGGTAGAGGGTGAACAAGAGGTAGATAGTGCTGAGAAAAAAGAGGCTCCAGAGATACATTTACAGGAGGCACGTCTGTCTAGTATTCAAAGAGAGGGATCTTTCAGATTTCGGGGAGTCTTGGCAGGACAAAGGATTATTATTCTGTTGGATACAGGTGCCACGCATAATTTCATTGATGCACGATTTGTGGAGAGGCGTGGACTCATTACTGAGGAGTTCGAGGGACTGAGAGTTAAGGAGCTGATGGATATACTCTTCGTTGTGATAGGATGGTACGAGATCTACCTTTGCGCCTGAACAACTATGAGTTTAAGGCGGACTATCATGTGGTCAACATGGGTGACATGGACATAGTACTTGGGATGCAATGGTTACATTCTTTGAAGGAGGTTACCTTGAGATTGGAGGATATGGAGATACAATTCGTGGTGGATGGCAGGACTCATGTGCTGAAGGCTATCCATAATGGTGATGTCAGGACTATCTCATTTAGGCGGTTGGAGAGATTAGCCAAACATAATAATATAGAGTGGGCGGCAATATGCGCTTTGATGCCTACCCAGGAGGGGCAACATAAGACTGAATATCATCCAGATATTCAGAAATTGAGAATCAAGTATGGGAAGGTATTCAGTGAGATTCCACTAGGCAGGCCACCAGACAGAGGTATTGAGCACATTATCGAGTTGGAGGAAGGTGCTAAGCCTGTCATGATCACACCATACCGGCACCCAAAACGACTCAAAGATGAGATCGAGAGGACCATCAACGAGTTGCTAGCAATGGGACACATCAGATCAAGTAAGTCACCCTTTGCATCTTTTATTGTTTTGGTAAAAAAGAAGGATGGTACTCTACGAATGTGTATTGATTATAGGGTGTTGAATAAGAGAACTATAAAGAACAAGTATCCCATCCCACGCATCGATGAGCTGATAGACGAATTGCATGGGGCTTGTTATTTCACAAATATTGATTTGAGATTAGGCTATCACCAGATCATAATTTGAGAGCAGGATATTGAAAAAACTGCTTTTAGATGTCATTACGGGCATTTCGAGTTTGTAGTCATGCCTTTTGGTTTGACTAATGCACTTGCCACTTTTCAGTCCACTATGAACAAGGTCTTCCACCATCAGTTGAGGAAATTTGTGCTAGTGTTCTTTGATGATATTTTGATCTATAGCAGGACATGGCAGGAACATTTAGAGCACTTGGAGACAGTATTAAGCATTTTATAGAGCGAGTCCTTGTATGCCAAGGAGTCTAAATGTGATTTGGGGATGACAGAATTGTTGTATCTTGGACACATCATTAGTGCGGAAGGAGTGCAAATGGATCCTGAAAAGATCCGTGCTATTGTTGATTGGCCACCACCAGAGAACCTTACACAGTTAAGAGGGTTCCTTGGTCTATGTGGATTCTATCGCAAGTTTGTTAGTGGCTACTCACGACATGCAGCGCCCATGACAGATTTGCTGAAGAAAGGGTCATTTGTGTGGACTCGGGAGGCACAGGAGTGTTTTATGTGGTTCAAGGATATAATGACTACATGCCCAGTATTAGTATTACCTGATTTCACAAAGCCATTTGAGCTTCAATGTGATGCTTCTGGAGAGGGAGTTGGTGTTGTACTCATGCTAGACAAGCATCCTATAGCTTATGAGAGTAGGAAACTTAGAGGGGCTGAGAGATCGTTCAACATATATGATAAGGAGATGTTGGCCATCATGCATGCCTTGGCCAAATTCAGACAGTATCTTGTGGGCAGCAATTTTTTTATTAAAACTAATCATAATAGTTTGAAGCACTTTTTGGGACAGTGGGACCTGAATGATCGTTAGCAAAAGTGGGTGAGTAAGTTACAGGCATATGATTTTGATATCACATATGTTAAGGGGACACAGAATATTGTTGCAGATGCTTTATCCCATAGGCCACACCTCACTTCTATGATTCAGATATCAGAGGATTGGCGACACTTGATTGTAGCAGAATATGCCAAAGACATGTGGGCCTCTACTATAGTGGAGGGGACGACAACCAACACCAAATACACTCTCATAGATTATTTGATCATTTACAAGAACAGGATTTACTTAGTCCCAGGATCGAAAGTGAAGCAGTTGATTTTGAGAGCATTCCATAATTCACCTACAGCAGGCCATCCTGGTTATTTCAAGACTTACAGGTTAGTATGGGAACGGTTTACTTGGAAGGGACTTAAGGTTGATGTTTTGCAGTATGTGCGTGAGTGTCATGTTTGCCAGCAGAACAAACAAGAGCACACTTATCCAGCAGGGCTCCTACAGCCACTTCCTATTCCTGACAGGAAGTGGGAGTGCATCTCTATGGATTTTATTACGGGCTTGCCCAGGGCCCAGGGGCGCGATTGTATCTATGTGGTGGTGGATAGGTTGACAAAATATGCTCACTTCTTCCCTATCACTACTACATACTTAGCAACTTAGGTGGCAGAGGTCTTCTTCAGGGAGATTTTTAGATTACACGGTTTGCCTCGGAGCATTGTGAGTGACAGGGACAGTCGCTTCATGAGTCACTTTTGGTAGGAGATATTTCGGTTGTGTGGCACTGAGCTTACACCTAGTACCAGTTATCACCCACAGACTGATGGTCAAACAGAGATTATGAACAAATGGGTGGAAGGTATTTGAGGAATTATGTGGCAGATCAACAACGAGCTTGGGTCAGATGGATATATCTCTGTGAGTATTGTTACAATACTACATATCATATGACTATACAAATGACACCCTTCATGGCACTTTACGATTATGAGGCACCTAGTTTCTTAGATTTGTTGTTGGAAACAGTTGTGTACCCCGTGCAGGTGAACTATTACAGGAAAGTAAGGATATAGTTGGTACTCTCAGAGACAACATTGCTAGAGCTCAGAACCAGCAAAAACAATATGCAGACAAGAAGAGGACTGAGCGTAGTTTTGAGGTAAATGATATGGTTTACCTCATGTTGCAGCCATATAAGCAGTCCACTCTCAAGAAGAGTGGTACAGAGAAACTCAAGCCACGCTATTATGGACCATTCAAGATCATCAAACGAGTTGGTGAGGTGGCTTATGAGTTGGAGCTTCCCACAGATAGTAGAGTGCACAATGTGTTTCATGTATCACGCCTCAAAAAGGTGTTGGGTCAGAATGTGATGCCTTCTGCAGTATTACCTCCCTTGGATGATGAGGGGAAATTGATCTTAGTGCTAGAATCCATTCTGGATAGTAGAGAGAAGCAGCTTCGCAGGAGAGTAATCAGAGAGTATCTAGTTAAGTGGAAAGATTTACCTATTGAAGATGCTACTTGGGAGGGAGAAGTGATTTTGCAGCATCCAGCATTAAGATTGCTTGAGGCCAAGCAATTTTAGGAGGGGCGGACCTGTACTGTCCCATTTTTTTCGAGGAATTAATTATAAAGTTATCAATTAAAAAATATATATAACAAGGTAACTTTATAAATTAAATAAAAAAAATCTTCTAGAGGTTGCTGGAAGAAGCGGAGAAAAATTAAAAAGGGAGGCCGACCTATCAAGGAAAAAAGAATAAATAGGCATTGAGGGCTTATTGCCTATCATCGAGATTTATTATTTCTTTTTGCTGATGTGCGTTGTGGAGCCTAGGGTTTTTGCAAGTAGTCACAATTGGCCATTGAGAACGAAAACTCTCAATTGGTACACAATTTTGAGGGTGTGAAAGATCACCTGAATTATTGCAGCTGTGGGAAGGATATTTCAGTCCTTTCACTTGTGCTTAATTGCTGGTTTGGAGTTTCAGTTGGAGTTGCACTTTCATCATATCATCTTCAGCATTCAGTCTCCACCATTTGATCAATCCAGGTTCTTCATTTCAATCTGTAGTTGCAACAAGTTCTCAATTGTATACAGCCAGTTAGGGTTTCTCTGTAATGTGCTATGTCATAATGTTTTGGTGCTGAAATTTGCCATATCATTTTTAAAAACATTTGGTTTTCATTGAATGAATACATTGGCACTATTATTTCTTTTATTTCAGCAATATATTTTAGCAGTGTATTAAATTTAGGGTTTTGTTTAGTGGCCTATTGGTACGGGTCATTACATATTACCCATGTTGCTCTGGCTGATATGAGGAAGCATAGTTTCATTGTGAGTAATTTTAGCTCCCACATTTCTGAGAACATCCTCTCATACAGAAACTACATTTCTACCATGGTCACCATCGGCGTACACAGCTAAACCTTGTCTCCATCCATAATAGCCCACTTGAGCAACAGTTGGAGACATATGAGAAAAATCATTGTGAGCCATCTTGATAAAATATGACTACTCATGTGATGTGAGAGTAGGATCAGTAGCTGCAAATGACAAAAGTTTTATTTGGAGTTCCTTTGCCAGATGTGAAGCTTACAATGCATTACTGTGATGCTATAACAGTTGTAGGTGATCTAATTTATATTTATTGCATCATGTATGGGGGTACATATCATTTTTCCAAACAATAACCAGACTTTCATGATGGACCACTATAACTGTTTTTTTAGTTTGATTATATAATTTTTCAATTTTGTAACATGCAAGTCCTAAAGACGTAAATGATAATATGTAGAACCCGAGTTATAAGATTTTGTTACCGAATTCTTGGTTCAATTCTCTCAAAAGTCGAGTCCTTGTCAAGTTATGTCAGCAGTCTGCCACAAAGACTGAACTTTGCTGGGAATTCTCTGAGAGGAACCCAGGCAGAATTCAAATGAATTTTAGGCGACATTGGTTTCTAGAAGAGGTACATAGATATTATCTCATACATGCATATTGATTCTGAACTATGCTATTTGAGATAATAGATCACCATCCATACAAAAGTGTAGGTAGGTTTAGAAGGTGGATTGGACAGCTTCTCAAGTTCTGTTTGGAGAGAATAGAAAAACCTGCTTCTGTAATTGCTTTCAAATCAAACATAAATATAAAGGAGAAGCCACATAACCTACTACAAGTTGAGGGAACAGATTGGATTCAGCATTACATGAGTCAACAACCTGAGGTTATTAGTTTTCAAAAGTTTTCAAATTGTCTAAAAGAAAATTATTTCACACCTATAACTCTAAATTGTTTATCCTAGGAGTATTTTTTCAATCTTTTCTTATTTGTATACTCTTATCTCTTTTTCTCTGCATCAATTATAATAATCCATATCCTTTATTAACTGAAGACGATGATTTCATTTCTTTAGTAAGGCAACCGAATAGATGAATCATGTACTAAACATATCTATTTAATATTCTGATTTGATCTGAACTTACACAAAGCATCAAGATCTTACGATTTTGTAAAATTTCAATTTTCAGGTGCTTGTGTGAGTAAAATTAACAGGAGTAGATGAAGATTTGTAATCAGATAGGACCATGACACCTTCAAGAAAAATATATAATAATTCAGGTAACTTAACCCTTCTTACTTTGGCTTTCTCTTAACCTATGTTATGATAAAAGAAAAGTTATGAAAGAATTTGATAAGAAGGTTTGAAACCATCAAGGTTTTGTTTTTGTTTTAACATTATGGATACAGGAAAGTCTTAAAATTCTGAGGCTTGTTTTTTGTTTTCTGATTGAGGCAACAATTTTTCCTAATCACGTGGTTCAAAATATTCACCACAATTAATTGTATGTCACCAAAAATATAGGATCCTCTACTCCGGGAGCTCCCTCAGCAATCTATGTAAAATATTCAAGTATGCATTTATTTTATTTAAAATGTGACCCTGCTCCAGTTGAAGGGAATACAGACAGAGAAGAGAACAATAAATAGATGGGAAAATAAACTCTTTCATCTTTCAAATGATTTGATGTAGATAAACCAGAGATATATAGAAATAGAATCCATAAATCGTGCCATGGGTTAGGGACTCGTTAACTGAAACAAGACCGGACAACTTTGGTTTTTTTTTGACTGAAAAGGAACTGAATAAAATACCATTTGTTTAGCACCTTTTTACTGATTCTCTAGCTAATATCCATTGTTAACAATGACAGCTCATAATTCTAGACTACAATTTTTTCCCCATCTTTCAATAAATAGATAAAAGGGAGGGCAAGGTGGTGTTGTATGGTTATACAACCTTCATCATGCACCACCCTATTCTTGATGTGAATTATTTTAAAGCTTTCGACAGATTAAAAAATAGACATTTTATTTGAGTTTTATATTTGAAAAATTTGTAGGGATACTAATATTTTGTTATTTTTCATGCAGTTGGTTTCTCCGTGATCATGGAAGGAGTGAAGTTCTCTACCAAGGTGATACTGGAAGTGCAAATATCATTTGTTGACAAAACACTTCAGTTAACAAGGTAGTAGCACTTTCTAATTTTCACACTATCACACCAAATTGAATGGTTTCAAATGATGATGATATTTCATAATTCTTGACTGTTAGTTATCTTCAATACTATTAGTTATCTTCAACCCTTAAATGAACTTCTGAGTGCAATCTCCTTCACCGTGCATTCATTTTGTAACAAAACCTAGAAAGGATTAGGAATCACTGTCCAATTAAGCTTACTGATCAATTGGATCTGCAAGACTTGATTATCCTCTAAGTTTAATTTCTATTTGGAATTCAACCACTAAGGACACCATGGTATATATCAAAGATGCATTCAAATAATAGTTTCTCGGAAACTTCAAGAGGAATGACTGTAATTAGACTTACTCATTCACAATGATAACAGTATTATTAACCCATGCCAAAATTAGGAAGTGTGCAATTTTCAATGTTTCTTCCACAAACAAACTTGCATCTCAGACAACCTGCATAGTCTTGTAAGGAATGATTATAATAGATAAATAATTTTCCATTCAAGAACCAGAACCGTGGATATATGACTTTCACTGTCAGAAAGTTTAATAGTGAGAACGAGAACCGTGGATATATGACTTTCACTGTCAGAAAGTTTAATAGTGCTAAGAGAAACTAGTAGAATATTTTTGTCCAATGATCACAAGCCTATTTTTATGTTTTTAATATAATGTAAGTCCTTTAAAGTTTTAAACAACCTTAGTCTATAATTGTTTTGAAAGCTGTGGTTGTCACAGTCTTAAAATGATCTAGACTGTGATGGTACAGTCAGTACTCCAAAAACATGTGAATTCATTTGTGAAACACTTAGAAAGGAAACTTTGAACCGTTTGAAATCTCATCCCAATTTCTATGCCTTAAGATATTACGTAGAGTTTCAGATTAACAAAAGAATTCTGTGAATTACAAATACTAAGACTGACTAGAGCAACCCACTAGCGCATCAATTTTCTCCTCAAAGACTTAAGCTTTCTATCTGAAACAAATTTCAATAGAGAGGACATTTAATTTACTAACAAACCTCAAAATTATAAACTTTTCCACTAGTAAATTTGGAAGTTCACACATTCATCTTCATTCAAACCCTTAATGTGGAGGCTTTGTAAGTATTTTGAAAGGAATCATTCTTTCTCCCTTTATGTTCCACGGTCAGGATTGAAACTTGGACCAAAGTTAAAAATGTCCATGATTTTTAAGGTCAAGGTTGCTAGTAATTTGTCAAAAACTGTCAAAATTGCAAAAGTTGCAACATTACAACTTTGCAAAACGTACCGAAAAGGATGCAAATGAAAACCATTCGTCATTAGGTAGTTCTAACTGTCAAATGAAGTTTAAAAATATTTATAAGACCATGATTGTTTGAAATATGAAAGCAAAGACAAGCTGGGAAAGGGTTTTGGCAAGAAGACATCGATCACCCACAACTGTTGTATAGATTGTACAAATTTTGCAGAGAATGCAGATCCTTAATAGCTCATTAAATAGTGTCTTTCATAATGTAATAGATATTTGAATATATTTTAATTTTATACCTTTCATACGAATCCACTCTTGTGCATTTCGAGGCTGTACTTTGCAAGATATGGCCATTTTACTAATTGTAATTTCCAGATTTCTGTATAACAGTCCAGTAGCAGCAAAATGTACAGCCTTATATGAATTCACCATGATGCAAAACTTATTTGGTTGGAAAGAGGAATGATTATCTTTCCAATTCAATTGGTTTGACTCATTTTCATTAAGTTTTGCATAAGTTATATCAATTTTGGTAGAAACAGTTAAATTCTGAATTGAACAGGTCAGTGAGCTTTTCAAAATTTATTTCTCCTTTTCTAATTGGTAGAAACTCATAATTTTTTCTTTGTAGATACTTTTTTACATTCCCTTCAAGTTTCTCAAAGCATAAGGCTTTCGGATCAATGTTTATTAATGTTTCAAGAAGGCCCTAGTAACTCTATGATACAATTCTAACTAGTAAAAACATGAATCAATGAGTTGTTTTTGGTTTTTGTTCATGAGTATAAGGTGACCTGCATTATATGGACTTACAGAAATGTGTTACAATCATTTGGGATTGAGGTACCCTTCTCTTCACTAAAATGAAAATCCTCCTTGTATATCCTTAAGGCTTACAACTATTAGTAAAATGGAATGAGCTGGAAAGAGGGCTTCTAATGCTTTGGTTGAATGCAACGAATTCTTATGGCATACAGATATATCAATCAATGAGAGTCAAACTACTAAAAATTATCCTTAAATCTGAAGAATTCCAATATTGATTAAATTAGAGATAAATATATGTAATCCTTATAGCAAGGAGAATAACTAAATTAATTTCAACATGTAATCTTTAAAATAACTAAATCAATTTCAACATGTAATCCTTAGGTAACTTGGTTATATATCATGTTATCTTTGTGCCCATAGTCCCGTATTAGGAAAATCATGTGGAAACAAGAGAAAGTTGTAGGTCTAAACTTTGTCACAACCTCATTGCATTATCAGTTTGGTTTGTTATCTAGGATCTATAAGGCCTTTTTTTTTTCTTGTTACACCAAATTAGTGAGAGAATGTTGGGATTTTTGATTGTCCTAAAAGTGTCTTAGCCTTGTTTCTTGAATCAGTCAAAAAACTGCTAGAAGGCTATGTAAGAAGTTATTATTGGATGCTTGAGCAGTTAATGGTTTTGAGTCTTTTGACTTCAAGTCAAATATTCTTTCATAGAAATAATTGTTTGTTGTCTGGAATTTCAAAACCCAACCATGCCATATGAAGTCATTTGGTTAAGTGCCTAAGTTTTTTGGAAAATTTATTTGCAAGTTATTACTGCTGCAATATATTATTTCTCATTTACAACAAATGAGTATGTTCATTTATAATTAATAGTTGCTTTTGAGCATCTGGGTATTTCTAGTTTCATGTATACTTTGTGCCTTCCAATTATAGTAGGTTTTGAGCTTTAAAAATTGCTAGTGAATATCATTATTTATCTTTTGTTATAAATCTGAAATTTGCAAAATACATATTTCTTCTCTTCTCTTTTCTCTATCTCATTCTATCATCAAGGAAAACTGAAAATGGAAAACAAAAAAGGGCTGCATACTACAGAATTTGAATCCCACATACACATTTTACATACATATCTAATAAATCTTTTTTTATAATAATGGTGGATAAAAATTAAAGTGCATATCAATTGATGGATATCCATACATGTTCCAAAGCTCCCGTTTTATCACAAGTCCGGAGTATGCTGGCAATGCTTGTTGAATCTAGCTTTACACCTACCAATTGCATTTTATTGAAAGTTTTAAAAGCTTTTTCAATAAATATTTTTTGTGAATTTTTCGCAATTGCTGCTATCTGTCAGATCATTTATATCATAATATTTTTTGTGCATATATATGAGGAATTGGTCACGCATGATATTTTTGGCCACTATGCTTTTAGAAAACATTCTCAATACGTTGAGCTTAAGAGTTAAACACTAGTTCTAATCATCATATATCATTCAGCAGATTGAAAATGATTTTGGTATGCCATTGAGGGGGTTGCCTAGATCAAGGAAGGCTATAATTCAACTACGTGGATCTTGGAACTAATCTCTGGATTCTACAGATCAAGGAAGCTTATAATCCAGTTACGTGGATGCTAGAATTAACTTCTGGGTTCCACAAATCAAGGAAGGTTATTATCCAGCTATGTGAGTGCCAAAAGTAACTTTTATGTCAGAAGAGCGCCATCTAGGTGTCAACTATAAAAAATCTATAAAGAAGCAAAACTGTATAGGTTAGTAAATTTTCCTTATTGATCTTTTCATGTTGTTCCAAAAGATTTTACATTTTAGTTTCTATGTTGTACATTTTTTTATCACGGGAAAAATGTGGCCCTAGTAGATAGTTTGAGCAAACCAGTTTCGGGCCCAAGAGAGCTTCATTTTGAGACTAACTACTCTCAACCCTTTGTAGCACAATGCATGGCTTGCTCGTGAAAGTAGCACTGCTCCTACTAGATAAACCCTCAATACGCTGCAGTTAGACTCTTCTTCACATAAATTTATCTCATTAATGTTTGGTACCATATGTTAGAAATTTAGATCCAAAAGGTTGTTGTTTGGAATTCAAATTTCATCACTGTTTCATTTTTTATGCTTCAAACTACGTTTTTAGATGTTGTAACTAACTATTAAAACATTTTGTTTCTTAGATATGTAAGTTCTATATTTTTATTTGAGAAAACAAAGTTCTTCCATTGTTTTCTATCAAGATACTATACATATATCTTGAATTTAGAAACAAAAAGTGAGTACTCTCATGTCCAAATATAGAGATCGATGAGTTTGTACCATGCATTATTCAATACGAAAAAAGAAGAACAATAATTATAGATCCATAAACTAGTCAATTTCAGTCATCATTAATGTACTAGTGAGCTCAGTTGTTCAAAATGACTATCAGCCTGGATGATGTGTTCACTTGCTTAAACTGATTATTAGCCTCAAAGGTGAAAAAATTGTAGTTGGCCAATCAGGCCATTGGATAACATAAATAAATTTTCTTTCAATGATGTCTCCATGCACACAAAAGATTATGTCAAAGAGGGATTCTTAACACATGACGCCTCAACCACAATTCATACATCACCATATTAAATGCATCATAGTCTACAGGAGGTGTGTGCCACTAGAAATATTTCCTTATATTAAGTGGATTCTCCTTTAATTTTTGATACTCTTTTATGCTTATGTTGTGAAGTACATCCTTCAACAATGAAATGTCAAGAGTTATGACAATAAGAGAAAACAATTTCTAGTTGAGGACATCATTGAATGGAAGATCATAATGATTTACAATTATAATTGGTTTACACCCGTAAAATAGAGCATCTCCTATTCTTTCTATATTAACTTCAAATCCTTTCACATCAATGCAGAATTTGCTTTTCAGTAGAGCTTTAGAATATGGGGTAGAGATCCTTCCAAAATGGATAAAAATCTCTGAATCATTTTTCCGTGTCCCTATGAGTTGAGCACAAATAATGGAGTTAATTTTCCCTGCAAGGAAATCCAACTTACTCCTTTCCAAAGAGGTAGAGCCCTCTGAATTTCCTTGTCTTGGTCGGATCAGAAGGAGTGGAACACCCTTATGTGCTACATGACTTGAGACAAAGTAGTTTAAAGAACACACTACTTGAGTTGCATTAAAGTTGACTTCTTCTTTTTCCATTGTTGTCCTTCATCTTGAATGACAAGCGATGTAGAAATGGTCAACATCATTAGTTCTAGTCCAATATGGATAATTTTGAGTAATTTTGACAACATAAGCCCTGATAAAGTCTTGAATTCCACTGGCGTTGACTCTTGGATCATGCCTCAACCATACAATGGAGAATGACAGAAAAAAAAGATCAACTTCTGTGAGATCATTTGTGATAAAATTACTTCGCATTAGAGCCCTCTTAAAGTAGCTTTCACTAGCATAATTTCTTGTTGGCTTGAAATTGACAGGTAGATTTTTTTTTTTGCAAAATTGTCTTATGCTTCGTACGGGTATACATAAATTTTTAATTTCTTCTTCATCTCCTTATAATTATGGAATACATGTTCATTATCTGTCCCATTCTCCTCATTGTATCAACTTCTCTTCTCCAAGTTCATATGTGTCTTTTCCTTTGTTTGCCTGCAACTATGGGCTGAAGTTTTCATTGCTTTCAGCGTCTGAACTGTCAAAGAGCCTCCATTACTTTTTTTCTTTATCGAGGTTAGAATAATGAAAATAAGTATAAAACAAGAGCACGCCAATACTAGACACAGCACAATACTCAGAACATAAGTAGTGTTTCAAATGAGTTCTGATGACCATGAAAGCTTTTGTTGTCTCTGAGAAGAACTAGATAACATTAGAAATAGTTTGTATCAGGCCTTATTAATCTCCATCTACCTATTTAAGATTTCTCAAGACTCAATAATGTCATTTACAGGCTATGTTGAAGCAAACACAATTACAGGCTATGTTGAAGCAAACATGATTACAGGCAACATGATCCATTGGGCCTGGATTTCTTCAGAATTCATTGGAATATACGACACATTGGTTTTTTTTCTGACTCCTCAGAGTACCCAGAGCCAATTTTCCAAATGTCAAAGGTGCAGATTTAGACCAAAGAGCTTGAAGTAAATGTGCTATGTAAGTCCTATATTACCACATATTGAGATTAAATTTGCTCCTTATACAATGTGTTTTGTTATTCCAGTGTTGTATTCTTTCTATTGGAGAATGCAAATAAGTGTCCAAACATTTCTTTTATGAGAGGAGAAAACTCTTTGTTGTCCCTGACAGATTAAATTAGATTTTTTGGCAGGTACTTGAAGTAAAATGTTATAAGTTTGTTTTAATAAAGAGCTGAACGATGAGTTATTTTGAATGTCATGGGTTTAATATATACAGTTGGTCTCTTCATGGGTTTGACGGTGACCTATTCATCTTTAGTGCAACCTGTAGTTTCTGTGGAAAGAATAGCTTCTATTTGGGAAAAGCTGCAGGGATGTATTTAGCCCTGCCATATGCCATTGCTCAGGTGTGTATCCTATAGTCACAATTCCTTAGCTTGTTGAAAGGTGACATTTGAATTCAGGATCCTCTATGACAATGATTTGAATTTTAAATTATGGAAGGTAGGGTGGTAAAATGTTTTTTCCTCGACCTTGAACAATGGCATATTATAGTTTTAATAGTTAGTGTTCTTCACAGTCAATTAGATTTGAAGGAACTTTTATAAAAGTTGTGTATGTAGCTTTCTTCAACTTATGGGCTAATGAAATAAGGTTTAAAATAGTTCTTTTGAGAGTTCTATCTTATATATCATTGTGGCCTAATGATATTGAAATGCATAGAGGGGGCAATAGAATTTCCATACATACTACTACAAGCAGTCATCTAGGAAGTGATATTTTTTCCCATGGCCTCCTTTGAGTGGTCAATAGGGAAAGTATTGTGGTATTTATTCTTCATGCATCTTACCTTCATGTACTTCACATTCTTTGGGATAATGATAGCGGTAATATGATGAGAAGTGATGGGGCTTTTCAGGATTACACAGTCAAACTAATGAAAGAATGCTGAAACATTCCAAGTTCCTTATTTATTCCCGTGGAACCTAATTGCTTCAAATAGGACAATCCACAAGCTTGACCCAACCAATGGTTCCCAATGACTTAGAATGATTATTTAAACCTATTATGATATAATCCAATAGGTTACAAAGTTATGTTCACCCACCTTCTATGCAAACCCCAAATTTGCTCTTCTAGGCCTAGTAGCCCTCTAGAGATTGTAATTGACTGTTCTCTCCAAAATTTTCCAAAAAACATGGAAAAATATATATTTTGTCATACCCTTTTGGAAGTACTACAACATATCAGAAACTTACACCTTGTTGTTTTGGACCAAACCCTTTTGTTTGCACACCTGCACATCCATGCTACACATTACTGTCTATGATTAAAATAATATATGTTATTGTCTTCTGATTTGCACTTTTTTTATTCTAATACATTGTGCTTTGCACTAAATTAAATGTAAGATCATTGCAATGGGATTTCCCACACTATAGCCCTATTCTGGGTTAGACACATGACTTGGATCAATGCTCTATTGCTTCCTCTGAATACATTAATCAAGTACTTAAAAAATAACAATGTAAGTATAATTTGAGTTTTTCATTTTGGTTTTGTATGTGTCAGGGTTCGTCCTCTCAACTTGTTGGTGTGAACTGAAAGATCACTTTCTTTAAGGGTAGCATAAAGATAATATTGAATTCCTATGTCAACATTATGTTTTCTCATGACACTGAGACACTGGAGTTGAGTAATGTCCTCGATGATGGTGATGATAGAGAGGGCAAGCCTCATCCTGGACCTCATGGATGATGCTAACCAAGCAATGACAACAGCAACACAACATGCTGGTTAGTGAGACATCTGGATGCTTTACTTCTGCATGTTGTTTGAAAAACATGATTACGGACATATGTTCATGATTCACTCCAGAGCAGAACACTTTTCTTATGAGAATATTTTTTCATACCTCTGAAAAGCATTCAAGAAGATCATCTTTTAGACTTTTATTGTTCAGAGGAGAGATGGAACCATTAAATCATGTAAAATTACCATCAGTGCAATAAGTAGACTAGTAGACTCTTTCCCTCAGTTCTGATCTCATAGCTAGCAAATTATTTGAGGATTTAAGGAAGTTCATGTTGTAATGGGAATCTGCCTCTACATATGGAGGAATTCAGAAGGCTCTTGTGCACTTGGAGTACCTCTATCCTTGAGGTAAAAGTGTTGATAGATGAGATGCCTGCACAATTGGGAAACTGCAGTCAGTTGAGATCTTCTCTCTCAAATATAATACTAGCAAGCACTGGAGCAGATATTAATAGGCTTGAGGGAACTCATTATTGCAGAATGTGTTCAGTATTCAGTAGAACATAGATACTTCTTTGGAGTTATTGGAACCTTATTTGAATATTCTCTTCCTTTAGAGCACAGCATAATCTTCATTGCTGGCCTACATCAGAAATAAAGGATCTTAAAGTGAGAGTTATTGGTGGATATCTTGATTCATACTTTGGAACATTGTCCTTCATGACGAGGCTATATGTGGTAGGATAGCTAAACAATTGAAAGGGCAACAGACAATGAGGCAGAAATGGAAGCATTAATAGAAGGGTTTTTGTTGTGCAAAGATCTAGGAATAGAAAATTTAGAAATTGAAAGAGATTCTGAAATCATAATAAATGCAATCAAAACAAGAATGCTGAATTGGAATTTAAATTCAATGCTGGGAAGAGCTCCAAATTTATTAGTGTTTTAAAGATTAAATCACTGATCATATTTATAGGGAAGGTAATAGCGAGGCACATAGGTTGGAAAATGAAGGGACAAATAGAAAGACAGTTGTCGGCTGATAGAAAATAAGGAAGATAACAAAGCATTGTCTGAAAAAGATATTAGAGCAAATAGATAACAAGTAAACATAAGGATAGGAGGAATGTCAATATAGAGGAAAACAAAAATAAAACTAATTCCTTGAAACCCTCGAATGGTGAGCACTTAGAAGATCATCTAGCGAGACAAGTAGGAGTTCTTTGTAGATCAAGGTTTGATTGATGTCATGTTGAGAAGAAGAATGCAACCAGTAGTAGCACATAGGGTTACGGCTCTTTTATAGAAAGAACATAGTATTATAGATATAACTCAAGAATGATTTTGTAAAATTGCATGCCTACAGTTGTAATGTATTTGGGGCATTTTGTGACTTTTGTAAATATCGAGTATCAAGAGGTTTTTGAAATCTGTCATTCAGTATAGGATAGTAGAAGATTGATATGTGGAATAGTATGGAATGATACGTTTAGCAGCACTTCTTAGGCCCAATATTATAAACAAGATTACTGAGACATCAAGATAAAAGACATTTGTTATTAAGAAAGCTCCCTAAATGGAAATTGGAGAGACTAAAAACTGGGCAGAATGCAAGAGGCAGGTGTGTACCTTCTTTTTAGTAATGTGTCTTCTTCAATCTTGACTTGGTTTGTTATTGAATTGATGTAAGAAATCAGGTATGTAAAAAATTTGGATTGAAATTGTTCTAAGGAGCATCATCTAGGGTCTGTTTTGCCCAGGGAAGTATACTGATATAGTAGTTAGCCTAAAAGACTGCTTATTTTAATATTATGTTCAATAAGAGGAAAACAGGTAATAGATTTTCAAAGAAAGTTCCTAGTTAAGGCAGACTTAAAGTCAGATATAAGAGAAAGAGAATATATATAAGCATATTATACTGAAATAAATTAGAATCCAAAGGCTTGCCTTTTTATAATATTATAGCTTCTCCTTAGTAAGCCTCTTTCCATAAGCTTGTCTGCATTTATCTGGTTATTGGTGGACTTTAGATTTAGAGGGCAATATAATGCTGAATATGGATCTCTTAGTATGGTATTTCCTTACTGTCATCTCTAATTAAGAAGATGACATCTCTAACCGGTACAGATAATGATTCTTATTGAGAGTTTCATAAGTTAGAGGCAAATAACTAAGATTTGGGCCTTATCATTAACCTCACATGAATATATTATGTAATTTTGAAGTTGATTAGCCATCTATAATGTATGAACTGTGATCCAGGGAAGGGAAAGCTAAAACTACAGGGAATAACTGTTGAGAGTAACGAGGTGTGCTACTAATCAGAGGATTAGAACCTATAGCAGGAATACACAATATATGTATTTTCGGATGCTTGTAACTATTAGTCTGAGGCAGATAAAAATGTTTTTCTTCAGGGGATGGGTTGTAACAACTAGGTAATTGGCATCACATTCAGACTAATCTATTCTTTATGAGAAATGTTCAGTTGTAGCAGGAATTCACAAAAAGCAAGCAAAATGGTCGTACAAGGTAACTCCAAAACCACTCATTCTTCTTTTTTGGCTACGGCCCATTGCCAATAAAAAAACATGTATACAAGAAATAGCTTAGCTAATGTAATTAGCATTTTTTCTCTGGTATTCCTTTGTTGGTCCATCAAAACCATCCTTTCATTTGTTGGCACTGAACTGCAAGTTGCACCCATTTGTATTTGAGAATTTAGTGAACCCATCAAATATCCTCCCATCCATTAAAGAGAAGTTTTAAAATGTATTTAACACAAAAGTAGCATTAGTTAAATTGTCAATTTTGCAAGTTGTTTTTGACCCTTGGCGCCTGGGCACTCGAGGTTGCAGACTGACAGAAAACACATAAAGGAACATGATCATGGAATACTGTTTTCACCAAAGACTACACGACAAAAATATCATACTCCACAGGGAGTAAAATCAACTTTTTAAGCACACATTTCAATCAAATGAATCAACATGACATGAAGATAACCTACGAATTTTGACATCCAGCTTCATTTTTGTCCCTTAGCGTTTGACCACTTGAGGCTGCACCCTGACATAATACAAGTAAAAGAATGTGATCATGCAATACAGTGTCCACCAAAGACTATATGACAAAAATATCATACTCCACTAGGAGTAAAATCAACTTTGCCAACACACATTTCAATCAAATTTAGCAACATGGTATATAGAAAACAAACAAATATTGACATCCTTATCGTGATTACTCAATATAGAGAACTCTAGAGAATATATTGGTAAACTTACAACATTGGAAAGTTGGTTTTTTATGAAATAGATAGACCTTAGCATGGCTTGCAAAGTATCTTTCGTTATTTGGAACTTGACACCTGTCTCTCTAGAAGCTGTCTTTCCACGTTGCAAGTGAATGCAAGTAAAGGAAGTTGAGGTAGTGAAACAACTTTGTACACTAACTTTGAGAGAAAGGTTATGTAGAAACTTTCTCATATCTTTACAATAGTTACAAAAGCTTTATAGAATTAAACATGAATAGGATGCATACAACAACACAATGATCGATGTGGGAAAAACCCTTTTAGGAGAAAAACCACACACTCCAAAGACTGCCTTACATTATTCAAAAACCAACAACAGATTGTTGTACATTTGTAAATCAAGTTTCTCATAGGAGTATCACTTGCCAAAGATCCAGAGGTAGCTCAATAGCTATAAGACTAACACACAACTTCCATCTCATGCACCTAATATATAAGAGATACAAATGAAACCGTCGAAATGGTTTTCCAAAACCATGGGCAAAAACCACCTAAAATTGGCACCCATCTTATCTCCAATTGAAGATGCCCCATGTTGTGTCTAATTACACACCAATACATGTAACTCCCTTTTACAAATCATCTGTGCCTGACATGCTTTTATATTTCTTATTTTGGGAGATCCAACTTCCAAAGACCATATCTTTCAAACCAAGGGTTTGATTGATGAACCTTTTGAAGCATTAGATAGGCTCTATCAAAATATAACTAGCTATGCAGGTATTGGACACTTTCAGACATTTTCAAAGCCTCTAAGGCCTTCAAAATTGAGTTTTAACCTTTCATTCACAACATTTTCAAGTTTAAACATGATCTTGAAACATAAAATTACCAACAAGCTTATCTCACCTATCCAAAGCTCTGGAGAAAATTTCAAACCAATCCATGCTCAAATGTAAACTTACTAGAAATAGCAACCTTATGTAAATGTACGGTTGAGACACCATTTTCCTAACATTGCTAGTGGAGTAGCATAAATGTGAATTGTATGAGATGGTTTAGGGGTTCACACTAATGTCTACCAAAAACTAGTTTGTGATTTTTTGAGGTCCGACTCTAGAGATAGTTGTTTTTACATCACAGAAAGTCCCTTTTTTCATATTTTATTTGTCGATGCAATGTATTTACAAGTTGTATATCATATTTTTTAATAGTATTATGCCATTTTCACTATACAACAATTGTGTTGTGGAGTATTTTCATCTTCTACAAATGGTCTCATCCATGAATTCTATTTAATAGGTAGTGGGTCCTTGAGGTTATCTTATGCAACTTAAGTGCGCTGTTTAGTAGGTTGCATGTTATTTATAATATGCTGAATTAGAATGCATTGTTCTAATTGTGTAAATAGTTTCTAAATAGTCAATCCTACACACATTGTATTTTATGTGATGTAATTGAGTTACAATGTTATATCTCATTTGCAAACACAAAATATGTCAAGAGTTCCATCAGTAGGATCTTTGAATTCTCAATTAACTGGCCTCTCCCAAGGCGAGCAATCTGCTCTCTCAAGCTCACTTCTACATACACCACAGTGGCCAAAGATGCAACAGTCCAGTTCGCCCCTTTCAACTTCATCTTCCTACCAACTTCAACAACATCAAAGGCATCAATAGGCTCAACTACAACAACATACACTCCCATCACCCTCACAGTAACAACCAACATTATCTCATCCGCAACAACTATCTCAACAACATAACTCATCACAATTGCAGCAACAACAACGTCAACAATCTGGTCAGACACAACCAATATCTCGTATGCCTTCCTTGACAGTCGAGAAGCCTTCAACACCAATAAGATCTCAACCTGCCATCCCTGCATCAAGTGTTGCCCTCCCAATAGGAAGTAACAGTCAAGGAAATGGAGGCAACCCTCAAATTCTTGGAAAGAGAAGCATTGAAGATTTAGTTTCCCAGGTAAAGATGGATTCTAATGTCTTTGTTTTCATTAGGAACATTTCTTTTTTGGATATATGCATCAATTTAATAAATGAATATCTTAATTGACTAATATAAAATATTTGATGAGTATTTTCCAGTTTACTGATGTTTAATGATCATTTTCTACTTCTGAACAAACACATTTGACAAGAAAACAATAGTTGGCATCAGTAAATGTGTAGAGAATTAAGGAAAATTCAAGAATGTGAGACTTGATTGCTAGTAAATAATGCGACATCTTTCTAAGTGGTTTGTGTGGAAATTGAAACCTCTTATAGAAAAATAATACTAACATTTTAGGTGAAGATCCCATCACATAGCTTTTGAAACAGGAAGATGGACAAATATAGTTTGGGAAGAACATTTGTGTTTGCTTCTAAGCAACGAGAAACTCACGGGGAAATGCCATATGATGTTGTGCTACTTGAGAGTAAATAAGGCTTTACAAACATATCAGGGTGTTAAGATTTGATAGCTTGTGGAGTTTCCTAATTTTGTGGAGTAAACAACTAGGTGGAAATTTATATTAGTTTAGAACATCAAAACATGAGCACCTATATCCTTGAGGCTAAAGACAACTAAGATGCAGAAAAATCAGAATCTAGAGGGTCTCTTACTGATGTAAATATAAATTCATTTATATCTTTACAATTTTTTTGGAACAGAGAAGCTGAATTCATTTCTACTTTTCTCTGTAATCAAGAGAGTTATCTTCCAAGACACTTTCAAGTTCCAAGGATTATTGACAATAGAAATGATTGTTGTAAAATGACAAGGATAACTTAGGATTTTTTGGCGGAATGGTAATTAAAACATGCTTTAGTTTTAGAAACTAACCATTATTCTAAGCAATTATTCATTATCGAATAGGAATTAAATGATTGTTTATTTGGTCTAATATAAATCTACACTTTTCATGTATGCAAGTTGATCCAACCATCAAGTTAGATCCTGATGTGATAGAAATCCTTTTAGAGTTAGCAGAGGAGTATTATCAATCTGTAAGGTATTTTATTACTATTAGCCATCATTTAATACTTTTTATATCCCACTATTATCATGAAGAAAAATTGCTGATTCTATTTACAACTTTGGTTTTTTGATGGCTAGACATCTGATCTAATAATGGACAAAGAAGGCTTTCAAAAAATAGACTAAAATCAATGTTGCATGGGGATGGGGGTACTTGGGTACTTAGGTTATGGGGACGGGTATGTGTATGGCTATTTTCAAAGGCTAAATCCCTTATTTGTAGTTTTCTTAGACAACTAAAAGAGGCTAAATTAAGTTCATGTGCTATTTTGGGTTCAACTCTTAAGAAGTATGAGAATGGCCCCCTTAAAGATGATTGTGTTAGAGCAGGGGGAACTCAACAAGATGAGGCCATACATTTGCTGATGGATCTCTATTTGGCCTTTGGTATCTCTTGAATATCTATTTCAACATTTGTTACAAACTTCTCCGATGGATAACTAGTTCACAACTAATGGAAATTTCACCTTTGGCATGTGTAAAGAGGCCTTTGGGGAAGATGTAATACAAGAGCTGCATCTCAATGATTGATGTGACCAACACTCAAGGCCTCAATAAGATTGCTTTTTTTGGCAGACTCACTTTGATTCCTCTAGGTCTCCACATGCTTCAAACTCTAGTTAAAGGTTAGTTTTCACTCATATGTTATAAATTACCACCTTATATTCTCTTTTTATTTTGATTATTATTTCAATGTTTAATCATCGTGGATTATGGAATGTGATTTATTGGCATTTCAGACTAATTTACTTGTTGATTGTCTGATTAGAAAATTTTAGATTAGTTAACATTTGGTGAATATTAATCTAGAAGTTAAATAAATATGATTTGACCTCTGCATCGAGGTGTTTCTTGGCTTAATTTCATTATTTGAAAACTTTTCCAGCATTTGGTTATCAAATGGATTTAACGATTATAACTATTTCTTGGGTAATTTGATTTAAACCAAAGTTGAACTAATCTTTTTGTTTTCATGGGTAATTTGATTTAAATCTTATAGGAAGAGTTCTGTTACTTTACCTTAGCAATGAATAACTAAATTTCTAATGTAGGAATCATCTAAATCTCACATTTTTACTATAACATGCTCATGATGTGCAACCTATGTCTTTTTTCACCACAAATCGAATGACAATTGTAATAGTTGAAGCATATATCATTGCTGCTAGCAGTTTGTTTCAAAGTGTTATATCATCAAAAAAACTATAGTTATGCTCTTTTTATCTGGTATTTTACACAATTAGATTAGAATTAATATATTTGATTTATATCTTTTATCACATTTGCACTACATTGTTTTTCTAAAACTTTTGCTATTTCTGTCAAGGCTTTAGACTTTTGGTTAATGCTTGTTGATATTTGCAATTCTCTTTAAACTATAATTGATCTCAAGTTTTTTTTCAAATTCTTTCATAAACATTGCTTTCTTAAAGATATTTAGAGATCGACAGGCTTATGTTCTCCACCTTTGATTCCAATGATGATCGCCCAATTTTTTATTGGATGTGGCACAACTTGGCAATACAATATCATTGGTAGAGAAAAAAAGTTGCCAAGCTATTTTCTTTGGATTCATGGAATCAAGCTTACAATCATTATGAAATCTAATATGAAATTTTGACTTCTTTTGAAAGATGCATGGAATTCTAGTTTACCTAGTGAAGAGAAAGCTAGCAAAGAAAAATTGACAATAATAACTACAATTAATACACAACAATTTATGGAGAAACTTAAAATAGAGAACTTCCACTTTTCCCACAAATTTAGACCATATATATCACAATTGCTTGCTCTAAATACAAATTAAGAATAGAGATGTTTATCTTAGAAAAAAACAAACTCACTCTTATTACAAACGTTGAGCTTGAACTTCAACTTGGAGGTGATGATCATTCTTTAAAAGGTGCTAGCTCAATGGAAGAGCACTTGCTTTACAAGCAGATGGATGGTGGTTCGATTCCATCATGCCCTATTATGACCAAATACACTATTAAAAATACTATTAAATATTTGATCAAATATACTACTAGATATGCTACTAAATATACCACTAAACATGTGATTAAATACACTAACTTTGTGACCAAAATATACGATTAAATATGGTACTAAATATACTACTAACTATGTAACTAAATCAACTATCAAATATACAACTAAATTTGTGATTAAATATACTACTAAATATGTGACTAGAAACATGATTAAATATACTTCTAAATCAGCTACTAAACCATTTACTAAACATACTACTAAATATACCACTATATATACTACTAAACATACCACTAAATCAAAGATCAAAATCAGTGATCAAATAAATGACTAAAATTTCTTAGTAGTAAATTTAGTAGTGTTATAAATGACTGGATATTAATTACTATTAGTCACGTGACTTAGTTTAGTCACATATATACAAATTTTAGTGATTTTTTTAGTCACATATTGCTATTTTTGTACTAGTGATTTATTGGTAACCAAATATTAGAAATATAACTTATCTTTTTCCTAGTTGTTACCTACTTGCACTAAAAAGTAAATATCATGAAAATCAATTTGCAACATAATAACAATCACACATTTGACATCAAGATTTTAAATGTGGAAACTCTGTAAAGGGAAAAACCACCTGGGACTGACAAGCCAAATAATTTCACTCTTCTAAAATCAGCTCTACTAAAAGCCAACCTTGTTAAAGGTTTAGACACACATTGTTAATGTGACCTATTTAGAGGATTTACACCAAAATATCATCCAAAACTTATCACTTGTTGATCCTATCTAAAGAATGGCCTACTCTAAAGGACTTACAAAGATCCCTAATTGATGTTACCATATAGGATTTCACAAACTTGTTAGGTCCACTTGGTTAAGAGATTTTTTTGCTACAATTATTAGAAAGTAATATTTCAAATGATTTATTAGTTTTAGCACTACCATACTTGTTCAAATCTTTGTTCTGCTCAGTCTCTCTCTTCTCTGATCTCTTACTAGTTGGTTGACACCTTCACTTTTACACTCTGCACTTGACTCTTCTTTGACCTTCTCTTTGCTTTGATCAATTCTCCTTACTTCTTTCAACTTCAATAACTTCCTATAAATCACTAGATTCCTACAAATCACAAACTTAAAAATATTGATCAGTAGCTAAAAACTTGTTTTAACTTTTCCTTCAATAGTAGTCTCTATGCTTCTAGATTCTTCTAGGTTTTTTCACTTAAACATAATCATCGATTTATGATTCATTGCACTTAGTCACTTAGGAAATAAAACTTTGTGCTCATCCTTATCCTTCTTCAATCTCCATCATTAGATCTTCATTATATTTTTCCAGCCTTAAGTCTTGTAACAAACTTTGACTCATGCCTTCGAACTTCTCAAACATTCATTATTTTCACCAAGAGTTAGCCTTAGATTCCATCTTTATAAAATTGTTCTTTTAGTTGTTACTTAATGAACATAATCAATGTTTCACTTGGTCAATACATCACTTAGTTAACACTGCCATTTTAACTTGCTTTGCCAACTACTCAATGACAACTATAGTCACTTAGTGAACATTGTCTTCCTTCTTTCACCTTGTCACTTAGTGTAGCTTGTATAGCTCATCTCATTACAATATTACATGATTGCAAAATAATCAAACCAACATTACATTATCATTGTCCAACTCATTCAAGTGCCTACTAAATACCATACTTATCAACTTTATCATCAACATACTTTCTTCAAATCCTCTTCATCAATCAAATTCTCTTCATCAACCAAATGATATGGCACTCTACTAAATTAGCATAATGTCTGATCACCTAAGACTTGAAATCAATGACAACATAACAACTAATATGAATCTTTTACTTACATTCATAACATTCTCAATTACGTCATCAGTTGGTGCTAACATTCTACATATTATTTGATAATGTATTTCTAAAAACTTGAACAATAGTATTTTTTATTGTATCCAATTTTGGAATAATCAATAAATATTACACTCATTTTTTTATAATGTATTATGTCCAAATTAATTTAAATAATTATGTATGAAATTATTAGATGATGTTTGTAAAATTCCTTTACTATTGCTTCAATGTCTACTTTAACTATCTGACAATAGAATGTAAAATATTTCTTTAATTACTATAACATTAAATAGTTGTCTATATAAATATTTAGTCACCAAAATCGGTACCAAAAAAATAATGGAAGTCTAAGAAGATTTTACGAAACATGTGAAATTTGTGAATAAAAACAAACAACAAAGCAAACTCACTTGGCCTTTCAAGAAATCAACAATTGTGGTGACTAGTCCAAAACATATTTCTCAGGCACTTTGTAAACATCCAAGGCATCAACCATGAACATCACCATGAGGACCTAGCAGAAAAGAAGATAAGTTTGCGAGTCACTACATTGATCCTCCTTTAAATTTTACTCACTTTGTAGATTCATGGTTTGTGGTGAAGACATTGAATTCCTTTGTAGCCCTAATTAGGCATAGTGATTTCGAGCAGAATATTATACCATAGAAGAATTTCAATCATCAGATTAGTAAAAAAATGTTAGGCACTACCAATCAAGAGATATTCATGAAATCTATAGAAAGGTTAGGGTTTCAACCAATGGCAAAAGTCAATGAGAACAACAGAGCGAAACCCAAATTGGAAATAAACCAGGTCAATACACTCCAACTCTCATTAGATCATTATAAGGCAAGTAAGTTTCTATTATTTCCTCAAGCCATTAAAGGAGACAATTTCCCCAAATTAGGCACCACCTCTACTTGAGAAGACTTCTGCCCTAATATCATTTGCTCCACCACAAGCTTAAACAAACAAATTTTCTTCTTTAATCATACTAAAGATGCAAGCCAAAATAGATTACCCTTGAATTCCAAGCAGATAGGATTTCCATCTAAGCCTGATGCGAGGTCCTTCAAAATTTGTGAAGCAAATCTTTGAAAGCTAGAAAATTCTAATCCCAAAACTTCTCATAACCCTTCTAATACATATATCCCACCAAGTCTCCTATTCATTCACCCAATCAACCCCACACGGTTACCCAACCCTTTGATAATAAAACCAAAGGCCAAATCCTAATTATCAACAATCAAGATAGCAAAGATCGCTAGTAGGAATGTTAGAATGTTGGTGTATTCACATTTTAAAATGGGCCAAGACAAGAGATGATCAATCTAATTAATTGGTTAAAGGAATTATGTAAAAATTAGGTAAGTATATCTCACCATTCTGATAGATTGATATATATTCATTGTAGTGATGAATGTGTTAAAAAATATTTCCTCTTTGTCTCTAATTGTTATTTTAAAGGCTATGTTGTTAAATTCTTTGAATGGATTCTAGATTTTAAGGAAGAACAATTAAACTTCCCTATGCCAACTTGGTTTTCCATTCAATCACTCCCTCCTGAACTTATGCATACAGAGATTCTTAAGAAAATTGGCTTTGCAATTGGTAATTTGATAGGAATAGATGCTTCTTATGAATATTGCAATACTATTAAATTTTTTTATCAACACTAAGATTAAAAATCTAGAATTCAAAACTATTAAGTTAATTTTAAACAACTCTATTTATTAATCCGTTCTGGGTATTTTGATGATCAAGAACAGATCAATACCCCTAAATATGGTAGATTGAAAGCTAAAAGAGGAAGGAAGTCTCTTAAAGAACTTAGAGAAGCAAATGGGTAGGCAAAAGAATAACAAAAGATTAGTTAGTTACTTAATATAGGGGAGGGGAAGAACCTTCCCAAGGAAACATGAAGATCACTACATGGAATGCTAGGGGCTTAAATGTGCCTAGCAAGAAATGATTACTAAAACATAATTTAAAATAATTTGATTCTGAAATTATAATGTAACAAGAAACAAAATTGAATAAGGAAGAAGGAACTAAGCTAGAAAAGATATTAGGTAGTTGGAACACTAACTTACATGAATCGAGATGAGCCTTAGGGGGATTAAGAATGATTTGGAATCCATAGGAAAGTAATTCTAAATGGATTAAACTCAAATAATTCATAGATGAGTAGCAAACTTAAAAGCATAAAGACTAACTTATAGCTAATTTTAATAAACATATATGGACTGATCCATAACATAGATAAAAACCTTCAATGGGAAGAAATAAGTCTATTTATTAAAAATCACAATAATGAATGCATTCTTATAGGTGGAGATTTTAATACTATCATGAATATAGATGAAAAATTTGGAGGCGTCCAGCAAAGTTCCCAACCATCTATGGAATTTAAAAAATGGAAAGACCTTAATAACCTATTAAATATTCCTATTAATAATGGTAAGTACACATGGAATAATAGAAGGAAAGACTTTTTTTTTAATAGCTGAGAAACTGGATAGATTCTTGCTCAATGGTGAACTAAGTGAATTAGATTTAGATATTCAAACCTCAATTCTACCAATAGTAGGATCAGATTACTATCCTATTAGAATTGAATTTATTAAACCTACTAAACTTGTCAGAAATACTTTTAAATGTGAAAAAATGTGGTTTCTAGACAAAAAATTTATGGAACTCATAAGAGAATGGTGGAATCAAGGCAATTTTAAAGGCTCCCAAAATTTACATATTTGTATCTAAGATGAAAATTAAAGAAAAAATATTTAAGTAGAATAGAGAACAATTCAATAATATATTTAAAGAAAAAAAAAAATAATGAAGAAAAAATTAAAAAATAAAACACAAAAGTAATTTAAAAAGGTATGAATAACGAGAATTATTTTTAAGGAAAAGAACTACTTGCTAGGAAGGAAAATATTCTAGCAAAGGAAGAAGTTTTTTGGAGGCAAAAATCAAGAGAAAAATGGCTAGAAGAAGGAGATTGTTGATGAGGCTAATTATTGCCTCTATTTTATGATAGTTTTAAACACTTTGTTTTACTTCCACCAAGACATTTGTGAACTTATGTTTACTTGAACTAATGATTAACCTATGGGTAGATAGTATGTTATATTTTGCCAATATTATATATATAATGTAGCATTTCATATAACCATCAAAATGTGTGTTCTAATATTTGAATTTAATTTGATAATGCTTATTTGCAAATATCTCTGCATAATAACTAACCTGTTAGCAAACGAAGTTGAAGATGGTCGGAAGTATTCAAAGGGAAATGTTGAAGACAACCAATAGCATTTGAAGAGAAAAGATGTTAAGGATTAGCCGTAGTGGAAAGAGTCATAATAGTACCAACGGACATGGTTGCTAATATGGAGGAGCTATCAAGACTTGTTATATTTTTTTGCATTTATTATGGTGTCAAAGCAATTATTCATGTTGGAAATCTGATTGAAAAGATCATTGATGAAGAAGATTGATTGAAAGAGGGAGATTGTTGTTAAAAGAATGTTTTCAATCATTGTTTTGTCATTGATGTCAAACTTGCTATTTGTAGGAATGACAATTTCTTATAAGATCCAAGTACTATTACTTAGTTGATTAATGAAGAGGATTTGATCAATAAGATGTAACAAGAGGACCTAAAGGAAAGGTTGAGTTATGGTTTTGTAATGAAATGTAAGGATTAGCTAAGACAATGGTTAAATGATGTATTGATAACATATTTGAAGATACAAAGGTTGGACACACTAAGAAACACTAAAAGTATAAGTTGGAACAAGGTTGACTGCAAAGTTTAAACTAAGTTCATCAGTAGGTGTCAAAAAAACTAGTTTAAGCTGAGCAAATTCTTAGTTGGAGCTAAGCAAATGTAAAATCTAGTGTGTGCTGAGTGAACTTCAAGTGTCGAGTGAAGTTCAAGTGCCGAGCAAAGTAATAGGTGTCAAGCATTAGAAAATCTTAGTAGGTGCCGAGTAAACTTCAGATGCTGAGCATCAGTAAAACACAGTTGATGCTGAGTAACACAGTATGTGTCAAGCACCAAAATTTCAATAGTGATGAGCTACTACATTATTGGAAATGTCAAAGATTCACTGAATTTGAGCCAACAAAGTTGTTACCTTGAATTTTGTGAACCAATTGAAGGATAAGGATGATGAGCTCATGGCACAAAATTTTATGTAAACCATTTTTGAGCAAATTCAAGAGGATTCTTCATGATGTTTTTAGAAGAAACAAAATATGGGTTAGATTCAATGAATCCTACCTAATCCATACAAATTGAAATTAAAGGAGGAAAGAATCGAGCAAGATAAGAAATTCTAGATTTCTATTTAAAGAGTCATAGACCAAGAAGAACGAGCTGCTGGTGTGCCAAATTGTGAAGTGGTTGAAAGGGTGTCAAGGAGAAGGCATCTACGAGAAGGAAGAACAAAGTATAGAGACTCTACTTTGAAAAGTGGTCAGAAAGAGAGGATTGCACTGGTATAGTGAGTATGAAGACTCAAGGAGACTAAGCCTGAAAGAAGGGAAAGCTGCTAGAGCTACAGAAATTGAAAGCCAAGCAATGATATGAGTTGAGAAGTGATCTGAAATCTACAAGCTAAGTTGTATTCTGTAATCAGGTCAAAACCCCTTATTATTACTCTCTAGCAATTATATTAGTTAGGGCAAAAGAAAATCCTATGGACTTAGGTTGGTTTAATAGACATTTTAAAATCCTTTATCAGGGTGACATTCCAAGTGAATGTTCGAAAGTCCTCTAACCAGGCCCACTTTTAATAGGGTGATTAAATCCTTTAACTAGATCACATTTAACAGTGTGTTGTAGCTTTTAACAGGGCAGGCCTTTCATAGGGCATCACTTCAGAAGAGTGAGAAATGAGTAGCATGTTACTAGTGGTTTTTCTAAAATTGGGTTTCCACGTAAATCACTATGTTATGTGTTGATCTTTTATGTGTTATGCTTGCATGTTGATTTATAGTAACTTCTTGAATAAGAAAGTTAAAGCTTGGATGAAAAAATAGTTAAATGGGCACACTTTACTTAATGAAAAGTTTGAATAGGACATTTGGACCTTGAATAACTGATTCCCCCCCCCTCTCTCAATTATTCTAAAGCATTTCTAACAAATGGTATCAGAGCCATCTGTTGATTTAGTTTCAAGGTACTAAAAGCAGGAAGATCTAGATGTCTAAGAGAGAAGTTTCCAAGCTCAATAAAGACAATTTCATTATATGGAAAAGTCTAATGAAATTGCACCTTGGATCAATAAGTGATTATGCAAAAACCTTAATTGGAACAGAACATGTAGACCCAACATGACCTCTTACTGTAGATGATTTGAACAAAAGGAAGGAACACAATTAGGCAATGCTAGAGATTGCCTCTGCACTTAGTTATGCTAAATTTGATGACATCAAAGGATGTGATATTGCATTCAAGATGTGGAAAGCCTTATTAGATATCTATGGAGGAGATTAGAATATCTAGAGAGCAAAGAGAGAAAGTCTCAGAGGAAATTTTGATGACATGAAAATGGAGGAACGTGAGGATACTGCTCAATATGTTGCTAGAATGAAAGAAGTGGTAAGTGCAATAAGAAGTCTGGGTTGTCAATTGGAATAAGAGACTTTCAATAGCAAATACTTATGGACCCTACTCCCCATCTATGCTATTAGACTTTTAGCCATCCAAGAGCTAAGGTGTGTACAAGGAAACACACTAACCTTTGAAGGAATAGTGCGAAGACTTACTGCATTTGAATTATCCAACTTTGACAACTATAGACCTGAGAACCTTGAATCTTCTTTCAAGGCCAAGTTGACATTGAAATGCACTAAGGAGGTGACATCAAGGAAGAAGAGTAGAAAAGGGAAACATGCATCCAATGATAGTAGCACAGATGAGGAAGATGTGGAATAGTTGAAAGCATTGCTGGCTAAAAGATTCCATAGAGGCAAAGGTAAATTTAAAGGTAAGTTGCCTATCATTTGTTTTAATTGCAATGAAGTAGGTCATATTGCTACAAGGTGTACATAGAAAAAGAACTATAAAGAAGGAAATAAGTACAAAAACAAGAGAGAAGATGATAGCAGAGATTACAAGGACAAAGGCAAAAGATGCTACATTGTTGAAGAAGATTTTGATGAGAATGATGATGAAGTAGTGTATGTAGCCATGAAGGATGAAGTAGATGAAGATGAGGCTAAAACACTAGTGACTTGTGTGAACAAGAATGACAAGTGGATCATAGACAGTGATTGCTCACATCACATGACAAGAGACAGAAGTAAGTTTATTACCTTTACTCAATATGATGGAAATAGTGTTAGATTTGGTAATAATGCTCCATGTTAAATCAAAGGAAAAGGCATGTCAAATCAAAGGAAAAGGCTGAATTAAACTTACAGAGAAAATTTCATGTGATAATGCATACTATGTTGAAGGATTGAACTACAATTTGTTGAGTGTATCACAGTTAGGCAATGTAGGTTGCAAAGTAGAATTTGGAAACAAAACTGCCAAAATCTATGATACTGATGGAAATTTGATAGGAAAAGGTGAACAAACTAGGAGTAACTTGTTTTACCTAGATATGGAAGATGCAACTTGTCTTGTTGTTAGATTTGATGATGTGTGGTTATGGCATAAAAGTTTGTGTCATGTTAACTTTGACAATCTGATTAGCATCAACAAAAAGAAGAAAGTTAGAGGATTGCCTAAGCTGAACAAGCCTAAAAACACAATGAGCAAACAATGTCAACTAGGGAAGATGACTAAGTCTAGTTTCAAAAGCAAAACATACACTTCCAAAGAAGTACTAGAGTTAGTCCATATAGACTTATGTGATCCAATAGAAGTGCAAAGTTACCTAAGAGACAAATACATAATGCTATTTGTAGATGACTATTCTAGGATGATGACTATTATGTTCTTAAAGAAAAAATATGATGCATTTCAAATGTTCAAGTGGTATTTGGCTAGAGTTGAGAAGGAAACAGGTAAAAGTTTGAAATGCTTAAGATCAGACAGAGGAGGAGAGTTTACATCAAAAGAATTTGAGATATTCTGCAATAACAAAGGTATCAAAAGGCAAACATCAGCACCAATAACTTCCCCATAGAATGGTATTGCTGAAAGAAGGAATAGGTTAGTAATAGATTGTGCTAGAACCTTGATGACGGAGAAAAATATTACTCTAAAGTACTGGAGAGAAGTGGTAAGTACTGTTGTTTACACCCTAAATAGAGTCCAAATCAAGAAAGGTACAAATGCAACACCTTTTGAATTGTGGTATGGTTACTCATCTAATGTAAAACATTTCAAAGTCTTTGGTTGTAAATGCTATATTCTTAAAGATACTAAATGGCAAGTTTGATGCAAAAAGTGATGAGGGCATATTCCTTGGATACTCCACTAGAAGCAAAGCATATAAGTGTTTGAATACTAACACTAACAAGATTATGGAGAGTGCAAATGTAAATTTTGATGAACATGCAGAAGTCCAAGTTGATGAGTCCAAGCAATCAGAGGATTATATATCATTTGTATACATATATGAATGAATGACTCTTAAAGATAATACTGCCAATCAAGTTGGAAATCAACAACAAATCTTAGTATCAGCCGAGTCATAACCAGTGAATGTCGAGCTGCATTCAGAAGCCAAGTTGCAGAATGAAGAAAATGCATATTTCGATTCTAAAAATAGTATACATGAAAGAAATGATGAAGTACCAGATAAAGAAGAACAAAATGACTCTGAAGCTAAAGGATCAAACATGGAAAGAAGGATAGAACGAAGGTTAGCCAAGTTTGTGAGGAGACATCACCCTACAGATCAAATCATTGGTGACAAGGATGCCAGACCAATGACAAGGAATAGACTAAGAAATGAATCATGCCTACTAAGCAAGGTTGAGCCCAAAATAGTGAAAGATGCACTTCAAGATGATGACTAGTATAAAGCTATGGAAGAAGAGATAGGTTAGATTGAGAAGAACAAAACCTGGACTCTAGTTTGTAGACCAGCTGATAAGAATGTAATTGGTACAAAATGGGTGTTTAGGAACAAACTTGATGAGAATGGTGAGATAACTAGAAACAAAGCTAGATTAGTTTGCAAAGGCTATGCATAAGAAGAAGGACTGGATTATGGGGAAACATTTGCCCCTATTGCAAGAATGGAAGGAGTAAGAACATTACTCACATATGCTACATACAAAGGTTTCAAAGTCTACCAAATGGATGTGAAGTCTACTTTTCTAAATGGTATACTGGAAGAGGAAGTCTATATAGAACAACGAGAGGGATTTGTTGATGACAACAACAAGGATATGGTTTGCAAATTGCATGAGACACTTTATAGTTTGAAGCAAACACTTATAGCATGGTATGAGAGATTGCACAAATATCTTGTAAAGATTGGATTTGAGAGAACATATGACAATAACAACCTATATATCAAGGAATAAAAAGGTAAAGATATTTTGATAGCTGAAATTTTTGTTGATGATATAATATTTAGAGGAAATGATATTCTATGCAAAGATTTTGTTGACCAAATGAAGCATGAGTTTGAAATGTCAATGTTTGGAGAAATCAAATTCTTTGTTGGATCACAAGTACATCAATTGAAGCATGGCATATTTGTGACCCAATCAAAATATATCAAGGAAATACGCAAGACATTTGGATTGGAAGATTGAAAACCAGTTAGCACACCAATAGTGATAGGACATAAGTTATCAAAGAATGGTGAGTCAGCTGAAGTAAATCAGACAATGTATAGATCAATGATTGGAAAGTTGCAGTATGTTGTACATAGTAGACCAGAAATTGCATTAACTATTGGAATAGTGGCAAGATTTTCTACAAATCCAAGAGAAAATCATCTGATGGCAGTAAAGAGAATATTGAGGTACCTAAAAGGAATTGATGACTTTGGATTGTACTACAAGAGAAGTGAAAAGTTTGAACTAAGAGCCTACACTAATGCAAAATGGGGAGGTAATATTGATGACAGAAAAAACACTAGTGGAGGAGCACTTTTCTTGGGAAGAAAATTTATTACATAGACCAACAAAAAGGAAAGTTGTACCTCACAGTCCACTGTAGAACCTGAATAAGTTGCAGCTGCTATCAATTGCACCAATATTGTATGGATCAAACATTTGCTACAATGTATGAAGGAAGAGGTAAATGAGCCTGTGATACTTTATTGTGATAATACAAGTGCTATCAACATATCAAAGAACCCTGTAATGCATGCCAAAGCCAAGCACATTGCAATCAAGTATCACTATGTAAGAGAATTGGTGGAAGACAAATAAGTGAAGATGGAATATTTTAGCTCAAAAGAATAGATTGTTGACATCTTCACAAAAGCACTACCTAAAGATTCTTTTGAGTATCTTAGAGGCAAGTTAGGGGTGATACCCCTAGCCAAGGCTATTTGAAGAAAAAACAAATCTCCCCTACATCAAATGAATTGATTGTTGAAATATTACACATTGATGCAGAGGATATTTACTTTAGGATTCATGCCTAAAGTAATTGAGGTGATGAAGTTCCAAAATAGTCACAAACAAGGTGACAGAGGGAGAAATTGAAAGAACTTGCAAAAACTACAGTTGCATGATAAGATGCTGAAATAATATATTTTTGGCATTGTTGTCAAAGAGGGATCAATATCAAAAACTAATCAATAGTTGAGGGAGAAGATGAAGAAGCTAATCAAAAAATATGGATAGAGAAAGAAATAGCAGAAGATGAGCATTGCATACAGAGGGAGAAAATGTAAGAAAGGATGGAGCAACTAAGAGGGAGAAATAGGAGTAAAGCAATCATGAGAGTAGATCAAGAAAAGGAGATGAGACCACTAAGGGTAACATAAATTCCTTTTGGCGTTTGACTTATTGTTCTAACCTAGTTAGCACTTTGATAACATGGTTGAATAGTTTGGTCTAATGGATGATCAGTTTGGTTTGCCATCAATTCCAAAGAGGGAGATTGTTGGAAATCTGATTGAAAAGATCATTAATGAAGAAGATTAATTGAAAGAGGGAGATTGTTGTTAAAAGAATGTTTTCAATCATTGTTTTGTCATTCATGTCAAACCTACTATTTGTAGGAATGACAATTGCTTATAAGATCCCAGTACTATCACTTAGTTGATTGATGAAGAGGATTTGATCAGTAAGATGTAACAAGAGTACCTAAGGGAAAGGTTGAGTTATGGTTTTGTAATGAAGTTCAAGGATCAACTAAGACAATGGTTAAATGATGTATTGATAACATATTTGAAGATACAAAGGTTAGAAACACTAAGAAACACTAGAAGTATAAGTTGGAACAAGGTTGACTGCAAAGCTTAAACTAAGTTCATCAGTAGCTATCAAGCAAGCTAGTTTAAGCTGAGAAAATTCTCAGTTGGAGTCAAGCAAATGTAAAATCTAGTGTGTGCCGAGTGAAGTTCAAGTGCTGAGCAAAGTAACAAGTGTCAAGCATCATAAAATCTTAGTAGGTGTCGAGTAAACTTCAAGTGCTGAGCATCAGTAAAACATAGTTGATGTTGAGTAACACAGTATGTGCCAAGCACCAAAATTTTAAAGTTGCTGCATTATTGGAAATGTCAAAGATTCACCGAATCTAAGCCAACAACGTTGTTACCTTGAATTTTGTGAACCAGTTGGAGGATAAAGATGATGAGTTGGTGGAACAGAATTTTATGTAAATTGTTTTTGAGTGAATTCAAGAGGATTCTTCATGATGTTTCTAGAAGAAACAAAATATGGGTTAGATTTAATGAATCCTACTTAATCCATATGAATTGAAATTAAAGGAGGGAAGAATTGAGTGGGAAAAGAAACTCCAGTTTTCTATTTTAAGGAGTCACAGACCAAGAAGTAAGAGCTGCTAGTGTGCTAGATTGTGAAGTGGTTGAAAGGGTGTCAAGGAGAAGGAAGAATAGAGCACAGAGACTCTGCTTTGAAAAGTGGTCAGAAAGAGAGGATTGCACTGGTACAGTGAGTATGAAGACTCAAGGAGACTAAGCTTGAAAGGAGGGCAAGTTGTCAGAGCTGCAGAGACTAAAAGCTAAGAAATGATATGAGCTGAGAAGTGATCTAAAATCTACAAGTTAAGTTGTATTCTATAATCAGGTCAAAACCCCTTATTGTTACTCTCTAGCAATTGTATCAGTTAGGGTAGAAGAAAATCCTATGGACTTAGGTTGGTTTAATAGCCATTTGTAAATCCTTTAATAGGGTGACATTCCAAGTGAATATTCTAAAGTCCTCTAACTAGGCCTACTTTTAACAGGGTGGTTAAATCCTTTGACCATGTCACATTTAATAGTGTGTTGTAGCCTTTAACAGGGCAGGCCTTTCACAAGGCATCACTTTAGAAGAGTGAGAATTGAGTAGCATGTTACCGGTGCTTTTTTTGAAATTGGGTTTCCACATTAATCACTGTGTTATGTGTTGATCTTTTATGTGTTATGCTTGCATGTTGGTTTACAGTAACTTGCTAAATAGAAAAGTTAAAGCTTGGATGAACAAATAGTTAAATGGGCAAACTTTACTTGATGAAAAGTTTGAATAGGACATTTCGACCTTGAATAACTGATTCACCCCCCCTTCTAAGTTATTCTAAAGCATTTCTAATAGTCCAAACTTTATTATTCATTTCGTGAGCTATTGTCTTTTCTTCTTTTTCTTTAGCAGATTTGAAGTTAGTTTGTTTTGCTTTTATTTTTCAAAATAAGTGTTGATCTTCTATTTATAGGGATCAGACCAATAGTGTTAAAAGTTAGAAGAAAGTTTATGACAAGAAACTGTTGACTCTTGCAGTGAGTTGTTTCTACAGTTCTATGTATTGTTCTCATGTAATGAATTTCTAAAACATAATGAAATAGCTCCTGGTTTACATTCTATGCTAGTAGATTAGTAGAAGCCAGCCAAGGGGCCCACTTGGGAGGTGGATTAGATTAGAGTAGTATAGATTCATTTTCAAGCATCTTTAGTTTTACAGGTAGAAGTTATAAGTTCCTTCCTGTAGCATCATACTTTGTGAATGTTCCTACAGCATCTGTAAGAACAATTATAGTAGATGAACTGAGTGGGAATATATGTTAGTATTTAATTGCATTTCTAATATCTATTTTAGTAAAGAGTTAAGTGTGTTAGTTTCCTGTAGCACTAGTGTAGGTTCTTTCCTTGCATTTTACTTTCCTATAGCATAAGAATAATGACTCATTAAGAAACCTAGTGCACATACTGTGCCGACCATTTCAAGTATACGTCCCTAGGTTGACAAAATTAAATGCATCTCATGGTGGGGAAAAATAGTCCTTAGATTAAATACACTATTCCTAAGTATGGCCTTTGGCATGATTATTATACACCTATTGTGAGGCGGACCAATCCTAATACAAAAAAAATTCATAATAGCACTATGTACCACAAAACTAAAAGAAAAATTATAAAAACTAAAGACTCGTCAGGCTCTATCACCAAAAATCCTAAGAGTATAGCAAAGATTTTTGTAGATTATTTCAATAATCTATTAAATAATTTTGATAGTTCGAATGTGATAGCTCAAGCAAAAATGCTTGAAAACATACCAAAAGTGGTTTCTATAGAAGAAAATAAAGCATTAAATTCACTGATATCTCTGGAAGAAGTCAGATATGTGCTATTCAACATGAACCCTGATAGTTCTCCAGGTCCAGACAGATTCTAGGCTTTCATCTACCAAAAATGTTGGGATATTATTGGAATTGATCTTTGGAAAGCCATTGACGCATCAAGAAATGGTGGATCATTACTGTTGATCTCAGATTGGTTTTGATAAGTAAGTGTTTACAAACTTAAGTGATTTACTTAGTTCATGTCAAACAAGTAATACATGTCAAGCACAACATGTATTTAGTAGAGCATGTCAAGTCCACAGTGAGTGTTGAGTTGCTCATGTGTCGAGTCACTCAAGTGCCAAGTAGATAGCATATGCCAAGTAATTCAGGAGCTGAGTAAGAAGAACATGTCAAGTAATACAGATGCTAAGTCATAGTATAGAAGACAATATATGCCGAGCATCAGAGACTTAGATGCTGCGTAAGATAGTTTTGTCGTAGTTGTTTGTAATGGCACAAACAACTATGTAAACCATTTTTGCGTTGACTTAACGATTGAATTATGATATTTTTGAGATAAGGATGAATCTTAAGTTGGATTCTCAATGCATTACATGCAATTAATCAGGAAAAGGAAAGGTTTAAGTGACAAAATGGATGAATCACAGTCGTTGATTCATACCTAATCCTAAGTTACCTATGTCTTTATAACGAGGACAAACCCTAAACTCTTTAAGGTATATGAAGGAGCAAAGAGTGAAGTTTACATGCAAAAATAGAGCTTTCATGGTGGCTAAGGAGTTATGATCTAAGATTTCATTGTAGAATCAATTAAAGGAGAACAGAGGAAGAGAAGAGCATACAACAAAGAGGCATCTGATCAAGAAGGATCGAGAATACATTAGTTTAGAGGTGATCTATCATCAGGCAACAAAGTGCTAACCACAAGATCATTACTTAATCATTCTAGCAAGTGAATTAGTTAAATCTCTTAACAGAGTAGTCCTAACAAGTTGCATTGAAATCCTTTAACAGGGTGCTTACTTAACTGTGAGTTGAAGTCCTTTAGCAAGGTGTTGAAATCCTTTAATAGGGTGAGACCTAACAGTCTTTGTAAGCCTTTAATAGTGCAGACCTTTCATAGGATAGATCGTGTCTCATGATAAAACATTGTAACCTTCATTGGATACACTTTATTATTGCAGTAGCGAAGATTTGTGGGTGTCATCCCCACCCCAATTTTACCTTCTCATTGGAGGGTTTCTCATTAATCATATCTAGTGTCATATGTGCATGAATGCTTATTTGTTTACATGATTTCGAATAATTGGTATCAGAGCTTTTTTCTCTAAAAGAGAAGCTTTGCAACTTTGAGGAAAGATCTTGAAAATGAAAGTCTACAAGTTGAAAAAGATCATTGAGAATCAAGGAATTAAAATACAACTCATTCTACATCAACTAAATGAAGCAAAAGAAGAACTAAAGAAATCTTTGAAGAGAAGGAAGGAAATTGCTATTGAGAATAATGACACACAATACAAAGAGATGGACACTATTAAGCTATTTGCTAATGGAGATTCCAATGAATTTGATGCAATAGTTGCAGATCTAGTGGAAAAGAATAGAGCCTAAGTTGAAGAAATAAAAAATCTCAAGTTAGAGCAGAATCACAAGCCATATTACTATGTGAAGTGACTAAACAGAAAAAGAAAGCTATGGAAGACAAAGGCATGATTGAAGAAGATAAAAGAATTTTAAGCAACAGATTGGAAGAGAAATCATTAGAGCTAACCAAGATTTCCAACATGCGATTGGATACTTTGAGTCAAATGATGATTGCCAACTATGAGTTGAATGTTAAGGACATTGAGATAACAACATTGAAATTAAAGAATGAGCAATTGCATAGTGAGCTAAAGAGGGAAAATGAATTTGTTGAAAGTTTCAATAAACCAAGTGAAGCCATCAAATACTTTGGACAATTGATGAGATCCCCTAGACTTAACAATGATACATCTGGACTGGGATACACAAGTACTGAAGAAGGAGAGTCATCCAAAAGTGCTAAAGAAAAGAGCAACAAAGGTAAGAATTCCAAACCTACTTGCCATAATTATGGTAAGAAAGGACATACTACTAATGTGTGCAGGAGCAAGACTGTAAATTAGAATGTCAAGCATAAGAGCATGGTTCACTGCCATAAGTGCAACAAGCAAGGTCATCAGGCACATGAATGTAGAACTAAGACCATGCATACTTAAAGATTTGAAGGATATTCTTACAACTGTCAAAAGTATGGACATAGAGCTTTTGAGTGCAGATCCAAACCCATGTGGTCATCAAACAGGCAAATAAAGGTGAGGAACAATGGAAACTCTTATAATTGGCATTATAATACAAGATATAGCTATCATTATTATCAATAATATCGACATGTTCCTAAGAATTGTATTAAAACACACTTCAGAAGTGACTACAAAAGGTGGTTGAGTCAAACAACCTGTTTTAGCTATTTGAAGACTGGTCACATCATCAGATATTGCCCACTGAGTTTGATAAAGGCAAAGGCAAGACAGATGTTGAAAATGTCAGAAATGAAATGAATAAGACGTGGAAGAAAAATGATGATTTTAGCACATCAAATGGAGAAGGGATCACTTCACCCAATGGGTCAGGTGATCACATCACATCAAACTAAGAAATCAAGAGGTATGTGGGATTGATATTCAAATTTTATATCATTCATTAGTTCCAAAAGGACTTGGTACTGAAAAGATTACATTAGCATGAACAAAGATGCAAGATGTTATTAGGAATCCAAGAAAAAACTCTAAATTTTTCATGTTATTATTGAGCATAAAAAGTTTCCTATAAGTGTCGAGTGGAATGCTAGAAGATGTCGAGCTAATAGAATGGCTAGTTGATGTCGAGCTCATAACGGATGCCGAGTGAATGAAATGTTAATGGATGTTGAGTGAGATTGAAATTGGTTGATGTTGAGCTTACAACTGTGTAAGCACTTAGCATTATTGTAGGGTTTCAAAAGGGTATTTGATCGATTTCAACTCATTTTTTATCATTTCAAAATTGAGAAAGAGCAAGGAGAGAAAGAGGCAATCAGAAAATCCATCCAAAGCAATGATTCAACATCATTTTGTTAGATCTTGAAAGGTATTTATCAAGTGCCGAGTTACGCTATTTATATTTTCATAAACCCTAGTTTTGCACAATGGCATTTAGTTCAAAGAATGTAGAGGGTAAGGAGGTTTTGAATGTTCAATTGATTAGTAATGAGGTTAAAAAACCAATATTCGAACCCATTCTTGACATTTCTTATAAGCAAGACCCTCTAGTGCCTTATCCATGATATCATCGAAAGTTTTAATGGTGCAAGATGTTAGGAAATGTTATAATTGCAAGATTGGTAGTATTGGAGATATGGAGATTAGGCAAGCATATGATAGACTCTATGAAAATGGTGTATAGAAGGAAGAATACAAAATTGTAGAGATGAAAGGGTTAACTCGTGCTCGAGATTTACCAAATGTATTCAAAACTGGATGGATAAGAATTCTACTAAGCAAAATTCATGATAGCTCACTTTGGTTAGACAATGGACCTATCAAAATAACCAAGAGAATAATCCATAGGGTAATAGGGTATCCAACCCTAGATTAGCCTAATGATGGATCATGTAGTATGATCCGAAACGTTGATGTTAAAAAAAATCACACAATCAAATCCATAAAATAATTTATTTACAAATGGATTGTGGAATTCTGATAATGTTAATTGATTCAAAAGAAGTTATTAAAAAGAATATAGGAGTCATGCAGAACAAGAGAGGAATGACTATTGACACCATCATTGATCCATTGATAGAATTTGCAGTCAAGCTTATTTCACATAAGTTTTACCAATCCAATAGATTGAATAGTGTGCCTTGTATTGTAGTAGATGTTGGTTATAAAATTGTTAAGAAAGATCACAGATATGATCTTGCAATGCTACAATTACAACAATTGATTGAGAACCTAGGAGTATTAAGAAAGACTACGAGTGCACAATGCAAATTTGGTTATATTTTGATGTGCATTTTCTTTTATGTTCAAAACACTTTTCCTACATTTGGCACAGTTGCATGGAAAACAAAGAGGTCAGTGGTAGTACAGATTGGTGAGTTCATTGAACAATTGGGTGAGAATTTTGAGTCAATTATAACCAGCTACTTTGAGAATTTTGAGCAGTCAATGAAGAAAAGATTGAGAATTCTAGTGTCACTAGTGGAAAAGCATTATGATGATGTTTTTTTTCTAGTGGATGATGATTATACTTTTGTTCAAGCAGTAACTCCAAGGGTAAGATGGATAAGGCCATTAGGCTATGAAATAAAATGTACATGAAGCCTATGTAGCTATTACAACTTTTCTTGTAGAAGAGATTGACATAGATGCTAAGGCATTTAGAAATTATGACATGGAAAAATCTAAAATTATCATGGAATTGAAGATTGCCTCTATTATCAAGAAGAAAGGAAAAATTGGTGAAGAAGTTGAAAGAAAAATTTGGTGAAGGTGCCAAGCAGGAAGAAGAAGAAGAAGAGGATGAAGAGGAAGAAGATATCCAAATACAAAGCACCACTTGCACTTACACAAGGTCAAGGAGAAGATCAACCAAAGGAGGGAACAAAAGTTGTTGAAGGTGCCAAGGGAGAAGAAGCCAAGGAAGCACCTACTCCTAGTGACCAAAAGAAGAGGAAGGCCAAGGTACAACCAGTGACAAGGTCCAAGAAGATTGCAAAACCAAGCTAACCCAAGCCTACAACACCTACTACAAGGGCTAGTGCATGTGTGACTGCACAAAAGGCAAAAGAAAAGGCCAAACCAACAGAGTAGGAAGGAGGAGTGTAGAAAAGACTGAGAAGGAAATACATTGCACAAGCTGAATTTGATGAGGAGAAAATAGAATCAGATGACAATAGCCAATTCAAAGTGGTGAGTCACAATCCAACTTTAGATCTTGAGAATCTATGTGAAAATGTTAAGAATAGTGGAGACTTATCATTATTTTCTCATGTTGATGTTGATAATCTTGGTAAAGTTGAAAAGAATCAAGCAGAGGAAGCTATATATGCCATGATGGAAAACTTTAAGAAAGCCCCACTAGAGATTGCTAACTCTATGCCTAAAAGCTTATATGAGAGAGTGGAGCAAAAGTGACACTATTGTTTGAACTTGGAAAGACAAATAAGGGGGACATCACTTGCACAAGTTATGCCTGAACTCAGTAAGGCAAAAATTGCTAAGGCTATGAAGAAGTATGCTATCAGATTTGTTCCAAAATATAGAGCCTTCAACATACTACAAAACAATATTGAAGATGTTGTGAAGAAGTCTACACAAATTTGGAAGATAAAATATGGGCTTGCTACAGTAAAAGAAGGAGAACAAGAGCCTATTGAGGTTAAATATGATGAAGAAGATGATAACAATAGAGACACAGTTGTGGGAGGAACAGAAATGAAAGTAGATGACAAGGCAACAACTAAGGCATAGAAACAAGAAGAACAAAGTGTACAAGATACACAATTGTCAAATTTCAGCCCTCAACAAATAATAAGTGAGAATACTGAAACAATAACATTAAATGATATTTGTAATTTAACTTCTTAAAACATCGATCCCCTTATAGAGGAAGATCTAAAAAAGATTCTAGATCAGTCTACATAGTAGGAAAAAATATGTGATAATCCTGTATTGGTGAGTGTAGATGAATGGCAAAAACTAGTGACTAACACAACAAGGGAAGAGGTGAATACACAAAAGCCACCTACAATCACTCCTCAAGTCACTAATGTACAACCTTAAAATAAAATACCAGAAGATACATCTGAAAAGGTTGATACAGTTGGAAAGGACATAGTGGAAACCAAAGCCTCTATAGAAATATAGAATGAAATAGGTCAGAAAGACTCATCTGCACCTACAACACAAGTACAAGGTGCAAGTCAAAACATTATGGATAATAAGGACAAACCTAAAGAGACTGAGTGGACACCAAGGGTGAAGGAGCAAGTAGCAATTCAAGGTCTAGTAATCTTACTAGTATCAGGCACTCCTAGTCATACTCTTCAAAAGTCGAGCACAGATGCAACACCATTGCAGATCTCAGTGCCGAGTTCTAGTACATTAAAGGTTGAAGAGGTCATACAATATGGAGATGTAAGCCATGATGAAGAAATTGTGTTACCAAAATATGATTATGACACAATGACCATAGAGTAGATGAGAATTCTCTAAGAAGCCCTAGCAAGAAAGAAGCATCAGGAATTGTTTAGAAGGGAGCACAGGCAAAAGCAAGCATTGTTGGATATCAAAGACATCTTTTTAGAAGCATTTAACCTGCCTATTCCAGATGAGACCAAGCCACTCATTGAACAACTAACAAATATAGTGGAAAAGGTTAGTGATGCAGACCTTGACACAAATGCTAAACTATTAGAATGGTTTGAAATAAATTTTAGAATAAAGTGAATGAGAAAATATCAGGTGATATAGCACTCGCACAAGTTGCATTGGCAACTAAGATAGAGAGTGTGAAAAAGGTACTTGATAACATTTTCTCACTATACACAAAATTATGCAATCCAACACTCTTCACACAAGAGAAAAGAAGTGACATTTTGAGTGTGGAAGTCAAATTAATGCATTACGTGTTAAATTGCCTATGACACCAGCTCAAAGTGAGAAGCACTTCAGAACTTTGCTACAAACCCAGAGTTAGTTAGCAACACTGTCTACAGATGAAGCCAATATAAGGGCAAAACTAATTAGCATCCAAACAACATTGACCCCACACATGGAAATTTGCACAAGGAATCAGGTTATGTTGAAACTCTTATGAAGAAAGACCCAAATCTTTCTACACTAGATGGCCCAGTCCACCTTGCTGCCAAGTTGGCTATCCAAATTAAGTCTTTGGATGTAGCATGTGAAAATTGGGATGTAGCTCTCAAAATTATTTTAGAGGTCCATAAATCTTTTTTGGACAAACACAATATGAGTGTATAGCCCATTGACATAAGTGTCAAAAAGGTGGAGAAATAAGGGAGATATAGATTTTGGGGGAGATGTAAAATTTTGGGGAGATAGAGAAGAAGAGTTAGAGAAGAATGGGAGAGTAAGAAAAGGGATAGAGAAAAAGACAGAATAAGCTTAGGGGGAGTAAGCAAAGAACAACATGAAGTCAAAGAGTATTAGTTGAGACACATTTACTTAGCAGGACTACAAATTTTTTTAATACAAAACAAACTTATCAACTCGGGAGGAGTTATCAAATTTTGAGATATAAGTTGTTACAAAATTTTGAAAATTTGAAGTTTTGTACATAAGCCGAATAAGATATACATTATGCTCGTAAAATTAAGGATATTAATGCATGACCATGTGTTTTTTACACTCATGTCAAAGGGGGGGGGTTGTTAATCTTAGATTGGTTTTGACAAGTGAGTGTCTACACACTTAAGTCATTTACTTAGTTCTGTTGAACAAATAACACATGTCAAGCACAACATGTATATAATAGAGCATGTCGAGTCCATAGTGAGTGTTGAGCCATTCATGTGCCAAGTCACTCAAGTGTCGAGCAGATAGTGTATGTTGAGTAATTTAGAAGCCGAGTAAGAAGAACATGTCGAGTGATACAGATGCCAAGTCATAGTATAGAAGATAGTATATGCCGAGCATCAAAGACCTCAGATGTTGAGTAAAACAATTTTGTTATAGTTTTTTTTAATGGTACAAACAACTATGTAAACCATTTTTGAGCTAACTTAAAGATTGAATTGCAATATTTTGGAGATAAGGATGAACCTTAAGTTGGATTCCCAATGCATTACATGCAACTAATTAGAAAAAGGGAAGGTTTAAGCGACAAAATGGATGAATCACAACCATTGATTCATACCTAACCCTAGGTCACCTATGTCTTCTTAAGGAGGACAAACCCTAAACTCTTTAAGGTGTATGAAGGAGCAAAGAGAATTTTGCATGTGCAAATAGAGCATTCATGGTGGCTGAGGAGTTATGATCTGAGATTGCATTGCAAAATTAGTTAAAGGAGAATAGAGGAAGAGAAGAGCATACACCAAAGAGACATTTGATCAAGAAGGATCGAGAATACATTAGTTTAGAGGTGATCTATCATTAGACAACAAAATGCTAACCATAGGATCATTGTTGAATCATTCAAGTAGGTGAATTAGTTAAATCTCTTAACATAGTAGTCCTAAAATCCTATATTGAAATCCTTTAACAGGGTGCTTACTTAATTGTGATTTGAAGTCCTTTAGCAAGGCACACTTTTAGCAGGGTGTTGAAATCCTATAATAGGGTAAGATCTAACAGTCTTTGTAAGCCTTTAACAAGGCATATCTTTCATAGGGTAGATCATGTCTCATGATCAAACATTCTAACCTTCATTGGATACACTTTATTATTGCAATAGTGACGATTTGTAGGTGTCATCCCCACCCCAATTTCAACTTCTCATTGGAGGGTTTCTGGGTAATCATATCTGGTGTCATATGTGTGTGAATGCTAATATGTTTACATGATTTAGATGTACATGCTTTACATGGTATTTTAGTTTACTTATTAAATGCATGAGATGGATGTGTGGTGAAAGTTTTATTGGTCAAAGTTTAAACTACTAATTCACGCCCCACTGCCCCTCTCAAAAGTTTACCTTTCCTATTGTAATTCCAACAATTACTATAAAAAAAATAAATAATACCTTTCTCACCTTGATACTTAAAAAAGAGGATCTTGAAATCTCAAGGGATTTTAGACATATAGCTCTTTGCAATACCACTTATTAAATCATATCCAAAATATTAGCATTTTGAATGAAATTGATTTTCCCTAAGCTTATATCAGAAGAACAAGCTGGTTTTGTACTAGGAAGATCGATTCTAGATGGGATACTCATTATACAAGAAATATGACACTGAGCCAATAAGAATAAAATGGCAAGCATGTTCATGAAACTAGGTATTTAGAAAGCATATGACATGGTTGATTGGAGGTTTCTATGCAAAACATTATAATCCTTTAGATTCTTGTACCAATGGATTAATCTAATATATCAATGCATCTCAACAAATAAAAATTTAGTTGTTATTAATGGAACTCCTAAAGGCTTTTTTGACACATCAAGAGGTATAAGACAAGGAGATCCCCTATCTCCATTCCTATACATTATCATGGCAGAAACCTTCGGCAGAGAAAATTCCAAAGCTCACAGTGACAACAAAATTAGCGGAATTATCGTAACTTAGAATGTTCCTAATATAACCCATCAACAATATGCAGATGATTCCATTGTGCCAAAAGAAAGTACAATAAAAGAGGCTCTAAACCTCTAGTCAATCATTCAACAGTATATGGAAGCTTCAGGTCAAAGAGTGAATGCTAAAAAATCAAAAATGTTTTTCATTGACACCAAACCAAAAGTAGAAAAATAGATATATAATATTTTGGGATATAAAAGAGGCACATTCCTATGTAAATACTTAGGAATAGAGCTAAAAAAAGGTAGTAAAACTAACAAGGGATGGCATAATATCCTTGATAGAATGGATAAGAGGTAGGAGGTTGGAAAGATAAATGGCTCACAAAAGCCAATAAAGTTACAAAGATCAAAGTAGTCTTATCTACCCTCCCAACCTACCCCCTTTCTTTGTTACCTCTATCTAAAAGCATTAATAAGAAGCTTGAGGCAAAACTCAAAAGCTTCTTTTGGAATGACACTAAAGAACATAAAAAACTGGCTCTTATCAAATGGGAGAAATTATGTAAACCAAAGGACTTAGGAGGTCTAGGTGTCAAAAACTTAAGTTGGCAAAATGAAGCATTAGGGTCCAAACTAACTCGGCGACTATTCATAGAAAGAAACCAAAAATGGGCAAAAATTATGTATAACAAATACCTAAACCCAACCAACCCTTTCTCCTTGTTTAGAATGAGGATCCTTCCTAAAAGATCGGAGAGCTAGAATTTTATAGTAAAAAGTAGAGCCTTGATTAGTAAATATCTCTCTTGAAATGTTGGCAATTATAAAACCAAAAAAGATATTAATGAAAATATAAGTTGGGAATGGAAAACTTTGGATAATATTGACCTAGAACCAACAATAAAGAAAGGTGTATGAAAACATCATTAATAAGAGGAAATTTAAATAATTAGTGAGAAATGACAAACTCATATGGCCAACATCAAAAGATGGTAGGTATAACATTAAAAATGGATATAGAGTAATCATTCAATCCCAAAGGTGGGAATAAGTTAATACTCCCCTTAAACTTTGCTGGGATTGTTCATGCCTACCAAAGGTAGGCTTGTTTCTGTGGACTGCCTCCTAGAATAGGATTCTAACGGCTAACAAACTTAGAAAAATGGGCATTGAGGGCCCTTCAAGATGTGTGTTATGTAAGCATGACAATGAAGATATGTAAGCATGATAGTGAAGATACTAATCATCTATTATAAAAGTGTCCATATACACAATATTGTTGGGAATGGCTCTGATATATGTTGGGTTGGACCATGCCTTTTCTAGAATCTTTGGATTATCTTCTCAGGGGTTGGCCAATAGATAGTAGTAGCTATATCTATGTTAAACATTGGAATATTTGCCCATCTATCATTGTCTGGGAAGTTTGGAAAGAAAGGAACAAAAGAATATTTCACAATCAAGATATGATTGCATGTGAGATTACTAATAAAATTGAGGCTTGTATTGTTGAAACCTTAAACTCTCACCTTAGGGAAATCCCAAAAGAGGAAGGATTATTTTCAGAATGGGATGGTCTAATGAAAAAGAGTAGGAAAAACCCAATTAATCCCCCACTTATCTATTAAAAAAAGAATAAAGAGGCGAGGGACAAATGTAGATGAATTCCACCCCCTAGTGGTTGGACTAAATTAAATTTTGATGGAGCCTCAAGAGGTAATCCTGGTACTGCTGGGATAGGATGCATCATTAATAATGATTCTGGCAATTGGATTGCTAAAAGGGCTGAATTTATTGGAGCAACCACTAACAACCTCACTGAATTAGAAGCCCTTCAAGAAGGTATCCAAATTTTCCTAAACTAAGTGTCTCAAAACTTATTATTGAAGGAGATTCATAGATTGTCCTAAATGCCATTAGAAAAAGGGAGACACCAAACTGGGTTTTAAACTCTAAACTAGAAGAAGTTCTAAATCTCTTGGACCTCTTCAAAAATATTCAGATTCTACATATCTTTTGGGAAGGTAATAAAGAGGTAGATCAGTTAGCAAATAAGGGTGCTGACAGTGAAAATATCTTAATCTATAATTATAAGTAACTTAATCGAAAATTGAATAGCCATCCTAATTGAAACTAGATGTTGTAACTCTCATTCTTATTAGCTAAATCAGCCATGATAGATAATCTAGATAATAAGGATACTTAGAAATATAACATCTTCATAACTTTTAGATATCTATGTTTATATATGTATAAATTCTCATATATGTGCATATATACATAAAAATCTATGTGTGTGTGTGTGTCAACATGTATAAACTTTGGAGCATTTGCCCCTCGTAGCAAACAAAGGGATAGATGAAGAATAATTTTCAGTTACTAACCAAGACTTTGAAAGATTTAAAATTTAATTTTTAAAATAATAATAAAAAAAGGTTTTTAATAAAAACAATTAAGACAACAATACTTTCATATATGAAAGGAAATTAGTTTAGAAATTAGGAAATTAGTAAGTCTATCTGGGAACATATTTATGAATCCTATTAGTTTTTAATCCTAGCTCTTGTCTTTCTCTTGGCTGCTTTTTTGTATTTTTTGATTACTCCCAACATGTGTAACCTATATATTATTCCCCTAAACTTTTCTTCATTGCATGACACTAGGTTTCATCCCATTTTAGCATTATATGGTGTCCTTTAGCTAGCATCATTAGATGATGTCATCTCAGCTCTTTTGGATCCTTTCCTAACTTCATCTCAATTTTTGATGTTTATTTTCCCCTAACTCTCTGGAGCCTGATTTAGATACAATCTTAGTATGGAAACCAATGTTGGCTTATTTCATTCCTTAGAGGTTCGTACTATGGCATTTAGAGGTAACATTAAACTAGAAAGATGGAATCATCTTTTAAATCTTGTGGATGACATGACTATGATGGTTGTTAACCATGTCTTAGGGGAAGGTGTTTTCAATTATGATTTCTTTTGGAGAACCAACAATGGCATTGTAGGCTCCTTTATAGGTTGTATGGCCAGAGCCAAAGTGGAGAAGTGGGCAATTATTAGGATTTTCTATAATGTATTCAATCCAACTCGGTGTGTAGGTTTTGAAGAAGTTGTTCAAAGTATAGATGAGAAGCTTAGAATCCCTTTGCCAGAGCTTTACATGGCACATCCACCTGGGAGTTTTGAGTTGGCCATAGTCCCTAGCCATCCCTCTCTGGTAATCTGAGAGAATGCCTTATTTTTTCTTGAGAGTGGCAAAAAATGGAAGCTAGTATCCATTTTCTTCTCAGGTGGAAAGGGATCATGGAAGACCATAGCAAGGCCTAGCTCAGGAACTATCTCTGCATCTTCAAATCCTATATTCAACCAAGAGTGGATCTTGGTAACCTAGAAGCTTTGGATTTTTGTATTTCGAATGTGGAAAAGTCCAGCAGGGAGAAAAGCACCTTCAAATTTTTGTCATTCTTCCAAACTAAGAACCCTAAGGCTATAACAAAAATCATCATGGTGTACTGGAAAAAGGGAGGTTATTGGTGTCCCTTGCTTGTCATTTTTTTTGTTAGATGTCAAATTTTGATCTTCTCAGACACTAGTTGGAGGTTTTTCTCTTCTTGTTTCTCCTTTACTACCTTTTGGCCTATCTGGATTTTGGTCGGTATCTAATTATGTAGCTTAGTTTTCGCCTTCTTTGTTGTCTGGGTCCTGGCTTCTATTTTGTGCCCTCCCTTTCTCCTTGCTTCTGTTGTTATCTTTCTCTGATAGGATTTGCTTGTCCTGAGCACTCAGTATTAATGTAACCCCTGTTCTTCTCATTTTAGAATAGAATTATAGTTCTCAATGGGTTTGTTTTTTAGTTTTGTCAATAGATGTATGATGCTTGTAAGCTCTACATTTTTTTTTTCTCTAAATATATGAATAATGTCAGAATCTTGGTATTTCCTTTAGAAATTGGTAATATCAATTTGCAAGTTCACATTTCACACATTGCAATTCATGCAGGAATAATCAAAACTTTACACATTTTTCTTTTGATAGAGGCAAATGGTGGGTTGTTGCTTATGTACTGAAAGTTTCTAGTGCTATTAATGTGCTATTAATACACTAGTTTGTTACATGACCAACAACCTTTTTTTACTTTTAATGATAAAAATATTGTATACCAATTTACTTATTAAAGGAAGCACATTGTCGTCAAAGGTGTTACACAAAGATGTTGCCCTCTACATATACAAGCCTTCTCCTCTTACGAGCTAATCAAACTTAACAAAATGTATTTGAAGACAATGATCTCAGAATTATCACAATCTTCAAAAAATTGTAGGCGCCACCTTCCAAACATATTACTTAACAAAACACATAAAAACAAAAGAATACACTCCTATGTGCTCTTCATTGTAAGTACATAAAGATGTAACTGCTAGTTATTAATTTTATTAAAACAAAAATACATACTCAACAAAGAAAGTTATAACAGTGGCAACTTTCCAAGAGAATTCATTTTAGAAAACAAGAGACACAATGCATCAAAGTTCCCTCCAATAATTGGAAAAGAAGAAAAATAGAGATTTATAGATAGAAAGGAAAGATAGAAAGAGAGAGCTAAAAAAGAGAATGATATGATATTATAAGGACAAGTAAAGGTAGAATGATAGAGAGAGTTGAAGGGAATTTAAAAAATGTTAATAATTATATTATTTTAAGAAATGTATAAATAACAATACAAATTATATTATATGAATGAACTACTCATTTCTACCAATTCAATTATAAGTTGAAATATTTAATTAAAAAAAATAAATTGTTGATTACTTAATTCAAATTACGAAAATATCTAGTAAGTTTGAGGGATAGTATTAGTTTAACAATTTGAAGATGGTATAAAAAAATTAAAGCAAGATTGTAAAATAGTAGTTAGTAAAACATAGTGTAGATTTAAAGAAATAACATTTTACAATTGACAATAATAAACATGAATATAAAACTAATAAATATATTTAAAATAAGCAATATAAAATATTTAAAAAAAGAAATATAAATTTTAAAGAAATATAAATTTTTTAACTCTATATTTGAACTTGGTAAGAAAAATAAATTGTGATAATTAATATTGATGAGACATTATTTTTGTTTTTGTAAAGTAGTGTGAGGTGGAAGATAAAAACTATTATTTTTTTGAAAATCTAATGAGCTTGTGAAAAAGATAAAGCTGTAATATTAATGCATGATGGAGTTGTTAGAAAATATTTGTATTTTTGTTAGAGAAAATGAATTTTCTTCCTACCAAAAATGGAGTGGTTTAACAAAATGAATGAAAAATGTGATTTATAAAATAATGAAAAATTAGAAAAAGATGTAAACATTTGAGATTTATTTTGATCTTTTAAATACTATAAATTGATTGGTCAATTTAATTAAAAAAATGAATTGAACAATATGATATGATATGATAGATTTTAATGACGTCTACGAGACTAAAGAAGTCTATGGGACCCATGCAATCAGCTTTCCGAATCGAAACTAGTCAATTGTAAAGTTTCGGTTAACTTGTCTCTCCTTTTTTGAAATTTGGTAATTAAATCCGCTGCTCTTTTCACTTGATCTTCCTCGAATAAATAGTTGAAGTCCCTGTTCTACAATATTTTTGTATAGCCAAATCTGATGTCATTGTAAGCCGGGCAGTCTTTGACAAAGTGCTGCTCTGTCTCAACTATTCCCATATTACAAAATAAATATGTTCTATCTACCCACTCTTCCTTTAGAACTTGCCACCAATCATAAACTCAAGTTTGTTTTTTGGACAATTTTCTATGCTACTGCAATTAGCCATTGTTCTATATAACCTTAAGTGATCAAAGCCTTTACTTGATATGCTTAAATACACGAAAATTGATTCACACCCTCACATCACGTTCTTAATAACTCATGTCAAGCGTGTCAAATTAATTGGTTATAATAAATAAATATATAGTTTAATTAACTGTTGCATGCTTTTTCCTCTTTGCTATGAGTATCCGGATATATATTTCCCCAACACGCTAAGATTTTTTAAAGCCGGATGATGGTTTAAAAAAAAAAAAATTGTTCTGTGAAAAATGAAAGAATAAAATCTTTTAATTAGGGTTATGATTATTTTATCTTGCGAATGCTCACGAGAGCGACATGTTTCTGTGGAAGCTAAAAATCATTATAATTATGGTTTAGAGGTGAGCCGACAGCCTTAAGTTATAAAGAAAAGTCCATGTATGCAAATATTGCTTAATCCGACGACGAATTTAGAGTTCGGATTTTGTCAGAGACCCAATCGCCCAAGCAAAGCATTTAACTGAATTCATGTGCAAACAAATTGGGTACTCTTGAATCGGATCTTTTGGATTGCCCTCATTGAAAAGTGTAGTAGTCTGGGCAAATTGCAAATTGCAAATTCATCATAACACAGTTCATAAACTCTTTGGCATTATGCCTTGAAAATCAGGCATGCATGTTCAATTGCTGTCTTCTGGGTTGATTCAGCCCTGATTCAAACATTAGGTTTTCAGCTGTGGATTGATTTGGAGGGTCGGAGACGTTAAGGCCATGGAATTGGGTGCTAATGGTGTGTGGGTTTCTGTTGAAGATGGGGTTGAGGTTCTCAATCGGGCAGCTATGGCTCATAGGGCTGGTTTTGAGGATTGTGATGGAGGGATACAGATAATTGAAGTCCACCCCAGGAGGACTAGGAGCAGCCATGAATCAGATTCGAGCAACCGCAGTAGCAGCAGTAAGCGCCACAGACCTCTTTACTCTGCAGGTTAGTATTAGCACTTAAAGATATAAGTCAAATCCGAATACAACGATGAAATACCCATTAGTTTATTTGTTTTGAAAAGTAGTTTGCTTTCAGTGTCAATCTAAAATCATAATTTCATTTAATGATGGAATACCCATTAGTGTTTTCGTGCCTAAAAGCTGTAATATTTTTGGGAATTCTAATTGGAATGTAAAGATGGAACACCCACTAACATCTTTGCTACTTCTATAATTTGTTCCTTAATTCCAAGCTGAACGCAATAATGCAAGCCACGCTGATGTGAATTTTTTGTGCGTATTGCCAAAGCTTCCCTGGAATTCGAAAGTGAACAATTTTCGGATCTCATAAACTGCCTTATTCAAAATTTATATTGGCTTTAAAGGGCGCAGCTGGGGGAAGCGGATTCATATGGGGCTTGAGTCACCTCAGTCCGGTTTGTTCAATAATCTATAACTTTATGAAGAATTTATAGACAAAGATAACTTTTTGAGTCATATCCTGGTACAGACCTCAAGAGGCATACGAGACTTCGATGTTGGAACAAAAGGACATTTTAACTAGATTGAACCTCATGATCCTGCTCTAGCATAAAATTTAAAAATATAATTGTCAGACAATCTACATCTGGAGTGCATAATGAAAATTATTGTTATTTTCCTACAAATTGTTTGAATCTCCCGTTTGATTGCATTATTGTTGATTATCGATAATAAAAATGATTGGAATGAGTTTTAGGCCTACACCTATTTTGAAGAAAACCAATATCGGTGGAATTCTTTTTTTCCTGAAATTTCAGAGTGAATTGAGTCAGTAGAGGTTTTTCTTCAAATGCTAAATGATGGCATTATTCACGGTTGGCTTAGACCCCCCATCACTAAAAATGGTAGAAATTGAAAAAATTGGAGTCTTATCACAACTTCAAGTCTCTGGAAAAACATTTTCGCAACTTATAGGCATCAGCCTGAAAACACAATCTTGTGATTTAGAGAAGATCAATCTTTCTACTGGCGAAGTCAAAATGACCACCAGTGACAATTGTTTTGAATTTCTCCCATTGATGGATATCACCTGATCATTTCCTAGATTTTTTTGGATCTATGTATGGGTAGAGTGTTAAACTGGAATGTCCCCCCCACAAAAATTGCCATCTCCGGAGATTCATATGTTTCCAAGACAGTGGGATGGCATGAAACATCCCCCCACTTTGCCAACACTACCATTTCCAAATAGGAGGATGTCTCCCTCAGAGGAAGGATGTTTCTAGGACATCCCCTATGATAGGGATGGTGGGATGCCCCCAGAACTCTCCGAAAACATAACTATTTCCCTTAAATGTCTCAGGAACTTTAAGCTGCCCCCAACAGAGCATCAAAAATAGTTATTCAAAAAAAGAATGATATTTTCTTTTGGGATTTAGTTCACTAAGCAAAATTCTAATAGTCTATCAGGCTCCTTCATAGCCTCAGCATATAGACAGTGTAGATTCATCAGTTTATCTGATAGTTGTTTTGAAGAATGAAATTTTGGTTAGAATTGCTAAAATAACAAGGACTTTGTGTTGGAGAGACCATGCTGATAAAGTTGACTAATGTGACAATCAGCACTAACTTTAGTTGTCATGTTCCCTGTTGTAAACCATAAAGTAATACGATGAGGAGTGATTACAATTACCATCAGTGATTAGCATGAGGCAAGTAAGAAAGGTTGCTCTAAAACAATTTGCTATGAAAAGGTGTGATTAGTTAAGTTGACTAAAACTAAGAAGAGATACATATCACTTGAGAAGAGATGTGATTTAGAAAAGATATGTCCCATCAATGTCAAGGGACCCAATTCCTTTGCTACAAGATATATAGGGATTAAGATTACTTCAGGCAATGCGCAAATAAGTAAGTAAGGTCCCATCAGTGATTAGCACGAGGCAAGTAAGTAAGGGTGCTCTTAAACAATTTGCTATGAAAAGGTGTGATTAGTTAAGTTGACTAAAACTAAGAAGAGATACAGATCACTTGAGAAGAGATGTGATTTAGAAAAGATATAGGGACCCAATTCCTTTGCTACAAGATATATAGGGATTAAGATTACTTCAGGCAATGCGCACTGAAGAAGAAGACTCTTCTAAAGGAAGAATAAATGTTATATATCAAATCTGCTATTCTATGGAAGATATTAGAAAATAAGTCTATATCTGTTTGCTGGCAAGCATTGGGTAGCAAAAAGGATACACTGTAACTGACTATGATTTAATACTGTTATGCAAAAGGATATATCTGAATCCTAGTATTGATAAGGGGACCCTTAGAGGGTCTAATATATATCATATTAATACATATTAATATACGAAATGCGCAAGGTTATCCCAACCCCCCCACACTATTTGAAGTGCAAGTGGGCAGACTTATTAGTGATAGATTGTAGCTTCAATGCTCAATTTTCTGTTTTCCGACAGGCCCTACAATTCTATGGGCGATCAAGGAGAGGGCTCTACTCTTCTGAAGGCGTCCTAGCTCCCCTTCTGCAGGGAAGGTTTGGCTAGCTCACTCTCTCACCCAAGTTATGTCTTCACTTTCAATCCAGAGCTCTTATATCTTGACGAGTTCTTTCCAGAGTTATTATTGTCTATGGAGTAGGAGTAGGAAAGCTCTTATATCTCAATCTTTCCTATCAATGCCCATTAAAATAGTAGGGGAATGGTGCGAATGGGATACGAATTTAGTATTGATCTTTCCTAAACTAGAATTGAGGGAAATTGGCCAGCCTAGTTTAGGGGAAGAACTAAACTATAGGGGCCGGTCTGGTCCAACTCTGTTACCATAGTTGTTGGATCAACTGGGTATATATATATATATATATATATATATAAGACTCTCAAAGGTTCCTTTTGCAGGAACCCTTAGAAGGTCTAATTTATATCATATTAATAACAATATTATCAGATATATATGCGCGCGCACACACACACTCAAGACCTTTTACTATTTTTAACTTCAAATGTCTTACCCTTAGCTTGTGACATAAATATCAAATCTGTGTTCTTTTGGTAATAACTGAGACTAAACCCAATTAGGGGACATTACATTAGTCCAACATGGATTTTATTTTTATGGAATTATCTACAATTGCCATTTTATTTGGATGAAATGAACTAAAATAACTTTGGGAAATGAAATAAATTCTCCATCTAAAGCACATTGGCCCTAAAAATAACCGAAGCATCAATATTCCCTTCTTGAGTGTGGGTAACTATAGACTATTCCTTCTTCATAAAAAATAGATGGAGGAGAGAAGATTGGATGATGCTGATGTTAATGCATAATGAGGACTTGCATAGGTTGAATCTGAAGTGATCTTCCAATAAGATGTTAGGTCAAGCAATTTGTCACAATCTATTGAAATGATCCAAAGACTGAGTGATGTGAAGTTGAAGCTAAAGTGATATGACACTAATGTGAGGCCAATGTGTTCTATCCTACGTTACCGATGCTGGTTTGGATGCAGATGTGGGTGTGGGATGCTGATTCGCGGATGTGTGAATTTTTTTTTTTGGGAGATTTTGGATGCGTTTGGGTGCGTCTATAGATAAATATTTAAAAAAAAAAACATATATACATAATATGTATAATATAATTTATGTATGCAAAGAAATTCAAGAAATATACAAAAATACACCATTCCATAGCATGATACTTCACCATTGATAGTACAAACTGAAATAACAGTAATAGTAAATACTAATAAGTTAATAACATGTTTTTTATAGTCACTTAAGTGACTAGGCATTGAAAAAGTCTGGATGCTCTACAGATGCTCCGGTATGCTGTCTGGATTCTCTCCAGATTGTCTCAAATGCATCCTGCGCACATCTACAGGTGTTGGAGGAGCTTCCTGTGAGCACGGGTGCAGCATCCAAATGCATCCATGTATCCGAAAGCACCAGAACCAGCATCTGGTGATTTCCTGGACGCACCGGTATCTTAGGTTATATACCAGCTAATTAATCCATATCTGTATGAGAGCTCCATATACAGGAATGAGGTAGGAACAAGTGATTAAGATGGTGAAGGTAGGAGTTGATGGTGCAAAAGGTTCTTCCATTATTCTCAACTTGGTTTAACAAACACCTCTCAGAAGAGGTCTTCGATTTTATACAAATTGTCTTGTAAGTAGATTTGTCTATGTCAAAAACTCCAATAAGAATATTTTTGGGGCAATTACCCGAAGAATAGCTAGTGTAAATATTAACAGTTTAATTACCAGCTGGTATCAAGATATAACCAATTGAGGAATAGAAACAAAGTTTGATTACTGCATATTAGGTTATATATTATTGATTTTGTGGCATCTTGAGGGAATCCACTCTGAACTGGCTGGAAATCTTGTTGAACAAAACATATTTCACTAACTTTTATAGGGAAGATGCTTTTAATTTTTTTCATGATAAATACAATACATTATGGTATGAAGTCAATTCATACATTTAGGAAAAGAAGAAAAGTAGACTATCAAAACTTGCGTTGCATTTTCTTTATATTGTCTGGGTTTTGCTTTCTCTCATCACTGCATATATTTTACTTTATTTTATGGGTAGATTTATGATATACATATTATGGAAGCTGGAGATCTGTGTTGAACTTGGTTATAATTTTGTTTCTGAAAGAGACTTGAAATTAATTGTTTTTTGTTTCTGTCAGGTTTAGTAAGTAATTGTGGGCATCAGAATCGTGAGAGTACTTTTGTCACCAACTGCAATCATACTACTTGTGTAGTCTGCTTAAAATCTCACGTGGAATCTGTGGTAGAGAAGTCAATGATAACAGTAGAACCCTCATACGAGGAGATCAGAATACAGTTACTATGTCCAGATCAGAGGTAATGTATAAGCAACTTGTAAGATGTTTATCGGGGTTTCTGAGTCTTTTCTACTAATTAGCTATACATGATTCTTGGAATCAGGCAATCTGAATGCAGTTAAAGAATATCAAAATAATTCATGGAAGTACAAAATATCTAGTATCTTGTAGAAGTTGTCTTCTTATTTAATATTGATTTCCAATATGATTTGCTATGTGCTAGGTGTGGAATGGAGCTTAGCAAAGCAGATTTAATCCATTTACTTGGTATTAGCACTGTAGAAAGCTATGAGAAGTGGTTGAGGACTGCATACCGAGATCTTTATGGTGCAATGTCAAGTGCCAATATGATCAACTGTATTAAATGTCAGCAGGGGAAGGCAGTAAAATGTTCAAGGATGTCTTCAATTAAAGGAAAAGGTATGGTACTAATTTATTTCGAGTTTAAGAATTTTAAGTTATTCCAAAATGTATTTATGCAGCCTTCATCTTTATTTTAAGGGTATCACATGCAGAGAGGAGTTGTAAAATTCGTAGTTCTTTTAGTTCTAGAGTTGCTTCCATCTGATAAACAATTGAATAATTAGATCAATCTTTGTTTTCCTGCAGAGAAGATGTTGATTAATTATTTATAGTCAACTTAGTTCTAGTCCTAGAGATGTCATATTTGTCAACAATTAAAGTATTTAATTAATCTTTGAATTTGATACATTTAAGAAGCCTTTTTCAGGGAAGGTAAAGAAGAACAACGATGCAAATTATCTCCAGAGTGCAGCATGTAATGAGAGCATTCAGTGTCCAGACTCATGGGTTTGTACAAATTGTGAATTTTCTTGGTGTGCAGCTTGTGGATTTGCCTTTGATTCCCAGTGTAAGGAAAGTGGAAGCAAAGGCAGCCACATTTGCAGTGAAGCAGTAAATTACAGAATCAATGATATAGTGACAGAACTGGAACTCATTTATAATGAGTATACCACTGGAACCACTAGATCTGATGATCAGCCTGGAAAAACACCTTGTAATAAGTATAACACACGGAGCCGCAAATCTGGAAACCAACCTGGTACAAGTACACCAAATGTTGGTTATCATCCTAGTGGGGTTAATTTGGAACTACTTACCCCATATGGTTCTAATCTGGTGAAGACTATCTGGGGGCCAGGTACTGGTTTTGGTGGTCACAGACATGAGGGTAAGTCAACGACAGAGAAAATAAAGAAAGCAGAAAAGGAACTTGACTGCCGGACAGAAAGTGTGCTCAAATCCTTCGCAAGTTTTCTTAAGAATATTCTTTCAAGCCAGCTTAAGCCTATCTTAGGTTTCTCTGCTTATGTTTTATTTAAACGTGATAATGTAGTTACTCAACTTTTAGAATACCTAGTGATGAATGATTCCATGATGGATATCTGTGCAAGAAGTGCATTGTACCTTCAGCTGGCAGACCTGTTGGAAACCATGGCACAATATCCAGAACTCCTCATGGTACTGCTTGGAACCTGCTTCCAAACTAACATAAAAGGATGTTCTGATGCTTCTGGTAATATTCAAAGTGATAATTCTGTCTTAAAGAAAATGAAGAATATTTATGAGCAAGCAAAGATAATTGTGAAGAGATTCAAAGATGCTAACAAGGATAAAAATGTGGAAGCTGATCTTGACATTGCGAGGTGTCTATTGGAGTGCTATGAGAAGCTGGCAATTGCATCTGAGAAACAAACTATCTCTACCCCATATGTGATTCCTATTTCAGAGGATGAAGATTCAATGACAGGAGATTGTGAAGCAACTTCAGACCAGACAACATCTGCTTCAAAGGAAGAAGGTTCCAAAACTATTGATTTTTTTGAAATCAGTTCAGACAACTGTAAGAATATTTCTTTATATAAAGAGAGCTTGAAGCCACTACAATTTGGAGAGTATCCTTTGCTTGAGAAAGCTTTTCACCACCACAGCTACAGTTCTCATTTTGATGAGTCAGGAGCAAATCGGCAAAGCATTGATAACACAGGTGTGCACAATAAGAACAGGATGTTGCATATTGCGAAAGAGGTAGCTTCTTTGGCAACAAATCTTCCTTTGGAATGGGAATCCAGTATACATGTGCGAGTGGATCCTGTGAGAATGGATTTGTTGAAAGCTTTGATAGTGGGTCCGAAAGGAACTCCATATCAAAATGGAATCTTTATATTTGATATTTATCTTCCACCAGGTATGAGCACAAAAATCTTTTGTTATGTGAAGTTTTTGTTTTTTTCCAAAAATTTTGAGGTTTAGGACAACTGTAATAAGTTTATATCAGAATAAATTTACAATCAGAATGGATAAAAATTTAAACTTGCCTTAGAATAAATTAACAATATGAATATATAAATTTAGCGTTAATTACACTTGATATTCAAATGGAAATTATTGAAACTGCACTTGATTGAATGCAGAGAACTGTTAACTAGGTCCAAGTAGTTATCAGAAATACAAATTGTTTAGCAGATAAATGAATTTTATCATAAACCATGGAGACATGAAGAGTACAAGATATGCTAGTAAAGGAGCAACCATTATTTGATCATCCTGTGAACAAGGTCCTGTAATCTGGATAATAGCTTTAAACCATTAAAAAACAGGATCAAGCTTCTCTGATCATCTTATTAAAAAATGCAATTCTATTGAAAAATGAACAAGATTTCAACTATTTTTTGGGAAATATGAGTAAGTGAAGATTGACTTGAAAGTCTTGAAACAGTGCAGTTGAATCTCAATAAGTCATCACATAATTTGTTTTGCTGTAGAAACCCACTTATATGAAAATTAGATTCATTCTGAGATCAGAAAATTCACTATTACTCCAGAGAGCCATCACGAGATTTTCAACATAAAAGAACCTTGATTAGTCTAGGCAGATGAATAAGAGCATTAATAACAGTTCTTTGAGATAGGGTAGTATAAAAAACAACTTATGTGAAGATTACAGTTCCATCTTAGCACTGAGAGAGTCTCTATCTCTTGGCATAATGGAGGAAAGAAATAGGCATATCATTTATATGTTAGAATAAAAATTCATCCAAAGGAGAAAGATATTCTTGTTTGAGTATTTTCATCCTTTTGTCTCGTGGATTTTTCTAGATCTCTCCGTCTTCAAGTTCTTTTCGAGAGAGGTTCTCTATCTACACTGTATCAAAAGTTTGGGACTAACCTGCTTAGAATGCCTTATTATTCTGATTTAGTGGGTTGGCAGTTTGTGTGGATTGTATGCACTCAGGAGCTTGGATCTGAGGATTCTTCCAGAAGTAATGTGTTTCCAAACTTGTAGTTTAAGAAGATCTAGCAAAGCTAAAGACTTCAAGAGCTGGCAGGCCAAGATGTTGATGATGCTGTATTGTTGTATTGTGTTGGAAACCAAGTCATTGATAACTAGACACTTTATGACACTAAGAAAGTTACATTCTCTTCTTAGGATATGCCATTCATCTGGTGGAGTCAGTGTGTGGTAAGGGAACATCATGTTGATGTTATAGCATTGGGAGCTATCTTTCTTTTCTTCGAAATATATAAATAGTCTATATTTTATTAAAGACAACGAAGGTGCCTCACTTTGAAGGTACTAGACATTGAAGGGTCTTCAGTTTCACTTTGTAATGGCAAAACAATGAAAGTTCGAGGTAATTTTATGAATTCTTCAAGGAGGAATTTGTATGTAGTCACATATATTGATGTATCAAATGGATATTTCATTTGCTGTTTACACATCATAGCGGTGATAATAATTGCTTCAGTTTTTGCCTAGTTTTGGGCATTGTAAAACTGTCTTCTGCCCTTTCTTCTGCTCTTTCATTAATATATAAGTGATATATTTGTAGCTGGATTTTTCTCCCTCATGTTGGAGGGCTTTCCTAGGATAATTTACTGTCTTTTGTTCATTTATTTTGTTTTCTATTTATCTTTATTTTTGGTATGAATCTTCAACATGGTATTAGAGCCAAGTTGGAAGGAAAGATAACCGATTGTAGATGATCGCAGGAGAAGAGGGCATGAATGCAAATGATGAGCAACAATAGTTTAGATAGTGATGTTTATATGAGGAACAGGTAGAAAATTTGGAGGTAGTGCAGGCCTCGTCCATTCTGTGGGGGCCACCTTTGAATGTTGACGTCCATTCTTTTAGAGCACAACATGTGATTCAGAGGGAGTTTCTCTCTTGCAGGGGAATGATTTCACTCTATTGGATGTCTTCTATGCCATTTGCTTTTGGGAATCTGCGTACGAGGTCAAGGGATCCTCAATCCATCATTGTTTGTTTGAGCATGTGTGGGTTTTCATTTCCTGTTTGGCAGCAGCTGGAAGGATTCACTGTTGCTGCAACAAGTCTTAATCCCTTGTTTATGTATTAGGCTTCCTTCTATTCTCCAATTTGGCTACCGACTAGCATCATTCTCCTTAGATGTATTTTTTCTTTCGTTCTTGTGGTCTCCTAGGATGAGACATCTTCATATTCCTATGCTTGGTGGCTCAGAAAAAAGGAACGCTCTTCCATTGATACATATATGTGCTCTTGTTTTTGGTCAAGGTTTGCTGAAAAAGATTGATGTATTATTCGATCAAGATAGGCATGGTTGAGACCATGCAGTTTATGCACTTCTTGCAGATGCATGGTTTCTGGGTTTTGGACAGCGCTACACGAATCTGTACAATTTATTTAAGATCCAGTTGGTGTTGTGTTTGGTGCATCATATTGCGATCTTTTGCGCTAGTGATTGTTTTATGGAGTTTGGTTGCCAACTGGTATAAGCTCATTGATTATTTATGTATATATTCTTCCACTTAGTCTAACATGCTTAGTGATGTAAGATCATTGGTTGCTCAGTGATACGATGTTCTTCTGGGAGGAATTTGTATATAGTCACATAGATTGATTTCTCAAATGGATATTTCATTTATTGTCTGCAGATCATAAGTGTAATGATCATTACTTCAGTTTTGTCCTAGTTTTGGGCATTGTAAAGCTGTTTTTTGATGAATAGACCTTTTCCATTAATTTAAAATTTTAAAGATACATATTCACAAAAAAAGGGCCGGGGGATACAAGATCACCCCACAAGTTCATACGGCCCAAGGTTGGAGATCAACTATTCATCAAAAGAACATATATAAACAGAAATATAAAGCTTCAGGCTGCAAGAGCAGTGCCAGCCAAAGGAGGGTCTTTGTCATTAGAACCCCATAAATCCTTGGGGTTAGTGGTTGGCTCAGGGGGAGCCCAACCATCAACACCAACATCTTTATCTTTATCTTTATCTTCCTCGGCCTTGGGAGGAGAAATGGCTAAATCCAACTTAGGGAATGCCCACTTGGGGTCACAGGGAGCAGATGGCCAACCCGCATTAGCGGTAGTAGGGGGAGCCACCGGGGACCAACCCGAGCCTAACCTCCGAGGAGGTGAGGCTAAGCGGTGATGTCCATGAAAGCTTCCATAGGGAGAGTGACAAGGGGGCTACGATTGGGGGTCTGCGAGTGGCGAGCAGAACCACTCCGGCCTCTTCGGTGACTGCGAGGAGTAGTATGGTCACTAGATAAAGCATCCAGAGGCACACGGGCAACAGTACAAGGGGCGTTTCCCCAGTGAGCAAGTAACTCCTATAAATGAGCCACTTCCAGTGCGACTTTGTCAGTTTGTACTTGAATTTGCATCATGACATTATTACATATATGTGCTTTAGAGTACATTGCAACATAAATATGAAGAAAGCTGTGAGAGAATAAAACTACATTGCGATCTTTCCAGATTGTGAATAATAACTCCATTCTGAAAGCATGCCAAATCTGGGCATATCTAAAAGGGAGTCTAGGAGCATCACCCAGAACCACCATCTGCCAAGTGAAGGCCTCTGGACGAAAAGGCCTGAAGAAATAAAAAATCCAAAGCGAATAATTTTGAGCTCTTCTGCCAAATCAAAAAATATGCAGAAAGCTTTTAGGTGGCCACAAAAACGACATCGAGGATCAGGAACTCCCAGATGCCGGAGTCGAGGACCTTAAGGCAAGCCTTGGAAGAGGAGACACCAGGCAAAGTGAGCAATCTTTGGCTCAATAATAGCATGCCAGATAGTAGCAAATCTAAGACTCCAAGTCTTATGAGAAGAATGTAAATGCCAACGCTGATTAAGGGTATCAACCATCAGAAGATGGGGCACCAGCTACTGATACCCCAGCTTGGGCTTGTAGCTGGCCATTGGAGTGGCAGGGTACCACTTCCAATCTTTCCACCACGAGTGGGATGAATAAATTCTAAGTTTGTATAACAAATTGGGAGGAACCATAGATGTTTGTCGATCTGGATAGATAAGCCTAAATTGCACCTGCAAACCCTCCCATGAGCGAAGGCTCATTGTAACCTTGGAGAATAAATCTTTGGGTGTCTTGATGCCCCTGCAAAAAAATGCAGAGCACTGGCTCCTTGAATTTTGGCTAAAGGTACCCCTTGAATGGCAAACAAGGACGACCACCAAAGGTTTTGTTGATTCATTGAGAGCCCATCTCTAAATCCATTACTGGCCCAACGAAGCCAAGGCTCAATGGCTTCCCAGGATTTCCAAATACTCTTAGCAACAAAAGTGCCCTGAATCTGAATAGGCTCTGGAGTCCCAAGAAGGGTTTGAAAACCAATCCTCTTCCAGGTTGGATGGTTAACCGAAAAGCCTGAAGAAATGCAATGACGTAATAAAAGTTTCTAGGCCTCATCACCAATGAGAGCCTGTATGACCCATTTGGCACAAAGAGCTATCCCTTGCTTGCAGGTAGAAAGCAAGCCAAGACCACTAGAATCCTTGGGTAAACAACAGAAATCCTAGGCCACTCTGTGAAAGCCATGATGCACAACATTAGAGGCCCAGAGAGTCCTTGAGAAGACATTCAAGCTTAAGGTATGAGGCTTTGGAGGTAGCCCAACAAGAAGAATAATATATGTGAGTAGCAACAAGCACTTTAGAGCATATTTGAAACTTTCCCGCAAGTGAAAGGGGCTTAGTGATCCAATATTCCAACTTCTTCTCAATTCGAGCAAGCACAACATACCACAACTTCACAAGAGATGCTTGAAAAGCAAAGGGAATGCCTAGAAATTTAAATTTTTTGCCATGTTGAACCCATTTCCATCCATACTGCTGCAACCAAAGAGGGCTTGATAGAAAAGACTGTTTGTAGCAAAGGTTTTTGGGCCATTGGATAGTAGACACTGAAGCAAGGCAGAAAGTATCTAAACACTGCAAAGCATTGGCAATATTTTCCTCATCCTCAATCAAAGTGAGGAAAGAATCATCTGCAAAAATGGCCATTGACCAGTTGAGAGGTCGACTTTGGTAAAGAAATACCATGTACTAGACCTCGAGAGATGGCATTGGCTAGCAAATAACAAAAGCCCTCGGCTGCCAAAACATAGAGAGAAGGTGCAAGAGGACAACCTTGGGGAATAGCTCTGAAGAGCCCAAAAGCTTCAGATTGATGACTATTGGTGATGCAAGTAGAGGCATCCCCAAATAGCATCCGCATTGATTGACAAAAAACTGGGCCAAAACCCAGAGCTTGAAGCATAGGAAGAATAAAAGGCCATTCAATACAGTCATATGCTTTGGCGAAATCAATCTTCAGGAAAAGGGCTTGTTGCTTAGACTGCCTGGTCCATTCCATTCCTTCTTAGACAACAATGATGTTGTCCAAGATATAACGGGACTTGATGAAGCTGGTTTGTTTAAGTCGAACAATCTAAGGGAGCAAATGTCGAATTTTAAGAGGGAGGGCTTTGGCAATGATCTTGTAGGAGACATTCAACAAAGTGATGGGCCTCCCATTGCAAATTTCTTTGGGATCTCCGGCTTTAGGTATGAATTTAATATTCCCTTTGTTGATAATGCTGCTTAATGAATTAGAATTGTAAGCTTCAAGATAAACCTAAAGCAGATCAAGGCTAAGGTCATCCCAAAATGTCTTGTAGAACTTACAAGGGAATCCATCACATCTAAGGGCTTTGCCATCAACCATGGATAAGATAGCTTGCTTTAAGTCTACAAGAGTAAGCTTTTGTTCACAAAAGGCGTACTCTTCAGGAGCAAGCCTATTAGGAGTAACAGCAAGGCACGCTTGTAGTGCTTGATCATGTGCAATAGAGGGCCCTTGAGCCGTAAAAATCAGCTCATAGTGACACACAAAAGCTTGGAGAATATTAGGTAGGTAGGTGAAAACCTGCTGATCTTCGCAAATGCGCTTAATACCCACAGTAGAATGACGAGCCCTCAAAGCACTAAAAAATTCCTTGGGAGCTTGATCGCCGACCTCCAACCAATGGAGGTGGGCTTTGATCTTAGCTCCCCTAGCAGCATAACTATCTGCAATTTGCTTCTGATGCTGAAGGTTGTCAAGCCGAACTTGGAGATCCGTATCAAAAGGATTCATGGCAAAAGCCTCAAAGGCTGTGCCCAGATCAAGAGTAGTCGCTTCATAAGATCGCCTGCGGTACATAGCAAGTTGTCTACCGTAAATGCAAAGAAATCTTGTATTACGAAGGATAGCATCATTCCACCATCTAATCCAACCAAGGTGATTGTAGGGTTGAGGCTCAAGATTCCAGACACGTAGGATGTGAGTAACAGTTGGTGGATGGGACACAGAGATATGTTGAGGTAAAAATGGGTTTTCTGTGGGCGAGGTTGAGTTGTCTGCCAGGTGATGGAAAAGAGGATGGGGGAATGATTTGACAATGTCACATCAGGTAGAGGAATGACAAGCAATGCATGCTTTTGAGAAAAGGAAAAAAAGGACTGCGCAGAAATCATAGCCTTGTCAAGTCTTTTAAAAATTCTGTTAGATCCAGCTTGAAAATTAGACCAAGTGTGCCAAATCCCATCAGGGCGGTGGTGAGTAACATTAGGATATATTTGTGGTTGAAGGTTTTCTCCCTCAAGTTTGAGGGTTTTACAGGACAATTTGTTGTGCTTTTGTTCAATTATTTTGTTTTCCATTTATCTTCATTTGAAGTATGAATCTTCAATAGATCACGCTCCTCAGATTTTAAGTGGTTGGACTATCAAGGGCAAGAAGGACTAAGATCTCATTCTGAGTGGCTTATAGTTGTGACATAAATGACTAAGATCTCATTCTAATTGGCTTGTGACATATATGACCAAGATCTCTTTCAAAAGGTTTTGATTATGAAATGTTGTCACTCTCTCAAAGGGCGAAAATGATGAAGGGTTGTGACTCTTCCGAGGGGTGGTAATTGTGAAAGGTTGTGACCAGTGCAAAGGGAAGACATGATAAAGAGATGCAACTTTCTCTCCCATTGGAAGATATATAGGGGGATGTTTCATTTAAGGAGACCCAAGGGAGATTAATTTGGGGAATTATATATTATTCTCAAAGGCAACAAAGAAAAGTGGTGACTCAATTCTTATGAAAATTGGTGACCCTTTCACCAATAAAGTTTAAGGGAGTATCCATTACAAGCAATGAAAGATCACTTGCCAATTACCTCTCGTGAATCAATTAAAACAAATTCTTCATTCATCCATCAATCATTAATCCCTCAAGAAATCAAGCAAGCAATCAATTAAGAAATCCATGTCAATTATCACTTTATCTTGAGATCAAGAAAACAAACTATTGAGCAATCAATGATTTCTCTATAAAATAAGCATTCGTTCAATTATCATTCATCAATGTTTCAAGCTAGAATTCATTGCATCATCACTTATCAACATTCACTTAATCATCACTCACTAATACCTCAGATGATACATTCAAAGGAATTCAATCAATCAATCATGCATACAAATATCAAATCATTCAACAGAATATGATTGACCAATGGAAGTAATATCAGATTTGATATGAGTGATTTGTATTCAGCACAGAACAAGTGTTGTGCTATGCAAATTTGCAATGTGATGATACTGTTTAATATCTAATTGCTTATGTATTTTGTTATAACTTACAATCAATAATGAGAATCACTAATCTATCTAGATCCTTTAATCATTTATTAATTTATTTATTCTCCTGCAAATAATCATGTAGGGGTTAGTAAGAAACATGATTGTTAGGGAAAAGATGGATTCCATGTGTCATGCCTCAGAAAGGCTCTTGGACAGTGCATGATTCCTTCTACACAACTGCCCCCTAAGGATGAAGGTGGTAAGTCGATACTCTTTCTTTAAGCAGTTTTTCAAGTAAGAGAGTAGTTGATGACTAAAATGATTTCTGAATATCTCATTAAGTGGAAAAACTTGCATTTGGAGGATGCAACATGGGAAGGCGAGTAGATTCTTAAGCATCTGTGTCTACACATGCTTGAGGTCTAGCATTCTTTCATTGGGGAGGACTGTGGTGTCCCCAACTCAAGCCATGAGGCTTACAGAAGCTCTGGCCATCCTTTCCTTGGATTACCCAAGCGTAAGAAGATGTCTATCATTGTTGGGTAAGTGTTAAGAAACTTTGGGCACATCTGGTGTATATCTGTTTTATTTATAAGTTATGGACATGTTTTATATGCAACTTAATGATTTTCAGTCGAGCGCATGTCTTTTTTAAGCAACTAAAGCAATCTTAAGTTGTGGGCAAATCTTTTTATGCAACTTAAGCAATTTTAAATTGTGGGAATGCCTTTATATGCAACCTCAGGTGATTCTTAGCATAAAGACTTAATAGTTCCCCCTTTTGAGCTTAATGACTTAAGAGACATGTACTTTATGTTATTTTTATTAAACATGTGCTAACAGGTCAAGGGGACATTAGGATCTAGGGAGCCTATTGGCTCTTTTTTGTGGGTTTTATTTGGAGCATTCGATTGAGTTTGCAATGTATCTATGGCTGAGACCAAATCATTCGTTTGAGAGTCATTATATGACATGCGAGGTTTTTTTTATCTCTTTACATGATCAGGCTTTTCTATGTTGCTGGTGTGGTCTTTGGCTTGAGGTCTGAAAAACGAGTATCCCTAGTTTCAGAGAGACATGGGCTCACCCTAGTTAGAAGGTTGTGTTTTGGTGGAAAAGCTTTGGTTTGTGATGTCCTAGCACATCATTTTTTGAGTTGCATTTCTTATGAGGTTTGGATGCCATTCTAGAGGTGCAATTCAGAATTTCAGAGTTATCAGGATCAAATTTTGACAACCTACAACAATATGTTTGTATGTTTCTGAGCATCATTGAAGCTAACATCAGAAAGGAGAAGTGGGATGTTTTGGCAAAGACTGATATTGGTTTTCTAAGGGTTTGGGCAAGAGCGGCTGGTATGCATTGATTTACATACTATGTTAATGTTCATCTCAGATAAATAAGAAAAAAATATTGTAAGTGATTTCTGAAACTTCTGGGCAGATTTATTGTTGTCTGTAGACTTTTATAGACTTCAAATATTCAGAGATTTCTATAAAATAGCAGAAAAAGCAGAAATATTCTGAGTTTGTTGAAGGGTTTTTTATTTGCAAATAAGATTTCAGGATTTTTTGTTGCATATTTTAGTAGATATTGTTATTTTTCCTTCATCCCTCTTTGGGGATAGTATATGCACTTCTTTTGAAGCTTACTTTCAGCTTCAGCGACAGTCTCCTTCATGCACTTGTTGTTCAACACTAAGGTATTAATCTTCTACAGTTTGTAGTGCTTGCAATTACAATCTTTGACCGACCTTCACAGGAGTTCAAAACAAACTCTTTCATGTTCAATTAGAATTTATACCGAGTTTTTGTCTATAGTAAATAGCATCCTGTATATACAAATATTGTACTCATATCACTCACACCTAAGGGAACACCATCAAACAATACCTCATCTATGAACTCTGGGTGAAAGCCAAAAACACAAATTTGCACTGCTTGTGCACCATTATTTCGATTATTTGCTCCAATTCACAACCATCCCAAATTACACCAATTGGATGACTCACAACCCCATTCCCATCTCACTAACCAGCCTGTTTAGAATCATATCATTTGAAATCTTGCAGAATCTATTAAAATTAAATAAAAAAGCTGTTCCAGCAGTTCAATTAAATTCTTCAATTGAAAATCATACTCATCAAAATCAAATTAAAGTTAATTGTTGTACCTATATGAATTCAAAACTGTTCCAATGAATTTTGTGATGGTTGGTATGTCTCCTTTTCAACAAAAAGGTTAAGTTTCAATCTGACACTAAAGCAGAAAGTTTTACCCTCTTCACAAGGCACTAAATGAAGGCACCTGCATATTAAAAACATCTATTACATCTTAAAATCCCGAAGATTGAGGACATACTTTTCCAAGTGACGTGCTAAAAATTGCATATACTTGTGTTATGGAAATAAGTTGGTTTACGAAAGCGAGGCCCCTCTCCATATGGGATACAATTTATAAATCTAAAATCATAATGTTGTTCTTTCCATAGTATTATAAAAAATGTGGCTATATGGTATTCATCTTCTTAGACCATTTAAAACATTGTAAGGGTTCTTTTGTTCTACAAGCTGTTAGCTGTAGCTTTACACAATTAAACTAGTATCTACCAAAGGGAGCATTTACCGTCATGCAATGACTAATTTTTTTTTTTCTGAAAAATCACAAGCCTTATGATAGTAATATGAAAATAGCCTCATACATTAGACCAGAAAATATCTGTACAAAGAAGCATAAAGTTCACAAGCAGATAACCATGTAGTACCCTTTGCAGTTGGGCTTTCTTTACTTCGTCTCAATGTGTTAGTTTTATTTTGCATCCTTAAATGTGGAAAAGGGAAAAGCATTAGGGCCCGTTTGGTTGCTGGCATAGGAATTGAAAATTAGAATAGAAAAATGGAATGGGAATGGAATTAATTAATTTATTTTTTAATAAAAAAAACAGATTGGGAATAGGAATGGCTATTCCAGTTCCAACTATTTTTGGCATAGACATATGCTCATTTTAGGGGCAAAATTGGATTATGTCTTCCTATTCCCTATTCTGATTGAGTGTACCAAACAGCAAATATAAAACATATTCTAATTTTCTCTTCCTATTTCAGTTCTATTCCAGGAACCAAACGGGCCCTAATTGTATTAATGATTTACAGAGTTTACAAAAGCTTTAACAAAATAGCAGAGTTGTTTAAATAAAGACGAGTAAAAATAAAACTGATTATTACATATAAAGAATAAAGTCTAAATGACCATTTACGAAAGAATCTAAAAGCTGGCTAAAATTAGCAAGAGATTCTAAGAGATTAAAATAGAAAATGAACCTAAGGTACTAAAACATTATATTCTATCAATTACACCAAGTTGCCCCATAAAATTGAAGAACTTTTTCTGGACTGAGAGATGTAGTGAGTATATTTGCAGTCTGGTACTCAGTGGGGATACATTGCAACATCACTGTTCCATGTTTGACAAGTTTTTGGATGAAATGGCAATAAATTTCAAAAGGCTTTACCCGCTAAGGGAAGACTGGATATTTGGCTAACTTCAGAACTCTCTGATTATTATGGAACAATTGTAGATCTTGTTTGAGGCATCCTTCGAACCCAAACTGTCTCACAAGATGCCTTAACAGTGCCTTGATATTCAGCTTTGGCTGAGGAGAGAGCTATTGCTTGCTGTTAATGCTGGTCCATGTGACTGCATGTGTATCCAAACTAAAAACATACTCAGAAGTAGGCTTTTTATTAACACAACCTGCCCACTCTGAGTCTGTAAAGCCAGTGAGCCTAGGATCTGTGCTTCTGTTAGACAGAATGCCAAAATTGGTAGTGCCCTTCCCACATTTCTGCCACTTTGATACCATGAAACTTGTAATTTCAGACAATTGCGGGTACAGATGCGTTCAAACTGGGGCCAAAAATCCCACACGCTGATGACTAATGGAAACCTTCTATTTTTCCACCAAAAAATTCACCCACGAATTGTTGTTTTATTTTTCGTGTGATTTCCAAATGCAGATTACAGAAAATAACCGCCTAGAAAATTTATTCTGATACCATGTAAAACTGAAAAGCATAATTAGATTAATGATATACCGAGTTTACAAAAGCTTTAACAAAAAAGCAGACTCATCTAAATAAAGACTAAACATAAAACTGATCAATGCAATTAAAAAATTAAGTCTAAATGATCATTACCCAAAGAATCTAAAAGCTGGCTAAAATTAGTGAGAGATTCTAAGAGACTAATATAGCAAAGAAATCTAAGGTGTTAACATATTATTGTAATATAACACCAAAGCATGTTTTTAACACCAAAATACTGTTTTTAATAAAAACATGCCATTTTGTTCATTTGAAATCATTCATGTTAACATCTATGTTTCCGTGTGTTGGCAGACTATCCTCAAGTGCCTCCTAAAGTAAATTTCCTTACAACAGGATGTGGAAAAGTGCGGTTTAATCCAAACTTATATGCAGATGGAAAGGTCTGCTTGAGTTTGCTTGGAACTTGGGATGGTCCCAGCTGGCAACCCTGGAAATCAACTCTTTTGCAAGTTCTTGTTTCTATTCAGAGTTTGATATTTGTAGCAGAACCCTTCTACAATGAACCAGGACATGAGACTTGGGCACATTCTCGTGATGCTGCTGAAGGAGAAAATCGTAACCACAGATATAATACATTGAAAATTGCTATTCTTGGTGCACTTAGAGACCCAGATCCTAGCTTTAAAGATGTAATTATAAGACACTTTCAGCACAAGAAGGACGAGATTATTAATCAATGTAATGAGTGGAAAGAAGCTAGTGGCGATCCTACACAAAAAATGTACAGCAAGGTGGCTAACATAGCTAATGAAGTGATATTAGAGGTGGTAAAGGTGGCCCCACTATAGTGACAAAATAACAAGTGCAAAAATACTTGCAATTGTATGTATTGATGGCATATTTTGTCTGTAGGTGCATTCTAATTTTCAGTCATTCTTTATTTACCATAATCAGTGCAATATCCTGCTGGGGCATTTTGACTCGATCAAAGAATCCTTCGTGAGAAAACAGGGAGGGATTCTGCTAGAAACTGTGATGGTAAACTTTTTCTTGCTTCCATCCAATGTTTTGGAAGTCATGACAAGACAAATTATAACCGCAAGCACATGCTTTTTGATTGCCATTGTATATATTTTGAACTCCAGTTAAGGTCTTCGTTGCCAAAAAATCAGTTGTTACTGAATAATGTATAAAGCTTTGTAACTCTTTGGTCTTTTGACCCAATGTAGAGCATTCTATGCGATAAATATTGTTCTACTTTTGTTTTCAATGGACATGCAAATTGTTCATAGTAGATACAGCTGATTTTGTTAGTCTTTGAGGTGATATATTTTCTCTAAACTCCTATGTAATGTTTCCTTTTCACAATGCTACTGCTGAAATAATTCTTTTTAAACTAGAAAGTCAAATGAAGCTGCTGAGAGGAGTCATATCAAGCAAATAGTTGTAGGTGAAGTAGTAGAAATATAATATCTTTTTTTGGAACTATTAGGATATATTCTTCTGTTAGAATCCCTTGCAAGGATTGTGAGAAAATATAGGACCAATGTGCTGTTTGCCACCAAACATACTAAGAAAAAGGAGTTGAAAGTTTTCAGTGGTTCTCACCACGCTTCATTCAAAATCTGAAAAAAAAAGTGATTCTTTCAACAAGAATATTTTTTCAAATATGTTTGTTTCAGCACGTTTTTATTCTAGGGAAACATCTTACTGGCTTGTATCTAGTAGGATCAGATGAGAAGTATCCAACATATCTGGCTTTGCCTTGGGAGAAATGAGTATTTTGTTTTGAGTTTGATACTGGCACTATGAGGAGTATGAGTGAGTTTCAATGTCACATCAGATCATTGGCTTGTGTCAGTCATAATTGTTTTTTAAAGGATTTCAGTAGAATACTCTTACAAGCCTTCACTCACAAAGGATTGTTTTATTTATATGTTGATAAATAAATTTATCATTCTCATTTGGTATTGTGAGTATAAGTGAGTTTCAATGTCGCATCAGATCATTGGGTTGTGGCAGTCATGATTGTCTTTTAAAGGATTTCAATGGTATTAATACTCTTACAAGCCTTGGCTCACAAAGGATTTTTTTACTATATCTATTGAAAATAAGTATTTATAATTGTAGCTAAGGGAAGAGTGTTTTAATAATTGTGACATTATTTGTTGATTTTATTTCTAACATGTTTAAACTTATATTAATAGTTACGATTTTTAAAGTTCTTGGTGTTTTTTGTTTTTCTAGGGTGGGTTGATTATCTATGGGCAATAACTTTTATTGCTTCACAACCATAGACAATATACTCGTCTTCCAGGCACTATGAAATATTGATTTGCATATTTATTTAATTGTTTTTAATTGTTTTTATTGTGTATTAAATGAGATTACACATATGCACGCTGCACACGGCATAAAATCTACCACCTATTTTTATCCCAAATCAAAAGTTTCACCTTCTTTATATGAGTAATGTTTCAAACGATTGTTTTATCCTTCAACTTAAAAATCCATTCTCTTCTATCATCATTAAAATTGGAAATTAGTTTGTTTAATAAAATTTATAACTGATTTATTTTAAAAAATAAAAAAAATAATAAATAATTTTATATATTTTTTAAATGGTAGATTGTCACATATAATCTAAAATATTTATTATTAATCTTACTGTATTCGAGTATCATTGCATTCCATCAGATCAAGTCTCTTTGAAATCGTAAAAAAAATTCATGTGCCTTTCTATTCTTCCACATTTTGGAAATAGGGCTACCAGAGTATTTGTATCTACAACATCCACAAAATTCCCTTTTCAGTTTGAACATAATCAGGGTGTATGCTGGCAGTTTCTTTACACAGACTGCAAAAACAACAATTTTTAAAATCTTGGTCACCATCGATATATTCAATTATTCTTCAGTCATTCTGAAATATAATGGGCGGCTGTTAATCTTACTTCATCAACCTCGGCGTCATTATCTTTGTCCATGAATGGAAGGCTTCTTTATGTTTTATGATTTATTGAGATTCACAGATCGACACATTTGGAATTGTTTGGTAGGTAGGTTTCTGTCAGATTTCAAAGCTTCCCATTCATGTAAGTTTTAAGACAACTTTGAATAAGGCTTTTCTCATGAAGAGTTCATAGATGTATTGAGACCATTATCATAGATTAGGTTGGTAGTTTATATTGCTATCATCGCACCATTTTCCCATCTCTGTCCCAAATTCAATAGAGGCATTGCTTATATTGATGTTGGGAAATTCATGATTTGTTGCGCTTATTATTTATTTACCCGAAACAATGTTAGCAATGCACGGTAACAAGTATTTCCTTAGCTATATCAGACAACGTGGCCTGTTTTTACATAATAATGAAAAGCAAGGATTGTACTGTGTCTTCAAACTTACCTCAGTATTTTTTGGATCAGCAATACGACTGGAATGATGCACTCCAAACCGAGAAAATGTGTCCACTCTCCTATATCGTGTAATTTGGGGCTCGGTGTTTTTTATACCATTTGTATGGACTGACTGTGAGTGAATGCCAGGTGTGCTTGGGTTGGTACTCTGGCGGAATGGTTTTCCTCGTACATTTATTCTCACATCTGATCTGTATTTATTTTTTTATTTTGCATACTGATCTGTATCCAGACAAAATGTACCAAATACCAAAAAAAGTCAAAACACGATTCTTTTTCAGATTCATGAAAATACAATTTTTTTCTCAAAAATATTGTTGTTTTTTATCACAAAATATACAGATTATGAAGATCAAATGTTGAAAATTTCAAAAAATTTCATTGTGCTTTCATTTTTTTTGAAATTTAGTCAATGGTGGAATTTGTAGGGAGGATAGACGCATCCTAGACCAAGGGCCTATTGACCTAACTATTGTGCACAAATTTCTACGTTGAAATTATACCATCTAGTGTGCAAAAAAAAAGTCTATCCACTAATAAATTATTATTATATTATCATATAATATAACAATTCTATAATATAATTATATCATCTCACAATAATAATGTAAATATAAGTACAACCTTTGTGATAACTATGATGGCTTGTGGACACCGACCATAACAACAATAAAGTGAAGACTCCCTCTTAGTTAGGGAGTGATTCTCATCATTTACAAGTTACATCACCTTATTTTGATGATTGACCATAATGGTGACATCTATATGTGAAAAGATATCACCTCTTGTGATATCAACCATTATGACTTATCTGTAGATATCACTTCATGTATCTCAATACATGATATTTACCATTATGATTATCCATAAATATCACCTCACGCGATATCCACCATTATGACTTAAATCTATCTCCATGCGTAATATCCACCAAATATGTTTTCCATAAATGTTAATTTACAAGATGTCTACCATTATGGCTATATATAGATTTCTCCTCATGTGATATCCACCATTATGGCTTATAAATATCCCCATAAGTAATGTCCACCATTATGGACTTCCCTAAATATTACTTTTTGAGATATCAACCATCATTGTGAGATATGTCACCTTATAATGATGGTAACATGCACAAGTGTTCATCATTGTGAGATCACCGTTGAATGATTTTCACCATGGCTCATCTAGAGGGTTAATGCACAAGTAAAAGATATACCATGAACAATATTAGAGGGTGGATAGTATACTATGAGTCATATAAGAGGGTGGATACACTATAGCTACTTCTAGAGAGGGTGGAATAAGCGGTTTCACTTGAATGAGAAATATAAATATAAATGCAACAAATAATAAAAAATATTGAGAAATTAAGAAATTTATCCCAAGAAAAAACTTCATGCCTGAGGGAAATAACTCAACCCACAAAAGATCTCTCTATTTGAAACTTTAGAAAATAACTACAAAGTCTTCATCTAATGATTGAAATCCTCAAGCTTATTCAATTAATAGAAGTAAGCAAGAACCTTGATTGTTCTCCTTGATAAAATTGATCAATATAATAGATATATAGAAAACTCTTGAAAGCTCAGATACATATAACATATATTCATCTCAATGAAGAATCGCTCTGTATAAATGAACTCACATACACTATATAAGAACAATATACGAAAGGCTATATAAGAACATTGCATTAAAGGAAAATTGAATATGACTCCCTTGAACAACGATCCCCGCTGAACATTGAACATCATTTTTGTAATCACCAAGATGACACATAAAGAAGACAACACACTTGGTGATGAAGACAATGACTGAAAAAGAGAATTCACTTTGTTTAATGAAAAGATGTGAGCAATCCTAGAAATGACGAACATGAATAATCCAAAATTAGTGTCATGGGTTCAAATAATATAAATTTTAGTGTGCAACACGTATACATAACTTACACCAAGTCAACGTCCTACTTGGAACAAAAAGAAGAGTTGATGGAAGAGAGGCCACAACAAAGAAGAGATCCATTCAGCGAAGATACTGAGTAGTACAACATGAGCAAAGAAAGACCAAGAAAAATGCCACAACATATGAAGATAATCATAATAGTAAAAACTCCAACATAGAAACCAACACAACCATAAAGAACATCATAGAGAGTGTAGATACAAATTTGAGGTAGATAGACCTTAGTTGTAGATAAAGTTTTGAGAGCTTACATGCCAATACTTCTTCTTAGCAAGAGATGGATCTTTAGTTGTCATCTCATGACAATTGCATATCATAGCAACCATAGATAATGTCAACACAAAATCTCATCCTAGATTTACACAATAATTTTTTTATGTCAATATAATAATATTCACCGTGGCTACTCCTAGAGGGTGAATCAAAAGAACATAAAATATAGTCATGGAGTCATACACAAATTTCACCATGCCTACTTGCAAAGGATAGATCCATGATACCTACTTGCAAAGGGTGGCATGAGGTATTTCACGTCATACATAATATGCATTTCCACCATCCCCACTTGCAAAGATGGATCAAGGGATTTTATCTCATTTTTCTCTCACAGAGAAGAAATTATTAACAAGGAATTTCACGTCAAACTTCTTTCTTAGGGAAGAACTCATTAACAAGGGATTATGTGTTAGGATAAACCACAGACAGAAATAAAAACTACATGCAGATATAACCAATAACAGAAAATAATAGAACATACAGAAATAAACACAAGGCACCAAGATTTAACGTGGTTCACCCAATCCCTGGGCTACATCCACCAAACAACAAGTCTGATCTTATTACAATCCAGTGAATACAACCTGATTACAATCCGTAATCCCTTACAGCTCAATACCGCCGCAAGAACCAATTTCGTATCACCACATATATAAAATACCCAACCCTAAGCCCTTTTTATACAAGTATTAAACCGCTTTAGGGTTATAACATGTCAGCCATATGTCGGCCATAATATGTCGGCTACCATGTCGATGTCGGCTACTTCCAAAATTTTTTTTTTTCGGGGCGATGCCCCGAACCCCACTATTTATGAAGTATGTACAGTACTTTCCTGATCAGTCACCACAATCTAACAATCTCCCACTTGGGGACTGATCAGGCTCCACACTAAACAACAATCTCCCACTTGGAGACTGATCCTGTAGCAATACAACTACCGCATGGGGCTCCCACTGGATCAAACCACCCTGGACTCTGCTGTTCTTTTATTCACATTTAGTCTAAATGATCAACTGAAGCTGAAGAGGAGTTCAGCTTCTCCCTTGTGACAACCTTTGTCAACATATTTGCTGGATTTTCATTGGTATGTATCTTCTCCAGCTTTAACTGTCCATCCTCCAAAACTGACCGAATGAAATGGTACCGCAACTGTATGTGTTTGGTCTTAGAATGCAGAGCTGAATTCTTAGCAAGATGAATGGCACTCTGACTATCTGTGAACAAATAATTATCCTTCTGAGGATGTCCCAATTCTTCCAAGAAGAACTGAAGCCATATCATCTCTTTGGCTGCCTCTATAGAAGCAACATACTCTGCCTCTGTAGTGGAGAGAGCATTAATCTTCTGTAGCCTAGAAACCCAGCTCACGGCTGCCCCACCAACAGTAAAGACATAACCTGTAGTACTCCGCCTGGTATCAACATCCCCAGCCAAATCTGAGTCAACATAGCCCTGTAAATTAGTAGTAGAGCCCCCAAAGTGTAAACACTTATTGGATGTTCCTCTCAAATATCGGAGAATCCACTTGATAGCAGTCCAATGCTCAAAACCTGGATGACTCATATACCTGCTAACAACTCCCACTGCATGTGCAATATTTGGCCTAGAGCATACCATAGCATACATCAAACTTCCTACAGCTGAAGCATAGGGTACCTTGGACATCTTATCCTCCTCTTCCTGTGTCTTGGGACACATCTCCTTAGTCAATTTCAAATGACCAGGTAAAGGTGTGCTGACAGCTTTAGCATTCTCCATAGAGAAACGTTGCAACACCTTCTCAACATAATCAGCTTGAGATAGCGTCAATGTTCTGTTCTTCCTATCTCTGCAAATCTTCATACCAAGGATTTGTTTTGCTGCCCCCAAATCCTTCATAGCAAATGCATGTGCTAACTGGCATTTTAGCCCCTTAATATGATGCATGTTAGACCCAGCTATAAGCATATCATCAACATATAGACATAAAATAATGTAGCTATCATCATCCAACCTCTTAAAATAAACACAGTAATCTGAATGACACCTGTTATATCCACGCTCATGCATAAAACTGTCAAATTTCAGATACCATTGCCAAGGTGCTTGCTTCAGGCCATATAAACTTTTCTTCAATTTGCACACTAAGTTCTCCTTACCTTTGACCTCAAAACCCTGTGGTTGAGCCATATATATTTCTTCATCCAAATCACCATGAAGAAAGGCTGTTTTAACATCCATCTGCTCTAAATGCAAATCTTCAATAGCCACAAGACTTAAAACAGTACAAATAGAAGTCATTTTAACAACAGGAGAAAATATCTCATCAAAATCAATTCCCTTTTTCTGTGCAAATCCTTTTACAACTAACCTGGCCTTAAATCTTTTCTTACCTCCTTCCTCTTCTTTCAACCTGTAAACCCATTTATTCTGTAAAGCCTTTTTACTTGCAGGCAACTTGCACAAATCCCATGTCTTATTTTTCAGCAAAGAGTCCATTTCATCTTTCATTGCAGACTCCCACTGAATCTTAGTATCCACCTGCACAGCTTCATCATAACTTTCAGGTTCACCAGCATCAGTAAGTAAAATAGAATACAAAGAGGGAGAAAACCTTTGTGGAGGTCTAATTGGCCTTGTTGACCGTCTAACATTCACTGGTGTGTGTGGTATTTGTTGTTGCAGTTGTTGCACATCATGAGGAATGGCTGGAATATCAGCTTTTGGAGTATCATCCAGCACTACATAATCATCTTCTTTCTTCTCATGTTGCTGCAACAAATCTTTGTACAACACTTTTTCATTGAATATGACATCCCGGCTTCTTATAATTTTATGATTTTCAAAATCCCAAAGCCTATAGCCAAATTCATTAATGCCATATCCGACAAAGACACATTTCTTTGATTTCGCTTCTAGCTTGGTTCTATTTTCAGAGTCTATATGAGCAAAAGCTTCACAACCGAAGGTCTTGAGAAAAGAATAACTCACCTTCTTACCAGTCCATGCTTCCTCTGGAATACCACAGCCCAAAGGAGTAGAGGGACCTCTATTAATCAAATATACTACAGTATTGACAGCCTCCGCCCACATGTGTAAGGGTAACCTAGCATGCAACCTCATGCTCCTTGCGCGCTCCATTATAGTCCTGTTTATGCGTTCAGCCACTCCATTTTCCTGTGGAGTCCTTGGAACAGTTTTTTGTCTACGAATACCATTAGTGGAGCAATAATCTTCAAATTCATGACTGCAATACTCACCACCATTATCAGATCTGAGACATTTTAATTTCTTACCAGTCTCATTTTCAACCAAGCATTTCCATTTCTTAAAAGTTTGAAATACATCAGATTTCTGTCTAAGGAAATAAACCCATACTTTTCTAGTTGCGTCATCAATAAATGTAACATAATAATGAGAGCCACCAAGGGAAGATACCTGAGCCGGTCCCCATACATCTGTATGCACAAGCTCTAATTTCTCCATTTTGTTTTCCTTCCCTGTCTTTACAAAACTCACTCTCTTTTGTTTTCCATACACACAACTTTCACAGAAATCCATATTCACACATTTTAGACCTGGTAAAACTTTCCTTGAATGAAGTACTTTCATACCTTTCTCACTCATGTGCCCAAGTCTATTGTGCCACAGCGCTATATCAGAATCTACATCAGCTATTTGTTCTCCCTGCTCAACTGCAGTAATTGTTCCTGAATATTCATTTTTCTCTGAAACAATCAAAGTAGAAGGAACAATATGACCTGTACAAAGATATAAGGTGCCTACTTTCACACCTCTTGCTACTACAAGGGAACCTTTTGAAACCTTCCAATTTTTATCATTAAAAGTAACTACACAACCCTCATCACCGAGTTGCCCTGCTGAAATTAAATTTCTACTTAGTTTTGGAACATGTCTTACCTCATGTAGTAGCCAATGATTCCCATTCTGCAACTTAATCTTAATTTTTCCCTTTCCAACAATCTAACAGGGTTCATTATCCCCCAAATAAACAAGCCCAAAATCCCCTTGGACATAATCAATGAAATAACCTCTATGAGGTGTAGCATGAAAAGAAGCACCAGAATCTAAAACCCATGAATCATCAACACTCTCTAAAGACAGAAGCAAAGCATCCTCTTCGGATTTATTACTTACCACATTTGCCTCTTTGTCTCCATCTGATTTATCTCGTTCATTTTTCTTTCGAGTCCAACAATCTTTCTTTTTGTGCCCTGGTTTCCCACAGTACCAGCAATCATTTGGTCCTCTCGATTGAGACCTCCTCCCCTTTGACTTTCCTCTTGATTTCCCACGATTTCCAGAGTTACTTCCTCTTTCAGTCGTTCTGCCCCTGCTTTGTGCATTTAAAGCACTTCCTGATGTAGATCCACCTGAGGATTTTTTACGAGTTTCCTCACTTAAAATAACACCGATCACATCATCATATTTTAGGGTACTAGATCCAGGAACAGAATTACTCACCGCCATTACCAAGCCATTCCAGCTTTCAGGCAAAGAACACAAAATCAAGAGAGCCCTAATTTCTTCATCAAAATTGATACCCACAGAAGATAATTGACTAGTAATAGTATTAAACTCATTTAAATGATCTGCAACAGATCCACCTTCTGCCATTTTCATATTAAATAAACGCTTCATGAGAAATACCTTATTTGAAGCGGAGGGCTTTTCATACAGTGTCGCTAGAGTTTTCATCAAATCTTCTCTCGTCTTTTCTTTTGTAATATTAAATGCCACCGATGGTGCCAAGCATAACCGAATGTTTCCGAGTGCCTTTCTGTCCAAAAGATCCCATTCAGCCTCTGACATAGTTCCCTGATTCTTGGCTTTTCCTTCCAACGGCTTGCACAAATCCTTCTGATATAAATAGTCTTCCATTTGCATCTTCCATAACTGGAAGTTCTGCCCATTAAACCTATCAACCCTCAGCTTACCATCATCTGCCATTGCTCCCACTCAACCGTGAGACTCCCACTTAACCGTGAGACTTTCCTGCAGAGGATAACTGAGAAACAACTAGGCTCTGATACCACTTGTTAGGATAAACCACAGATAGAAATAAAAACTACATGCAAATATAACCAATAACAGAAAATAATAGAACACACAGAAATAAACACAAGGCACCAAGATTTAACGTGGTTCACCCAATCCCTGGGCTACATCCACCAAACAGCAAGTCCGATCTTATTACAATCCAGTGAATACAACCTGATTACAATCCGTAATCCCTTACAGCTCAATACCGCCGCAAGAACCAATTTCGTATCACCACATATATAAAATACCCAACCCTAAGCCCTTTTTATACAAGTATTAAACCGCTTTAGGGTTATAACATGTCAGCCATATGTCGGCCATAATATGTCGGCTACCATGTCGATGTCGGCTACTTCCAAAATTTTTTTTTTTCGGGGCGATGCCCCGAACCCCACTATTTATGAAGTATGTACAGTACTTTCCTGATTAGTCACCACAATCTAACAATCTCCCACTTGGGGACTGATCAGGCTCCACACTAAACAACATTATGTCTCAAACTTCTCTCACAAAGAAGAACTCATTAATCATATGCATAGAATTAGTGAATATGAGATGCTCTTTCAGCAAGAGTATCATTCTCCATTATACCAAGCTTAACTTGGATGTAGTAAAGCTTCACTCTCAAAAGTGGCTTGGTGAGAATATCTATATTATGCTTTTCTATGGAAATGTACTTAAGCTCAATGGATTTCCTTTGAACCATCTTTTGCAAATAATCTTATTTAATTCCTACATGTTTTTTTCCTATAATGAAAGACTGGATTAACTAAAATATTCACAACTTTGGTTATCACACGTAATTGTAGTAGGCTCCAAAGGTTGCCCAAATAGATCTGCAAGTAATTTACGAAGTCAGACAACTTCTTTTGCATTCATAGTTGTTGCAGCATATAATGCTTTAGCAATACTCTAAGCAACAAAAGATTATTCATTGTTGCACCAAGAAATCACCATTGGACCTATGCTAAAATAACATCCCAAAGTACTCTTCTTGTTAGGAGCATACCCCATCCAATCTGAATCAAAGAACCCTTGTAAGTTTAACTTAACATCTAAACAATATTTTATCCACATCCTATTGTACCACAAATATATCTCAATATATGGTTGGTTACCACAAGATGAATTTTCCTTGGTTCATATATAAATTAACACAATGTATTAACTAAATACATATATCAGGTCTTGTGTTAACTTGTTAGAATATTTAGAATAAGTGAGGGTGGGGGGATTGAATCAGTTACACAAGGTCCAAATGTACCAATTGAACAAAAAAACACTTAAACGACTTTAAATCTTATCATTCCATAGCCCGGTCTCTACTGTAAACTATTAGCAACATCAACTAGTTGTCCACTATTCTAAATATAATAGACTTGCAAAATGTAATTAAGCATTAATGAGTAAAACACCATAATAACATCCACATAAGTTTGACAATAGGATTTAACATGGAAACCCAATTTAAGAAAAACCACCAACAACGTCACTAATTTTCACTCTTCTAAAGTGAGCTCTGTTAGGAGCCAACCCTATTAAAGGATACATAATACATTGTTAAATGTGACCTTGTTAAAGGATTTAATCACCCTATTAGGAGTGGCCTTGTTAGAGGACTTTAGAACATTCTATTAGAACACCACCTTGTTAAAGGATTTGCATATGATTGTTAGGTCACTATGAATGTTAGGTCAACCTTGATTAAATGATTTCAAATACTATTTACAATGGTTAGAAAGTAATGCCAGGGTTTTGATCTATTATGTAAAAAACACTTTTCATGTACAAATCTTTGTTATGTTCATAAACTGATTCTGTGTTTGGCCTCCATTGTCATCTCTATCTCTAATTCACTTGGCAACCCTTCAAGCAACCATCTTTCACTTCTTTTCAACTCGATTCAACCACCTGCTTAGATTGACTAATCAATAAAATCAACATCGGCTCCAACTCTCTAGAACATATCCTTTAGACCCTTATTGAAAGTTTTCCCTTATACCTCCTTAAATAGGTAATTATGATATTTTGCCACTTAAACATCAGTATAGATCTTAGGGTTTACGATTAGATCCATCAAATACAATATTTGATCTTTTTTTTTTCTCTTTTTTTTCTAGAAACTTCCCTTGGAATCCATCCTTAGGTCGTTTACCTAATCCTCTCTTGATATTAAATGATCCAACTCTTTGATCCTTATCTTCAACATGCTTTTTGTATTCCAAGAAATCAACTTAGTCGACTGAAAATTATGATTTCTCAT